>ML660197.1:53677869-53822314 GCA_007570785.1 Antilocapra americana | reverse complement strand
TCTGTATTGCTGCAGCAAAAATTTAAAGCAACTGATAGACCAGTGTTACGGCTCAGTTACCGTTCAGTTTTATTTGGTAATCAAAAGAAAACACATCCTTGAGCATGATGGTAGGCCGACCCAAAAGAAGTGCAGAGAAGAGCACGAGACTCAATTTTGGGTCCTCTTTTTGTTTTTTTCTCCTCCCCCTGAACTTGCCCTATGTAAATTGGGCTAGCCAGGAGGATTGTTTGTTTCACCTGAGGTTATCACTCTGGTCCTGGGACCTTCCTTTCTTCTATTTTTGTGGGCTTTTCCCTTCTTTGTCTTTTAGCCACCACCATTCTGGACTCCCTTTTCTTATTCTAACTACCTAACAAATTCAATTAAAATTAGATTGTGCAGACCAAAGTGCATTTGCTGGTTGAATTTAGCCTCCTGGCCATACTCCATCTATCTTGAAAGCACTCAGAAGTTTTAAAAACTTTTGAGAGAACTGCAAGGGAGACAGCATTCTTGTAAGCTGGTATGATTTTTGCAATGTGTGATGAGAGTCTCACTCTCATATTTTATTAAGTTCCAACAGTTATAAAGATGAAAAATAAATACATGGTGTTACCTGATGGCTTTTTTTTCCTCTAAAATTTCAATTTTATTTTCAAATTAAGGAAGCTGGAGAAAAAAAAAAAAGGTCTTTTTAAAGGTATTTCTAGACAGTTCCCATTTCCAACCATGTTGACTTTTCTCAGGGCATCTCAGAGTAGATCAGAGATAAAGAGTAGGACAAGAATTATGTAAATTACTAAGCTTCCATTCTTTCTTCCCCAGTTGCCATTACCTGAAAAAGATTACATTCTATTATAGCAACTATAGCAAGCAACTTTTAACTCACTGTCACTCATTTACTGACAAAACTTTTTTACATATAAATAACTTGCCAATCTAAGAAAGGGATAAAAACTACTTGTTATGGTAATGGATAAGAAACCTTCAACTAGTCAGTGAAAATATGATTTTTTTTCAGAAACTAATAGATAATGATAGATAATAGAATGACATCAGATTGAGTTTTCTCTTGTTTTATAGATTATTAGAATAAGGCTCAAAATTTAAAAAAAAAAGATTTTTTTTGATAAAAAAATTTATCAAAATTTTGTGCTTTGGTTTCTTTTGCATTTGATACTTTCCCAGTAAAATCAGGAACTGTTATTTAAAAACAATACTCACAAAAATATACTTTAGACAGATAATTCTCTGTGTGGTGTTGCTTTCTCTACATTGTCTTTTTGCCATTCCAAACTAAATTCTCACAGTGAAACTCAGATGATCATTCCAGCCAGAACAATTCAGATCAATCTTAGGGAGTCTCTTAATTAAACTGCTCATAAAACATGTTGATTTTACCATTTGTTCCAGAAATTGTCCCCACCTAACACCCAAATATTCTTCCCATGGGGAGTGCTACTAGTTATGTGGAGAAGGTATAACTCATGAATTTTGATCAACCAGAGTGCTAACCTCAACTCTACCACTTACCAACCTGTGACTATCCATAGCAGTATTTTTATGTATAATGGAGATGACGATTATAGCTCTCAATATAATCATATTGAAAGATTAAATAGATTAAATGAGGGACATATTTAAAGTGCCTGGCATAGTTCCTGACTTAGAATAGTTTCTCAAAAATTGTTAATATCTCTTGTTCTTCTCTTCACCTCTACATCTGTCTCTGGATTTACCTATTTCTAGATGTAATGCTGGCTAATATTTCTTTTTGATAATTGCCTTGTTTAATGTTGTCTCACTGGATTATACATATGTTCTAGTTATTGTTTGTAGCTTGATATATATTCTGAGCAGGTTTTGTGTTTTTATCCCCTTATATCTGCCTTTAGTCTAGAAAGTGATACCTATGATGGATGTGAATTATAAAAAGAATGAGTAAGACCAGGAAGAGAACTCAGTTTGATCTCATTTATATTCCCAGTGGTTATGTTTACTACCACTAAGTTAGAAACAAATAAGATATGTATATCCCTTCTCACTAGGGAGAATAAAAATTAATAGTATAGCTTAACAGTTACTTTCTACACCCATATATTACAAGGGACATTCATAAGCTCAGGACAAGCTATTTTCTTAGGCTCAAAACACTCTTCACTTGATGATGACTATTTATCCTTAATTATATTTCTTGATATAATATTTTACTTCTGCTTACTTTGGTAGACTTCCCAAATAGCAATAAGAATAGTGATGACTTACAGGTAAGAGTAAACACTAGCTGGTCAGGAAATCTTTTCATCACATTTTTCTTAGAAATAGATGTAAGTTTTTCAAGTTTAAAGATGAGAGAACTAAGCCTTTGGATAGTAAAATAAAACTGACAAATGTCAGAGGCTAAAAAAGGAGGGAGACAGGCTTTCCATTCAAATATATTTAGATCCAAAATCCATACCCTTCTACCAGACTCAAGTATTCCTCTTTGTATTTACCTTTTCCTCTTGGTTTTACAGCCTTGCTTGTGTCTCTCTGTTTAAAATGATTTTCTGCCTATATTGTTATTATCTGCCAGATATTGCACACTTAAATAGACTTTTAGATTATTCCTCTCTAGGCTGGTCTTATCTTTTTGCTGCCTATGTTTCAGCTCATGAAGGAAAAGTTCATGAGAACAACCACAGAAAAAGATTCCAAGAGAGCAATGGCAGTGGGTGGTTATATCAGCTCAGATATATAGCCCCATTGCTAGGGAATTGCTATTTGACTGCCAGTCACACATTGCAACAGATTTTAGTTAAATCAAGCTTTGACACGATTGGAACAAAAACCAAATGAAACATCTGCCAAAACAGAAACTGTGTCAAACTCCTAAACAAGGAAGAATGTCTCTAATGGTATAACATCTGAACAGTAGTAAAACTAATTTTTATAAAGTTTCACAAATTTGTCAATGAATTTTTTGGTGCCAGTGGAAAATATTTTTTCTATTCCTTTCATTCTCATCTAAGAATTATTTTCCAAATGTACAAGAAAGAAATAAGTTGAAGTATCAGAATATTGGGTAAGATTCAGTTCAATTTAATTCAGTGAGTATGTAGTCATTTAAGAAGAAATGGAACCCACCTGCAAGGCATCTGGGATGCATTCTGCATCAGTTGTGTCTAGATAACAATATACTGCCTGGTGAAAAGAGAGGCTCATATATGTCCAGATGTCAGCTGATTTGCTGAGTTTTCCGACTTTACCTTAATGTTTGTGATTATACAAATATCCCTTATTAGCAAAACTCAAATGGGCCTCCCTTTGCATGACTGAACACCACAATCTATGAATGAAAGTGAAAGTCACTTAGTCATATCTGCCTCTTTGTGATCCCGTGGTCTATACATTCCATGGAATTCTCCAGGCCAGAATACTGGAGTGAGTAACCATTCCCTTCTCCAAGGGATCTTCCTAACCCAGAGGTCAAACCCAGGTCCCCCACATTGCAGGTGGATTCCTTACCAACTGAGCTGTCAGAGTGCATTTTGATGGTTGTACAATAAGAAAGCAATATCATATGATACAAAGTTCCCAAGAAGGATTGATTATGATGCTTGCTGTCCTTAGGCTAGCCTTGCTCATGGTTGTACAATGCCTTTTCCATTTCTAAGTGTGAGATGCAAATACAGTAGTCTAGAGAGGAAAAAAAATCCATCACCTTATGTCTCTAATTTTATGTCATTCTGGACCACTTGGCCATCTGAAAATGAAACAGGAGGGAAATGGGCAAGGCATAACTTTTGAAAGAATGACATAACCTAAGGACACAACACAAGTTGATTAAAACCAAATGGGTCCAAGAGGGCAGACAAATCAACTTTGACTGGACCTTGATCCTCAATCAGCAAGCTAATTGACATACCCAGAGGTGCCATTACAGTTCCAAGACCAACCTTCAAAAGACCAAAAAGTAGGTATTGGCCTAATTCCTGAAAATTTCCACTCTTCCTAAAAATAGTTGGAAGAATCCTCCAAATAATCCTCACTCATTAGCCTATGAAATTACCCAGCCCATTAAAATCTAACCCGTCTGTATTGCAAGGCTGTGCTTGCCAGTGTGATGGCCCACATTCTGTCTGTGGATTGTGTTTTCTTTCTGAATAAATCCACTACTTACCTATCACTTTGTCTTCCACTGAATACTTTCTGTGATGAAACATCAAGAATCTCAGTTTCGTTAGGTCCTGAAAACCAGATATGTGATCGCAGTTGAAAAACTGTGAGTTTTGGCTGAGTTTGAGTCCCAGACATGTAGGTTAGAGTCCCAAACTGGGTTTTGACTGGATTTGAGTCCCAGCACATGTGTTCAAGTCCCAATCTGAAGTAAATGGTTTCAAAACCAGGCACCAATAGAGAAGGTGGGATTATTCAGGCCCTGTTAGGTTAATCATTCAAGGTCAGTCTATGATGTAGAGAATAAACCACCATTACCATCAAGGCACATGGGACTGCACATCAAATGTGTCCTTGCCATTACCACTGTGTGATGTAAGAAGTAGTAGAGGACAAAAAGTTGAAAGCAGCACTTACATTGATGAAACCAACAAAAACAATAATAACGTATCTCCAAACAAAGGTACTGCTCTCTTCAGATTGATTATTGATGTAGGTTTCCTAAGCAATTAATTAGGGAGGAGGTTAGACATCACTATACATTTTTCTTTTACAAAATATGTTTGGTTTGTATTTTATCATCTGTGACTTTGAGCAAGGTAATTAATCAGCTATTCCTTGGACTCCTTGCTGAAAAATGATAACTTTACTAGTAATCGTTCTATGTCCTAGCCACTACAAGATAATATGATAGTCAGATGAGCTATTATTTTTTATTCAGTGATCTTTTAACAAGTTCTTCCTACATGCACTGAATATAAAAATACATGAATGCATATTTATTCTCACATAATATTATCATTTTAATCATATTAACCTTTCTGAACATCACTAGTTCAATTTTAAATACTCAATTATGAAAATGAATATATAAACACATAGATGATTTTTACTCTTCTTCTTCAATTTGTGCCTGGAGTTTTCTGAAAAGAAAGTTTATTTTGGATTCTCATCAATATATTCTCCATACCCCGAAACATACACACACAAAAAAAACAAGAGCAGAGAAAAAAAAAAAAATTAAAGCAGACGAGGCTTTGTATTAAAATAAACTTTGTTTTCTCCTCTTAATTGACTTCCTTTTATGCCAATAATTTCCCTTTGAACACAATTCTGCTTCTCCAACTGAAGGTTTTTAGAAGCAGAAGCCTATGTTTATGGCTTGTTTTATGGACTCAAGAGGTTACACAGAGCATATTAAATTCTAAACTTTTGGACAAATCACCACTGCTGTTATTGTGAAGATTTTCTTTTTACGAGTAGAATTTAACAGCTCATAAAATTCTCTTGCAGTTCTGTTCATTTGTATTACAGACTTGTGCACTTGGTTAACAAAGCTAATGTTTGGACTCTATTCAAATTGAATGACTATTTACCCACAAAATTAGTGAACGCACAAATTTTCTAATGCAACCTTATCTGAATGGCTTTAGGGTATAAGCATAGCATGTCCATTGCTCTGTATACAGCTGTGTCATAATAAGAAAATTGCAAAGGAAGAGGGATAAGTTGGTTATTAAGAATTAGACCTTTGCATGTTTTGAGTAAGTACCACTGACTAGCCTTTTAGGGTGTGACTGGACTCTGTCATAAGTTAGCAGTCCAGTATCTGTCTCCTTAGCATGCACACATATGCAGAGTACATCATGAGAAACGCTGGGCTAGAAGAAGCACAAGCTGGAATCAAGATTGCCAGGAGAAATATCAATAACCTCAGATATGCAGATAACACCATCTTTATGGCAGAAAGTGAAGAAGAACTAAAGAGCCTTTTGATGAAAATGAAAGAGGAGAGTGAAAAAGTTGGCTGAAAGCTCAGCATTCAGAAAACTAAAATCATGGCATCTGGTCTCATCACTTCATGGCAATAGAGGGGGAAACAGTGAAAACAGTGGCTGACTATTATTCTGGGCTTCAAAATGGGGATGCAGATGGTGACTGCAGCCGTGAAATTAAAAGACGCTTACTCCTTGGAAGGATAGTTATGACCAACCTAGACAGCATATTAAAAAGCAGAGACATTGCTTTGCCAACAAAGGTCCATCTAGTCAAGGCTATGACTTTTTCAGTAGTCATATATGGATGTGAGAGTTGGAGTATAAAGAAAGCTGAGGGCAAAATAATTGATGCTTTTGAACTGTGGTATTGGAGAAGACTCTTGAGAGTCCCTTGGACTGCAAGGAGATCCAACCCATCCATCCTAAAGGAAATCACTCCTGAATATTCACTGAAAGGACTGATGTTGAAGCTGAAACTCCAATACTTTGGCCACCTAATACGAAGAGCTGACTCATTGGAAAAGACCCTGATGCTGTGAAAGATTGAGGGCAGGAGGAGAAGGGGACAACAGAGGATGAGATGGCTGAATGGCATCACTGACTCGATGGACATGGGTTTGGGTGGACTCCCGGAGTTGGTGATGGACAGGGAAGCCTGCGTGCTGCAGTTCATAGGGTCATAAAGAATCGAACACAACTGAGCTACTGAACTGAACTGAACTAGTATGCACATATTCATGCATACTAAGTCATTACAGTTGTGTTCATATGCTTTGCAATTCTGTGGACTGTAGCCTGCTAAGCTCCTCTGTCCATCGGATTCTCCAGGCAAGAATACTGGAGTGGGTTGCCATGCCCTCCTCCAGGGGATCTTCCCCACCCAGGGATCGAAACTTCATCTTATGTCTCCTGCATTGGCAGGCAGATTCTTCACCACTAGTGCCACAAATGTTAATTCACACCCCACTCAACATCACCTAATCCAGCTCTGCAACTATCTCTTGCTCCTGTTACCTGGCAAGGGTACTGACATTATGCACATTCTCATGTGAAACCCGTTGCCTATAAACTTTCTTATCACTAAAAGATGTTCATAATTTATTTCATGCTATATCTCAAATGTATTCTATCTTCCTCTACTAATTGTCATTCAGACACTGTCACCTAATATGCTTTCCACACCCAATGTTGTCTCCCTAATCTATTCTGTATAAGAACAGATGAATTTTCAATTGTTTATCATCAAGGTCTGCGTAATCATCATTTGCCTTGACCATCCATTCCATGATAATCATGATGTAGAAACTTCACCTATGAGATTTCACTATCCCAGTTATGTATGACATGCATTATTACCCCAGTTACCCAAAATATTAAATAAAGGCTCAGAGAAGTATAGTAACTTCCCCAAGATCACACAATTGAAGTGTGGCAGAGCCAAAATTAAAAGACAGATTGATGTGACTCCAAAGGCTCACTTTTAGCCATGTCACTGAGGATGGGGCCTTGAAACTGAAAAGAATCTATCAATTTTAGAGAAGCTACTGTGGTTGGACGTAACCATGATATTTGTCTATCATTCAAAATCAACTCAGGTATCTTTTCTTAACAATTCCTATGGGGGATAATTTTTGTTTATATCAGTCACAAAAGATAAATTGAGAAGCCATAAGCAGATGCTATAAATTGGTCAATGTGCTTTACTTGTATGCAAAGAATACATTGATATATGTGCTATATGATCTTTCATTATGTTAGTCCATCTGGAACATGGTATGAACACAATAAATATGAGCTAATTAAAATTATTATTGGTAAATTTTTTAACCAGGATTATGCAAGCTACTTTACTGTGATTTATACCTTACAATTAAACTCTGGTGCCCCGTTTTACCTTTCACATTGATCAGTATGAATGTGTAATCACATGATAACAGAAAATTGCGGGGAATTCTGCATAATTAGTGTGAAATTATTCAAAGTTTTGTTTTGTGCACAATTCACAAAATCTTCTGTTGATGGTTCAGTTCCAAACTGCAAATACACAAACGTAAGAAAAGCAATATATGCTGGAATGATTATTGTCCAAACTGAATTTATTTAGAAAAATATCAGGAAAAGATGTTCCATGAAGAAAGAATTTTATGTTATAAAGGTATTTGAGGAATTTTACATAAAATATTCCTATCTTAGAGATATACAATGAACTTTAATATATTATGAGCCCTAAGAAATCTTAAAAAAAAAGTTTTTATTTTTAACATTGTTTCTAAAATATATTTAACCAGAGAATATTTTGTAGTTTATGTCAATATCATTTTATTTTTTTCTTGTATGACTTTAGTATCCCATAATATGTATTTTAGAAAGTATTATTTTGTACGTTTCTTTAAACATGAATGCTATCTCCAAATGTGTGTCATCTATGAATATGGAAACAATATAAAAAGATGTGTTTAGTTTTCTCAAAATAAAAACTAATTTATCTTGAAAGCTCTTCCCATTTTCCAAACCTATTTTAATTTATTATCTCATTGGAGCTTCATCAGTTATATTTTAGCTGCTATATCTCTGGTTGAATTTTCATCCAAGCTTCACAAGAATCTTGGTGCTTATTTCCATCCAATCAGACTTTTTTCCTGTATAGTGCCACTATTGAATTAAAAGCATGAAACCTCATTTAAAGCTGTTCATTGCATGTCTGCAACTATTGTAATTTGAGAACCTTCATCAACTTATCCTGTCTTAGCGATATAATCTTATTTTCTACTGGTCTCCAATACATTCATTCTGAATTGGTGTGAAGTAATTAAATAGAACCATCAAAGGACCATTTCTAGAATAAAAATAGAGTAGTCTTACCATAGAAGATTCAAAGCATGTATATTTCTATTTAATAAGGATGTATCTCCATCTTAGGTTCAATTTACAAGGTAACACAGCTCCTTTAAGGCTCATAAAACTGTCTCTCTACATCCAGAAGTGTGGAAAAAACAGAACATAGAATAGGGCAGGCAGAGCTATGCTGCATGAAAGCAGGCAGAGAATAATCTTAAGTTCACACTTAAAGGATATACTTTTCTCTTCCCAATCCAATAAATCTCTGGACCAATTCTCTCTACCCCATTTGACCATACACAGAATCTAGGATTAAAGTCTCTACCTTTTGTTCTCTCTAACAAAAGATATAGTATTGGACAAACAAAAGAGGAACATTAGGAACTAGAACCCAAAATCTTCATGGAATAACATGAGCAATTTTCCTTGACTTGGTATTTTTACTACTTTATTAATTCAAGGTAAGTTTAAATTTAGTATATAGCAATGTTATCTAGTGTCTTGAGTGAGTGAGTGAAAGTCACTCAGACACTTTTGGCTCTTTGTAACCCCATGAACTATACAGTCCATGGAATTTTCTAGGCCAGAATACTGGAGTGGGTAGCCTTTCCCTTCTTCAGGGAATCTTCCCAACCCAGTGATCGGACCCAGGTCTCCCTCATTGCAAGCAAATTCTTTATCAGCTGAGCCACAAGGGAAGCCTATCTAGTATCGTAAATGTATATAATTTTATTTACTGTGTGATTTTGTCATCCTTAATACAGTTTTGTCATCTGCATTAGGGTTCTTCAGAGAAACAGATCAATTAGATAATGTGTGTGTGTGTGAACTGAAAAGCCCCCAATATCTTCAGTTGGTAAAGCTATTGATGTAGTTCTGGTCTGAGTCCAAAGTCTCGAGAACTATGTGAACCAGTGGTGTATGTTCTAGTTAAAACCCAGCAGGTTTGAGACTCAAGAAGTGGCACTACTTTAGTGTGCTTCCAAAGGCCAGGAAAGACTAGGATCATGCTCAACCCTGCAAGCAGAAGACATTCCCTCTTGCCTTTTTGTTCTATTCAGGTCTTCAGCTGATTGGATGAGGCCCACTCACATCAGGGAGGGCCATTTTCTTTCTTACTGCACTGTGTTACATATTAATTTCGTGCAGGCACACTCTCACAGACACACCCAGAATCATGTTTATCCAAAGGTTTGGGAACCCTATGGTCCTGTCTGGTTGACATATAAAATTAACCATGGCTACCCTCCCCCATCTGGTATCCCAATTTTTGTGGCTGCAAAGGAGTATGACAGGGCTGTATATTGTCATCCTGCTTATTTACCTTACGTGCAGAGTGCACCATATGAACTATTGGGCTGGATAAATCATAAGCTGGAATCAAGACAACCAGGAGAAATATCAACAACCTCAGATATACAGATGATACCATTCCAAAAAGTGAAAAGGAACTTAAAAGCCTCTTGATGAGAGTGAAAGAGGACAGTGAAAAAGCTGACTTGAAACTCAACAGTAAAAAAACTAGCATCATGACATCCAGTCCCATCACTTCATGGCAAATAGAAAGGGAAAAAGTAGAAGCAGTGACAGATTTTATTTTCTTGGGCTCTGAAATCCCTGCAATTGGTGACTACAGCCATGAAGTTAAGATACTTGCTCCTTGGAAGTAAAGCTATGACAAACTTTAGTAGTGTTAAAAAGCAGAGGCATCAGTTTGCTGACAAAGATCTGTACAGTCAAAGCTATAGTTTTTTCAATAGTCATGTATTGATGTGAGAGTTGGACAATAAAAAAGGCTGAGTGCTGAAGAATCAATGTTTTTGAATTGTGGTGTTGGAGAAGACTCTTGAACTGCAAGGAGATCAAAGCAGTTAATCTTAAAGAAAATCAACCCTGAAATATTCACTGGAAGGACTGTTGCTGAAGCTCCAATTCTTTGAATATCTGATGTGAAGAGCCAACTCATTGGAAAAGACTCTGATGGCACGAAAGATTGAAAGCAAAAGGAGAAGAGGGCAGCAAAGGATCATCGACTCAATGGACATGAATTTGAGCAAATTCTGGGAGATAGTGGAAGACAGGGGAGCCTGGCATGCTACAGTCCATGAGGTCACAAAGAGTCAGACACAACTTAGCAACAAAACAACAACAAGACAGGGGACACCTCTACCACCTATCTCTGGCAGCCAATGGGTCCTACAGAAATACAACTAATGGAAAAAGAGTATTTAAATAGGTGCCACTCCCAGGGCACAGCAGGAGGCAACAGACCCAAGAACTCCTGTGAAGAAGGCCTTTCAGCTAACTGTCATGGCTGTGCCCTGAGGGTAAGCATCTAAACATCCATTTGAGACTGATTAAAACACTGGCTTTTAGAAGTGGCAAAGAACCTGCCTGCCAATGCAGGAGATGTGAGAGATGTGGGTTCAGTCCCTGTATTGGGAAGATCCCCTGGTGGAGGGCATTGAAACCCATCCCAGTGTTCTTGCCTTGAGAATCTCATGGACAGGGGAGCCTAGTGGGCTACAGTCTAAAGAGTCAAACAGAGTTGTATACAACTCAAGCAACTTAGCACACATGTATGATGCTTTCCAGAAATATCAAAGGGTGTGAATCCTCTGCACACTCTCTCTGCTGCTCTCTGGAGCACTATGAAGAACTGGATTCACTTCTCCTGAGTAAGGAGGGAAGAATTCTGTTGGCCAGACTGGGCAATAGTAGGTAAGCAACATCTTTGGAAAATGCCGCTAGTGTCATACTCTAATCCCAGGGATGTGGAAATGGTAAACACGATGGTGGGTAGAAGAAAGCCTGGGGCTGCACCTTCTTCCACTTCATACATCTGCTTCTTAGAGCCTGCATGCAGGTCTTTCTTAGCATATGCTTATAAAGTAAATATATGTGTCAAATGGAAAGTGAATGAATAAATGACTGTAAAATTAAATGAGTGAATAAGTGAAATAAAAGTCATGACCATTGGTCACACATATATATTTTTTCTTCATTAGAATATTCTAACATCCTTTATTTTGCGTTGAGTTTAGAGATTGGACCCAGTGGATTAACTTACCCTGTGGGATGATGAGTATTTTTCTAAATATTTCTATTGTAAATTCAATGAGATTAAATATATACTTGCACTTGACACAAAATTACTAATTTTCATGTCAAGGAATTTATTAGGGTCAAATTAGTGCAAGTAAATTATTCACAAGCTGATGTAGATTTCAAGTTGAAATGCTAGTTATTATTCATATTAAAATTATGAATAATGTTCACAGGTAGCCTTATTTCTATAGTGGGTTATTTTTAGTTTCCTTCTTTTGAGTTTTGGTTTGATATAATGGTAATGAGTAATTTGACAGGCAAAATGAATGTTTGTCATGATATAATATTTAAAGCAATTGCCAAAAATTAGTCACTGATCCATTTTCTCCTGAAAGGTTGTGAAGACTTTCCTAGTCGTTTGATTCATATAAATCTTTGCTCTCCCTGAATGTTTGTTTCTTTTAAAACATCTATATTTCTCATTTTGTAGTTCATATTTTTGTTGCTAGTTATATTAATTTTCTGTTTTCATTTTGCTAAGGAAAAAAGTCATCTTTTTAAAATTCCATTTATACTTCCATGCATTCAGCGTGAAATGGTTTATGTAACATTAATTATATTGTCTAATAGCACTTACAAGGCACCGAAATCTCATCTAGACTCCACAGATACTGTGGTGAAAATGGGATTCTCACCCTGAAATCATTAGCTTATAGTCTAGCACTATAATTTCTCAATTGATTTGTATATAATGCTAAATTGAGATTCTTAGTTGTTGGAAAAACCTTATTAAAACTAAATATTTGTATATGCTCCTCTGGGAAGAAACGCCCCCATGGAGAAAAACAAAACCACTTTTCCTACTGGAAGCTTTTCCTCAAAATAGGTTCTTACTTCGTTACATCTGAAGTGACAGCTTGTCACATACTGCTAACCTGAGTCCCATCTAAGGAAGGAAATGTGAATATTTGTGAGTGTATGTATGCAGGCGAGGTGAAAAGGAGGCCACAGATACTCCTACTTTCTCAGCAATGTGAATATCAAGGGTCCCAAAAGCCTGGTGAGGAAGGATGACTTGCAGCCTCTATAACAGTGTTGGTGTGAGGGTGGAATAGTGGATAATAAAGTCAGCTTTTAAATGGGGCAGAAACATCTTTCTGAGTCAATATTTAAGGGGAGGAATCTAGGTTTCTGTTATTGGTCATCTTTCACTCAAGTCTTGCAGCTGACAATACTGGAAATATTTGGGCAATTAATGATAAGTCTTAATGCTGGCATTAAAACAGTATGGCAGTCTGACTAAGAGGTGGTTTTTGTTCAGTCACCCAGTCATGCCAAACTCTTTGAAGGAGACAGGTTAGGAGACAATGAGATATGGAATAGAAAATGCAATGGCACAAACCAGTCAGTAAACTAGAGACATCAGCTATTTCCAACCAGTTCCAAAGATATACTCTCAGGTGTCCCAGATGAACACTTTCCAATTTAGTTGAGATGTTCCAACTGTCTTTTCTTAACTTTGCATGCATGAGTATCCACTTATCTTAAAAATATAGGAGAGTCTTTTGAAAATTCACGACAAAGAAACACAAATCACAAGGGATACAATAAATTCCACATACAAATTCAAGAAAAAATAAAGAAATTGTGATCTCCTATAGAAAGAGAGAAATAATATATCTCAAAGTATATTATTTGAGAAATATATGTTCTAAAATTAACAAGTGAAATTAGGTTCAGGTAAACTGATTGCATATTACAGACCTGTACTTGAATGGACCAACAAGATTTGCACATGATTCTACTTTTATAAGTAAAAATACACCACAGTCAAGAAATTTGTTCAGCAACCAGAAAAAGGGTACTGCATATAAAACTTAGCTATTTGGAAAATAAAAGACTGAGCTTTATGTGTGAGATGATAAGATTGTTGGTGTATGCAAGATATACTCTCTACAATAAAGCATTGATCACCTTACCCTGATTAGCTTTCACTGTGTCACCTTTTAAACTTTATCAGAAGTAACTTCAGAAAGCCTCATCTCTAGGTCATACATCAAACTCCCATTGTAACAGCCTAGAGGGAATATGTAGGGAAGGAGGTGGGAGTGGACGTGCAAGAAGAAGGGGATGCATGTATACCTATGGCCAATTCATGTTGATGTATGGCAAAAAAAAATCACAATATTGTAAAATAACCATTCTCTAATTAAAAAAATAAATAATAAAAAAGAAAGAAATCCTCTTTTCATAATGTATGGAGATCTACTAATGAATAATCTTTGATTTCATAAAATACAAATAAGCAGCAACCTATATTGGATAATGGAACGTTACCCAACATAGACATGGAACCACAGATTGGAAGAGCAGGCTGGTTCCAAACTGGAAAAAAACAGACTGGAACAATAGACAATAGATTCCAAACTGGGGAAGGAGTACATCAAGCCTGTATATTGTCATCCTGCTTATTTAACTTATATGCAGAGTGAATCATGTGAAATGCTGGGCTGGATGAAGCACAAGCTGGAATCAAGATTGCTGGGAGAGATATCAATAACTTCAGATAAGCAGATGACACCACCCTTATAGTAGAAAGCAAAGAGGAGGTAAAGAGCCTTTTAATGAAAGTGAAAGAAAAGTGTGAAAAGCTGGCTTAAAATTTAACATTCCGAAAACTAAGATTATGGCATCCAGGTCGATCACTTCATGGCAAATAGATGGGGAAACAATGGAAACAGTGACAGACTTTATTTTGGGGGGCTCTAAAATCACTGCAGATGGTGACTGCAGCCATGAAGTTAAAAGATGCTTGCTTCTTGGGAGAAAAGCTATGACCGATCTAGACAGCATACTAAAAAGCAGAGACATCTAACCTGGGCTGTCAATTGATTTCACATATGATAATTTACATGTTTCAATGCCATTCTCCCATATCATCCCACCCTTGCCCTCTCCCATAGAGTCCAAAAGACTGTTCTCTACATCTGTGTCTCTTTTGCTTTCTCACATATAGGTTTGATGCTTAATACAGGGTGCCCGGGGCTGGTACACCAGATGACCTAGAGAGAGGGAATCGGGAGGGAGGTGGGAGGGGGGTTCTGGGAGGGGAACACATATATACCTATGGCAGATTCATGTCAATGTATGGCAAAACCAACACGATAATGTAAATAAAAAATAAATAAATAAAAAGCAGAGACATTACTTTGCCACCAAAGTCCTTCTAGTCAAAGCTATGGTTTTTCCAGTAGTAATGTATGGATGTGAGAGTTGGACTATAAAGAAAGCTGAGCACAGAAGAATTGAACTTTTGAACTGTGGTGTTGGAGAAGACTCTTCAGAGTCCCTTGGACTGCAAGGAGATCCAACCAGTCCATCCTAAAGGAGATCAGTCCTGAATATTCATTGGCAAGATTGATGCTGAAGCTGAAACTCCAATATTTTGGCCACCTGATGTGAGGAACTAACTCATTGGAAAAGACCCTCATGCTGGGAATGATTAAAAGCGGGAGGAGAAGAGGATGACAGAGGATGAGATGGTTGGATGGCATCACTAACTCAATGGACATTGAGTTTGAATAGACTTCGGGAGTTGGCAATGGACAGGGAGGCCTGGTGTGCTGCAGTCCATGGGGTAAAAAAGAGTTAGACACAACCGAGTGACTGAACTGAACTGAATGTTGGGTAATTTGAAAGGTGCTAAGAAGTAAACCCTATTTAAATAATCGTTTGTTCTATTTTCTGAAGTTCTTCTTCTTCTTCTTCTTCTTCTTCTTCTTCTTCTTCTTCTTCTTCTTCTTCTTTTTACAATTTTTTACTATTCCTCTATGCCTCTAATGATTTTTCAATTTCTGAGAATTAACCACATCAGCTATTACCCATTGCCAGTTTTGAAAGTTTAACATTGAACATAATAGAAACTCAAGAGCAGAAGAGAAAATAGTCTAGATGAAAGAGTGGACAAAAAAGGAAACCTTCACAAAGGTTTAAATTAGTCTTGGGACTGGCTCTTGTGCAGTCTCTGTAGGTGAAAGAGTGGCAGAATGTGGAGCAGGGGAGAATATTACTCTGGTCCCTTTGATTAACTCTGGAAGACTTCAAATTGGCAGTCCTGAGAGTCTAGCTCATGGATTTGACATGTAATTATATTGTACTTAACTCCTTTGAGGTGCTGGTTTTTGAATTTTCTCCATACATTGATCTCTCTGTCATTTTTTAAAAAATCTTCATTTGCAAAGCAAGAAATGAACAAGCCCAACTTTGGGACTTCTACTTTGCCTATTTAATGAAGTCTTATCTGAATTTGAATTTTAAATATTTTCTTTCCTCATCAAACTGATTTTCAAATATATTATTCTTCATTACCTTTAAAGATGACTAAAAATGTAATGACTTAATGTTACAGGAAACTATATTTAGGGGTTAGTGATGACTTTCAGAATATGTTTAATTCAGAAACTCAAAGGAAAACTAGTTTTTAAATCATTAGTATTGTCCTTTTGTCCTTTCTAGGTTATTTAAAATTTCAAAAATTATCTTCATTTACCACTGATCCCACTGGCCAGAAAAAGATTACTTTATTGTTACTGAGCCCTGTCTCTGTCTCTGTGCTAAGCTGCTCCAGTCTTGTCTGACTCTTTGCAACCCTATAGATCATAGCCTGCCAGGCTCCTCTGTCCATGGGAGTCTCCAGGCAAGAATACCAGAGTGGGTTGCCATTTCCTACTCCAGGGATTCTTCCCAGCCCAGGGATTAAACCTGCATCTCGTATGTTCCCTGCATTGGCAGGTGTGTTCTTATAACAGGAAATGGGTATATGTGAAGGCAGATTTTACATGGCTTCCAAGTTGTTGATCATGCTGAGGAGTGATGAGATGTGATGACTTGAGGTGAACTGTAAAATCCCAAGGATTCAAAAATTACATTGGCATCAGTAAAGAAGAGGTTAAAATTGAAGCATAAATCACAGAACACATTCTTGGGTGAAAGTAGTTTGAAAGTTTAGCCATGAAAACTTTCAATACATTTTTACTGCCCCACAGAAAGAACACCCAAAGATGAGCACCTATCTCCAAGACAGAACATTAAATAGATATTTCTCCAAAAAAGTGACCTGGATGTGCATCAGTTACAGCAAAGGGTAGAAGTGAGATGAATCAAGGGACTCAGCTGACATTTGCACATAGATTAGTATGAGCACAATGTTTACAGTCTGGCTTCCATATTGTCTCAGCCTGGTGTCTTCTCCCTTTATTCTCCTTGGATAAGAATTTCAGACTGTTCTTCCCTGGAAAAGCTAACACTCAAGAAAAGAACTCTGTTGACAGTCCTTCTCAATACAAGGACAGCAACCAGACCAAGTATACAAAACTAAAACCAGCTTGTCAATAAATCCTAATCCAAGAACACTGTGTTAGTAACAAGCATCAGTTTTTAATGTCAACAGCCAATAACATATTAGCAATTCTCTCTCTCTCTCTCTCTTCCTTCTTCCTTCTTTCTCTATTTCTCAACAGACCTCTTGATATATTAACAATTTTATAAAGCTTTTCAAAAGAGTTTTTAATATTAATTTATCTTGTTTTTTATATTTGTCTTTATTTATGCTTTTGTCTGTATTATTTCCTTTCCTCTACTTTTCTTTAGTTTATTTTGCTCTTGGTATTTTAATTTCTTGGAAGAGGTATTTAGATCTCTTGTCAAAACTTTGTAATATATTTATTTGGGTTATAAAATTGTGTTTAATATCAGATTTAGACTCATCCTATAGCTTGATATATTTTATTTTTATTATCTTTGGATTCCTAATGTGTTGTTATTTACATTGTGATTATTTCCCTAATTTTATGTCAAAATGTTTTTCTCTAATGACAAATGAATCAAAGAATAATTTTTACTAAATAGTAAAATAACCATATTTAGATGATAGTGTTAATAGATACATTATATTAATAATAAATATTAATAGCATCATTACATACTATATATATTATACACTTAATGTAACCTTACATCTCTATGAATGACTGAGTGACTAACACCTCTGTATAAATTGATGTTAAACATACAAAAAAGCTAAAAATAAAGCAATGAATTTATCTAATAACCAAAAAGATTTCATATTTAAACTTAAATTTGGAGATATCTAATTGGATTTGTGTTATATAATATTGATATAATGTCTCAGAAAGATACATGGTAAATTTTTTTGTTACCTATCCATTGTTCTTTAGTCATGATTCTCGAATTTCTATTTAAAATATTTAATTCCTTTTTTGTGGAATGCTTAGCATATTGAAGTGTTTGGTGTTTAACTGATAGAAATGTATTCACCTGCCTAAATAATTCACTCCCCTATCTCCTTGTCTGCTTGTGGAACCATAAACTGAATTTTATAGTTTGCCTTCCTTTGCTTCTCTGGAAAATTTTTCTCTATCCACTCACCTCAAATAGATTGGTACATTCAGAATCCTAATGGAGTTTAATAGTTTTGCTTAGGGGTTTGACAATTCACTTATTATGATAATAGAACTGAAACTTCCTAATTTTACCTTGCTCATAATCTTCATCCTTTAACTCTTATCTTCTTGAGTGTTTTTGACTGAATGGATAATAGCTATATAAATTACAGAATCATCTTATTAAAGCTTGTCAGGTTTGCTAATAATTCTTAATCCAAAATTTTGCTAAAAGTTTGGTTGGGGATTAAAATTTAAATCCTTTGGTTTAGTATGTCATCATCTTCTCCTCCAGTCTCTTCTTACTTATTTTAAATTTTGAAGTTTGCTATCTTCTGGCCTGTCAAGGTGTGGGTAGGAAGTTGTGATAAGAATGAGTGGTAGATAAGCCCTTATGTAGGGCAGGCCCTGGATGAAAATAGCCACACAGATACATGTATAGATGGAGAGCCTGGGCAGAGATGCAGAGCAACCCAGCTGTCAGTCAGGATGCAGCAATGCTCCAGGAATGGTTTGCTGTCTACTGGGGTGGAAAAGGGTGGAAGGAAAAAAAATGGTGAAAAGGTGGGAAGAAAAGGGTACAGGAAGATTGATACACAGTTAAGAATGGGTTGGAATACTCTCCCCCTACTGGCATTTTGTGTGTGGCAATTTTGTAACTAGTACAGATTTCTATAGCCCCAAATCATTTTTCACACTCATTTGTTTAAATGTTCATTTCTCCAACTGAACACTGGCTTTGAAATGAACTGCGTTTTTATTATAAAATGTAAAGACCATTCCATGAAACTAAATTTATCAAGTGTATACATATACATCCAAATAACTCATTTACAAATTATTTTTTTAAAATAAATAGTAGGTCATGTTTGCTTTGCTCTCATATGTGTTTATAGTTTGTCAAAGTTTTAATGAACAATCATAAGAATTTTTGCTTTGGAAGTTCAGTTTATTGGTGCTCTCTAATTTAAGACTATCGTTAGTTCATACAATAAATAATTAGTAAATATCTACTCCGTGTCAGACCCTGTTGTAGAGGCCACACAAACAAAACAGTCAGGGGAAATGATGACTCTGCCCTTATAAAATTACAATCTAGAATGAGAAATACAATAAATAAGCAATCAAAAACTAAATGAAAAAGTAACTGTAGAAGAAAAATAGAGTGGGATAGGAAGGGTAAGTGATGGAGAATAGCTGTTTTGGGTAAGATAGTAAACAGGGCTTCCTGAGAGCCTCAGTGGTAAAGAATCCACCTGCCAATGCAGGAGACATGGGTTTGATTCTTGGGTTGGAAAGCTCTCCTGGAGATGGAAATGGCAACCCACTCCAGTATTCTTACTTAGGAAATCCCATGAACAGAGGAGCCTGGTGGGCTATGGAGTCACAAGTAGTCTGACACAAATAAGTAGGCATGTTCAGTACAGTAGTAAGTAAACAACACTTTAAGAAGGTAGAAATTTGAATGGAGACCTCATTACTGTTAAGTTTCAGGCCATAAAAAGATCTGGGGTGAATGGACTCAAAGTCATATATTCAAATACAGAGAAGACAAACTGATAAACTAAGGGGTATTATTCTTGCTTTCAGTCACTAAGTCATGTCCAACTCTTTGAAACTCCATGGACTAATATACACAAGGCCCCTGCATACTCCATTAACTCCTAGAATTGGTTCAAATTCATGTCTATTGAGTTGGTGAAGGTATCTAACATTCTCTGCTACCCCATTCTCCTTTTGCCTTCAATCTTTCCCAGCATCAGAGACTTTTCCAATGAGTCAGCTCTTCATATCAGGTGACCAAAATATTGGAGCTTCAGCTTCAACATCATTCCCTCCAATGAATACTCAGGGTTGATGTTCTTTAGGATTGACTGGCTTCATCTCCTTGCATCCCAAGGGACTCTCAAGTGTCTTCTCTTGAGCTACTTACCACAATTCAGAAACATCATTTCTTTAGTACTCAGTCTTCTTTATGCTACAGCTCACAAATCTGTGTGTGACAACTGGAGAAACCATAACTTGAGTAGATGGACCTTTTTCAGCAAAAATGATATCTCTGCTTTTTAATACACTGCTTAGGCTTTCCTTTCAAGAAACAAGCATCTTTTAATTTCATGACTGCAGTCACCATACACAGTGATTTTGGAGTCCAAGAAAATAAAATCTGTCACTGCTTCCACTTCTTCTATTGCCATAAAGTGATAGGAGCAGATGCAATGATCTTAGTTTTTTGAATGTTGAGTTCAAGCCAAAATTTCATTCTCCCGTTTCACCCTCATGAAGAAGCTCTTTAATTTCACTTCACTTTCTGCTATTAGAGTGGTATCATCTACATATCTGAGGTTGTTGATATTTCTCCTGGCAAGCCTGATTCCAGCTTGTGGTTCAACTAGCCTGGCATTTCACATGATGTAGTCTGTATGTAAGTGAAATAAAGAGGTGAAAATATACAACCTTGTCATACTCCTTTCCCAATTTGGAACCAGTCAGTTGTTCCATGTCCAATTCTGATTGTTGGTTCTTAACCTGCAAACAGGATTCTCAGGAGACAGGTAAGGTGGTCTGGTATTCCCGTTGCTGAAAGAATTTTCCAGTTTGTTTTGATCCACATAGTCAAAAGTTTTAACATAGTCAATGAAGCAGAAGTATATATATATATATATATTTTTTTTTTTTTTTTCTTTTCTGGAATTCCCTTGCTTTCTTTATGATCCAACGAATGTTGGCAATTTGATCTCTGGTGCCTCTGTCTTTTCAAAACCCAGCTTGTACATTTGGAATTTTCTGGTTCATGTATTGCTAAAGAACCCAGCTTGAAGGACTGTGAGCATAACCTTACAAGCATATGAAGTACGCACAATTATATGGTAGTTTGAACATTCTTTAACATTGCCCTTCTTTGAGATTGGAATGAAAACTGACTTTTTCCTGTCCTATGCCCACTGCTGAATTATCCAAATTTGCTGACATATTGAGTGCAGCACTTTAGCAGCATCAACTAAGGGGCATATATGTGCCTTTAACTGAATTTTTGCCTAAAGACAAGACATCCACCTGAAAGTCCCTTGTAAATTTAAGATATTATGTCTTGAACTGCCGGGGTCCAGCCTCGGCGGGTCTGGGGGTCTTGAGGGATGAGTGGCGTTGGCCGAAGAACTGAGCTGAGTCGATGTGTGGTGATGGAGCAGTCTCTCTTTATTGCTGTTAGTTTTGTGGGGTGATGGAGAAGTCTCTCACTTTATTTTTGTTAGTTTACAGTTTTATAGACAAAAAAGATCCCCATTACATCACAAATATTCTATACAATCTTTTGTTTTCTGCCTACCATCAACAACTTTAACATTAAGCTCATTTTCCTTGCAAAAGGTGGGATTTCTGCATAATTAGACTTAACAATAGTATGTTTACCATTTGAATGTCTCCAGCATACTTCAGACAAGTACATCAATCTAAGTAGAAAGGTTACATTTCTCTTGGTAAACTCCCCAGTAATGAGTAGGAGGAGGAGTAATCTATTTAAATGTTCCTTTCATTCCTCCTTAGCCCCTGGGGAAGGCGATCCACCTTCTCAGACCCTCTGGTCGATAAGGTCTGGGGGGATTATCTCAGGATGAATTCTTTCCAACTGGGACTGACCTACTGAGATGAGCCAATGTTCCGAGCATGGACAGAACTCCCAAGAAAAATACCAGGGGGTGTCTAGCCCGGGATGTACCGATAAAGAAAGAAAGTCAGCTTTGCAATTTCTTTCTTAGTCTCATGACCTCGTCATCTGAGCAAGGGGGCATCCTGATGCCTCCCAGCAATGAACAAATAGTTTAGAGTGGCTCATTGATTGTCTTATCTAACCAGCAATACCATCATAAACTGACAGAGTCTGTTGCTTTTATTTTGCTATTTGGGGATATGTGGTTGCTTTTCCCTCAGGGAACCAGCATGGTGGCATAATCTCCAAATGACACATAGAGGAATTGCATATAGCAAAGATGAGAGATTTTTTTCCCCATGCCTTCCATTTTATTACCAAGGGAAAACCTTCTTAGACTTTTACCTGCAGACTTTTTACATCCCCCTGGCTAGAATTGGAACCAATTAATGTTTTCTAGATGGAGAGGAGGAAGTTTTGATAAGGGTCTGGTAATTTCAACCCATTTAGTAGAAAATAAACTCTCTAAATATCCACAAAGTCTTTGTGAGTGTGTGTGTATTTGTATGTGTATGTGTAACTGTTGAGTAGATATCAATGTTTGTTAAATAAAATATTTTTATTCAATACTGAAGCTATAGAAAACCTTAGCCACTACCCATAATTCACCTTAGAAAGCCATCATTCTTCATTTTACTGCTGAGAAAGAAAGACATAGACTGAATATCTTGCTTAAAATTTCCAAGGAAATAGAATAACAAGGGCTCTTAGCATTCAGCAAGAATGTTATTTCCATTAAGCCCTGTTGCTTCCAAAGTTAAATAAAGTGTATCTATTCTTGGGAGAAAATCCTCCCAGAGGGCAAGAAAACATTAATTTATGTGTATTGTTATTAGAGCTCTCAGGATTTTTTACATTGTCAGCAATAATTTCTAAAGCTCACTCTACATAATAAATACTTAATGATAAAAATATATGCAAACGTTATTTTCTGTTCCCAACAGCATTTTGAAAATGATAACCTTTTAGTATATAGGTTTAATGCTGTAGTATACCAATCTTTTGGAGACTCATTGTGAAACTTTGGTTCCATAGAATGAATGGGGACTAATAAAAAAATTCACACATGAAATTCAAAGAATTGCGTTTTTGTTATATGCTACATTTTATGGTGGCAATGTACACATTTAGATGGATATTCATATGTTTAAAATGTCTGATGTCTGGAGTCATATTGATCTAACATTACTCAAATAATAAAAGCATTAATGGAAAAACATAAATAAGAAACCATCACTAGTTGTTTTAGTGTAGAATGAGTAGTAACATAATAGTTTCTGCATAAGCATCTGATACTCTGTTCTCCCTGGAAGCAGTTTGCTGTAGAGAATTTGTGGTATGAGGAAGAATATATTAGTTTCTGGTAATCAGTTCTAAGCAGCAAGCTCTTAATAAATCACTTTCATGCATAGAGTAAAGATGAAGTCTGAGCATTTCAGGATGGAGATTAGGTAAATGTTTAATCTATTTTTAATGTGGATCACAAATGCAATGCATTGTTGGCTTTTTAAAATAGCTTTTTTTTTTCTCCTACAAAAGCCTTTTCTCTATAATAACTATCAGCTACACTCCAAAATGGAAAAGTCTCTTAAACTGATATTGTTAACAGAACAAGCAGAAGAGAACAGGCAAAATTATTCTCATTTCTTCATTCTGTCAACTCAGCATTGATTATTTCATCCTTCATTCTTTTGTCATTCATCCGAGTGTACTACACAATGGTGATTAGAGATTAAAGGTATCATTTTTTAAAATAAAAGACACTTCATGCCTTCCACTATCTCAGATATATCAATGGATCATTATACTTCTGTGAGAGTCTGGTGACAGAAGGGAGCATGGGATTCAGTTAGTCACGGGAGACAAGAAATAATCTCAAGGAGGTAGAAATTATAGGAAGATCCCTAAATAATACAAGGGCTTCCCTGGTAGCTCAGCTGGTAAAGAATCTACCTGAAATGCCGGAGGCCCCGGTTACATTCTTGGGTCAGGAAGATCTCCTGGAGAAGGAATAGACTACCCACATCAGTATTCATGGGCTTCCTTGGTGGCTCAGATGGTAAAGAATCTGCACACAGTGGGGAAGCCCTGGGTTAAATATCTGATAGGGGAAGAGCCAGGGAGGAGGGCGTGACAACCCACTCCAGTATTCCTGCCTGGAGAATCCCCATGGATGGAAGAGCCTGGAGGGCTACAGAACATAGAGTCACAAAGAGTTAGATATGACTGAGTGACTAAGTACAACACAGCAGCACCCTACGTAAAGTTACATCTCACCTAAATCCTAGCACACAAGCAAAATGTAATAACTGGGGGACAGAGAAGCAGGAAAGAGTCCAGTAAAAAGAAGAGTACAGACAGTCCCTCACCTATGTTGCTTCAAAGGATTTTTCAACTTTGCAATAGTGTACAAATTCATTTGTATTCAGTAGGAACTGTACTTTGAATTTTGATTTTGACTTTTGATCTCTTTTCTAGATTAGATATACAATATGATACTCTCTAGTGATGCTGGGCAGTGGCTGTGAACTGTAGCTCACAGTCAGTCTCATGATCACAAGGGTAAATAAGCCATACACTTAAAGCTATTCTGCACCCAAAAATACACTCTATTTTTCACTTTCTTTTCTCTTTTATTTTGTTATTTTATTTATTTTCTTTACATTATTGTGTTGGTTTTGCCATGCATTGACGTGAATCTGCCATGGGTATACATGTGTTCCCCTTCCAGAACCACCCTCCCACCTCCCTCCCGATTCCATCCCTCTGGATCATCCCGGTGCACCAGCCCTGAGCACCCTGTATCAAGCATCAAACCTGGGCTGGCGATTGATTTCACATATGATAATTTACATGTTTCAGTGCCATTCTCCCATATCATCCCACCTTTGCCCTCTCCCATAGAGTCCAAAAGACTTATATACATCTGAGTCTCTTTTGCTGTCTTGCATACAGGGTTATCGTTACCATCTTTCTAAATTTCATATATATGTATTAGTATACTGTATTGTTGTTTTTCCTTCTGGCTTACTTCACTCTGTATATTCTATGACTCACCTCCCAGAATACTGGCAATAAAAGCAAAAATAAACAAATGGGACCTAATTAAAATTAAAAGCTTCTGCACAACAAAGGAAACTAAAAATAAGGTGAAAATGCAGCCTTCAGAATGGGAGAAAATAATACCAAATGAAGCAACAGACAAACAATTAATCTCAAAAATATACAAGCAACTCCTGCAGCTCAATTCCAAAAAAATAAACGAGCCAATCAAAAAGTGGGTTAAAGAAGTAAACAAATATTTCTCCAAATAAGACATAAAAATGTCTAACAAACACCTGAAAAGATGCTCAACATCACTCATTATCAGAGAAATGCAAATCAAAACCACAATGAGGTACCACTTTACACCAGTCAGAATGGCTGCCATCCAAAAGTCTACAAGCAATAAATGCTGGAGAGGATGTGGAGAAAAAGAAACTCTGTTACACTGTTGGTGGGAATTGAAACTAGTACAGCCACTATGGAGAACAGTGTGGAGATTCCTTAAAAAACTGGAAATAGAATTGCCATATAACCTAGCAATCCCACTGCTGGGCATGCACACCAAGGAAACCAGAATTGAAAGAGACAAGTGTACCCCAGTGTTCATGGCAGCATTGTTTACAATAGCCAGGACATGGAAGCAACCTAGATGCCCATCAACTGACGAATGGATAAGAAAACCGTGGTACATATATACACAATGGAATATTACTCAGCCATTAAAAAGAATGCATTTGAATCAGTTCTACTGAGGTGGATGAAACTGGAACCTATTATACAGAGTGAAGTATTTTTCACTTTCAATAGCCAGTTATGTGAGATATTCAACACAGTGTTAGAACAGACTTTGTATCAGATAATTTTACCCAATTTTACCTGTCTCTTGAGAAACCTGTATGCAGGTCAGAAAGCAACAGTTAGAATTGGACATAAAACAACAGACTGGTTTCAAATAGGAAAAGGAATACATCAAGGCTGTATATTGTTACCCTGCTTATTTAACTTATATGCAATGTACATCATGAGAAACGCTGGGCTGGAAGAAGCACAAGCTGGAATCAAGATTGCCAGGAGAAATATCAATAACCTCAGATATGCAGATGACACCACCCTTATGGGAGAAAGTGAAGAGGAGCTAAAAAGCCTCTTGATGAAAGTGAAAGAGGAGAGTGAAAAAGTTGGCTTAAGGCTCAACATTCAGAAAACTAAGATCATGGCATCTGGTCCCATTATTTCATGGGAAACAGATGGGGAAACAGTGGAAACAGCGGATGACTTTATTTTGGGGGCTCCAAAATCACTGCAGATGATGATTGCAACCATGAAATAAAAAGACACTTATACCTTGGAAGAAAAGTTATGGCTAACCTAGATAGCATATTGAAAAGCAGAGACATTACTTTGGCAACAAAGGTCCATCTAGTCAAGGCTATGGTTTTTCCAGGAGTCATGTATGGATGTGAGAGTTGGACAGTGAAAAGGGCTAAATACCAAAGAACTGATGCTTTTGAACTGTGGTGTTGGAGAAGACTCTTGAGAGTCCTTTGGACTGAAAGGAGATTCAACCAGTCCATCCTAAAGGAGATCAGTCCTAGGTGTTCATTGGAAGAACTGATGTTGAAGCTGAGTCTCCAATACTTTGGCCACCTCATGCGATGATTTGACTCATTGGAAAAGACCCTGATGCTGGGAAGGATTGGGGGCAGGAGGAGAAGAGCATGACAGAGGACGAGATGGGGGCATGGCATCACCAACTCGATGGATATGGGTTTGGGTGGACTCCGGGAGTTGGTGATGGACAGGGAGGCCTGGCATGCTGCAATTCATGGGTTTGCAAAGAGTTGGACACGACTGAGTACCTGAACTGAATTCAGGCTAATGCAAGTTTTATGAGCATTTAAGGTAAGTTAGGCTAAGCTGTGGTATTCAGTAGATTAGATGTATTAAGTGCATTTTTGAACTAAGGTATTTTCAACTTCTGATGGATTTACCAAGAAATAACCCCATCATAATTTAAGAAATATCTGTAGATGTAAAATTGCATCCTATGTTTGGAAAAACATAAGCAAGCACACCAGCCAATCCAATGACTCCCATACCTGTCAAAAAATGAACCCTCTTTCAGCCAACATTTTGCAGATGAAGTTGGAGAATATTGCTTTAAACAATCTATTATAAATACTACTTCAAGGTAAGGGATTCAAAAATATCATCTGAGAGGGAAACCAACATGAAAAAAAACAGAAAATGACAATGTGTCAGAAAGTTCATCTGACCAAGGGCACGTTGTATGGTTTCTTGGGTAAGATGTTTGAGCACAGCTGGGGCTTAAATAGGAGATGTACATGGCATGTGGTCATCAATCAAAACCAAACACATACATGTGGTATCATATTTGTCTTTGTCTGGTTTATTTCACTTAGTATGATAGTCTCTAGATCTATTCCTGTTGCTGAAAATGCCATTATTTCATTCTTCTTTATGGCTGAATAGCATTCTATTACATATATAAGATTTGGGGGATATATGTATCTGTCAATGGACTTTTAGTTTGTTTTCTTATTTTGGCTATTGTAAATTGACTGTAATGAACATTGGGGTACATAACACAAATTTACTTACTTACAAAACAGAAATAAACCCAAAGACATAGAAAACAAACTTATGGTTACAAAAGCTTACAAAAAGGGGTAAATTTGGAATTTGGTGTCAACATGTACATACTACTGTATATATATAATGGAAAACCATCATGGGCCTACTGCACAGCACAGGGAACTATACTCAGTATTTTGTAAAGGGAAAGACTGTGAAAAAGAAAGAATATATACGTGTGTGTGTGTGTGTGTGTGTGTGTGTGTGTGTGTGTGTGTGTGTGTGAACCAGTGTGCTGTAGACCTGAAACTATACAGCATTATATATCAACTATACTTCAATGAACAAGCAAGCAAAGTACAGAAAACTTTGAGTAATTAGGACCAAGTCTGAAAGAGGGAGTGGGAGGTGCCAATGTCAACAGATTTTCTCTCTCTCTATGTAGCATTGCTTCTTTAAAAACTTAAAGATGGTTTTTAAGGGACCTTATTGCTGGTTATAGTAACAGAGCACTAGCTACTAGCTAGTTGGCACACATTCCTGGATGTGAATGTCCTTAGCATGGTACCCTGCTCTAGAACAAAATAAGTTGCTTTTCTATGTGGCCTCATGAAAAGTAATTTTTAAAATCCTTCTCCTCCCAGTATCCATCAATATCTTTTTAGATCAAGATATTTGTGAGCTCTGTAGTCCTGAAGATGTTAACTCAGGAGAATAAAAGAAGGATGGTTTTTTTTTTTTTTTTTTTTTTAGAGACCTTAGGATAATTCTCATTTTAACCCTCCTCTTTCCCTCCCTCTCCTTCTAGTCCTTCCTTTTCCTCTTCTTCCTTCTTCTTCTTCTTCTTCTTCTTTTTTTTTTTAACAAATGATCTTAGCAGTGCATTGGTAAGTTTTTATACAGGATAGAATGAAATTAAATTTTATTCAGAATACTCTGCCATTAGGAGCCTTTCTCTACCAGTGAGCTGTAAATTCCAGAAGGCAAAGAAGATTTGAGTGGCAAAGTAAGGGATTCTAGCCACTGCTGCTGCTAAGTCGCTTCAGTCATGTCCGACTCTTTGCAACCCCACAGATGGAAGCCCACCAAGCTCCCCCATCCTTGGGATTCTCCAGGCAAGAACACTGGAGTGGGTTGCCATTTCCTTTTCCAATGCATGAAAGTGAAAAATAAAAGTGAAGTCGCTCAGTAGTGTCCGACTCTTAGCGACCCCATGCACTGCAGCCTACCAGGCTCCTCCTTCCATGGGATTTTCCAGGCGAGAGTACTGGAGTGGATTGCCTTTGACTTCTCTGAAAGGATTCTAGAAGATAATGCAAAATACAGGCATGAAGACATGGTGGCAGTAAGAAAATTGAGAACAAGCAAAAATATATACAACTGCATATTTCTGATTATAAAATATTTTTATAATAAAGTATAGTATTAAAATAAAAAAATACATTTAGAAATACATATAGAAAAATACACACATTCAAATACAAAATTGTGCTGACAGTAATAACAGTCCCGAATATAAACTGTTGCTCCAAACCCTTTCAGGCTTCCTTCTCTGTATGTATTTTCATTGAAGTCACAGTGTGCATAAATGCTGCCTTGCTTTATATATGAATATCACTCAAGCTAGCAGAATTCCTGAAACAGTATTACATAAGTGTTTGTTCTGAGTTATACTTCCCCTGGACCATGCCTGAGCTTTACATAAATCACTTGTCTCTCACAGCAGCCACAGGAGGTAAGTTCTGGGATTGCTCCACTTTTAGAAGTAATGAAAGTGAAGAATAGAGAAATTAAACTTCAAAAACTTAGGGTTACTAAGGTTGCATATCTAATGCCACTCCGCAAGGACCTGATGGAGTCAGGAAGCAGATCCAGGTGGCCACTTTCCATACTGAAGTTCTTAACCTCCATGACTCTGAGAGATTGCAACAAACACTTTTGACACTGGTGGGCTTCATTTTTTCCTAATATTCTTAACATTTTAGAGGGTTGTGATACTCCAATGTTCCCTAAGCAGCTCTTTCTCTGCTTTGAATGCAAACTTGTGAGACTGTCCATCTAGATGCCACCCGGAGTTTCTTTGGTCCCTAGTTGAAGGAGGTGGCTACATGGGAGTACAATGTGTGTCAATTTGTGCCTAAGTTGCTATGGGTTCATGTTCTTACCAGGGGAGATGCGACTTACTAGTCAATCAATGGACCCAGCACAAATAATGTCTTCCCTCATTCCATGCTCTTTGGTAGAGTGTCCAGAGAGAGAGCTTTTATTTGACTATTATATATTGAACCCCTCAAGAGCTTCCACGTTGTTTAGGGTTTGTTAGGCATTGAATATGCCTTACATATTTGACCTGATATAAAGCTCAGAAGACATCTGTCAGGTCCATACATCATCATGCTAATTTCATCAGCACAAGAAATTGAGGCCCTTGGAGAGAGACATGCCCAAATTTATGTAGAAAGAAAAATTAGGTAGAAAGCAAAATAGTTGGGATTTAAAGCAAGCACATCTTTGGTCTTTTCACTCTGCCTTCATCCTCAGTGTGAGAGGTGCTTTGCATTTGTCACTACTGTGGATATATGACCACAATCTATTTGAATTTTGCTCTCAATAAACTTAAATTATAGATGTAAAAAAAAAATTAGACCTATGAAAGTGCAAGCTGTTCAAGAATCTTACAAGAGTTTAAGTGCTACACACATCATACAAAGAGAAAAGCCAGAACAGGGAGAGTCATAGAGTTAGTGAGGGCTTATCCTTTAGCTACAAAATACACTGATTGAATTAAAACTAAACATTTTATTGGCAAAATCTTTGTATTAAACTATAAATTGTGTTCAACATCTCTGTTACAAAGTACAAGTTCGTGTGCCACCACACAGTGAGGCAAAACATTGTTGAAACATCCAAGTTTGGAACAGAGAAAGTTGTGTTGCAGGACCATGCAAGGAGATTATTAGGTGGCTCATGTACTCCTATGGAGAAGGTGATGGCACCCCACTCCAGTACTCTTTCCTGGAAAATCCCATGGATGGAGGAGCCTGATAGGCTGCAGTCCATGGGGTCACGAAGAGTCTGACACAACTGAATGACTTCACTTCCACTTTGCATTTTCATACATCGTAGAAGGAAATAACAACCTACTCCAGTGTTCTTGCCCGGATAATCCCAGGGATGGGGGAGCTTGGTGGGCTTCTGTCTATGGGGTTACACAGAATTGGACATGACTGAAGTTACTTAGCAGCAGTATGTACCCCTAATCCCGAACTCCTAGAAAGATTTCAGCAAACACTTTTAAAGTCAGGGTGAGGTAGGGACATAGTTGGTGATTGCAAGATTCTTGGTTTCAGAATTGTTCTTGCAGCCATTTACACAAGCCACGTCATAATGTTTCTATAAACCTCTAATAAGAAAAATAAGAAGAGGTGGAAAAAATGCACAGAAGAATTATACGAAAAAAGATCTTCACAACCCAGATAATCACAATGGTGTGATCACTCACCTAGAGCCAGATGTCTTGGAATGTGAAATCAAGTGGGCCTTAGGAAGCATCACTGTGAACAAAGCTAGTAGAGGTGATGGAATTTCAGTTGAGTTATTTCAAATCATAAAAGATGATGCTGTGAAAGTGCTGCACTCAATAGGCCAGCAAATATGGAAAACTCAGCAATGGCCACCGGACTAGAAAAGGTCAATTTTCATTCCAATCCCAAAGAAAGGCAATGCCAAAGAATGTTCAAAATACAGCACAATTGCACTCATCTCACATGCTAGTAAAGTAATGCTCAATAATCTCCAAGGCAGGCTTAAACAATATATGAGCCATGCACTTCCAGATGTTCAAGCTGGTTTTAGAAAAGGCAGAGGAACTAGAGATCAAATTGCCAACATCCTCTGGGTCATTAAAAAAGCAAGAGAGTTCCAGAAAAAACATATATTTCTGCTTTATTGACTATGCCAAAGCCTTTGACTGTATGGATCACAATAAACTGTGGAAAATTCTGGAAGGGTTCAGTTCCACCTGACCTGCCTCTTGAGAAATCTGTATGCAACAGTTAGAACTGGACATGGAACAAAAGATTGGTTCCAAATAGGAAAAGGAGTACATCAAGGCTGCATATTGTCACTCTGCTTATTTAACTTATATGCAGAGTACATGAGAAACGCTGGGCTGGAGGAAGCACAAGCTGGAATCAAGGTTCCCAGGAGAAATATCAATAACCTCAGATATGCAGATGACACCACCCTTATGGCAGAAAATGAAGAAGAACTAAGGAGCCTCTTCACGAAAGTGAAAGAGGAGAGTGAAAAAGTTGGCTTAAAGCTCACCATTCAGAAAACTAGTATCATATTATTTGGTCCCATCACTTCATGGCAAACAGATGGAAAAACAATGGAAACAGTAGCAGATTTTATTTTTCTGGGCTCCAGATTCACTGTAGATGGTGACTGCAGCCATGAAATCAAAAGATGCTTACTCGTTGGAAGAAAAGTTATGACCAACTTAGACAGCATGTTAAAAAAGCAGAGAGATACTATGCCAACAAATGTCTGTCTAGTCAAGGCTATGATTTTTCCAGTATTCATGTATGGATATGAGAGTTAGACTATAAAGAAAGCTGAGCACCAAAGAATTGATGCTTTTGAACTGTGGTGTTGGAGAAGACTCTTGAGAGTTCCTTGGACTGCAAGGAAATCAAGCCAGTCCATCCTAAAGGATATCAGTCCTTAATATTTTTTGGAAGCTCTGATGCTAAAGCAGAAACTCCAATATTTTGGCTACCTGATGTGAAGAAGTGACTCATTTAAAAAGACCCTGATGCTGGGAAAGACTGAAGGCAGGAGAAGAAGGGGATGACAGAGGATCAGATGGTTGGATGGCATTGCTGACTCAATGGACATGAGATGGAGTAAACCCTGGGAGTTGGTAATGGACAGGGAGGCATGGCATGCTGCAGTCCATGGGGTCACAAAAGTCAGATACAAGTTAGCAACTGAACTGAAGACAAATATTATTCTCTGTTCTGCAAATTTTTACCTCTATATGAATTAATGCTTAAAGGTCAGAACCTTGAGAATGTGTTATTTTGTACATTTCAGGCTTTAGACAACTCTTTTACAAAAGGTTCAAAGCCAGCGTCATTAAGCACAGCCAACAGAGAATAAAGTTTAAAGTAAAAGGAATAGATCTAATACAGAGTCAGATTTGTTCTTCCATTACACCTCCCTGGGTCTCAAAAGGTGACTCCAAGACCAGTTACCTGGGCATACATCCCGCAGCAACATATTAAAAGTGGGATGCTCAAGCTACAACCACTCCTCCCAAATTATACCCTCTAGGAGTGTGGCTCAGCATCTGTGTTGAACAAGTCACCCAGCTAGTTCTGGTGCACACTCACGTTTGAAAACCACTGGTCTAGAGAGAAGGCCTGCAAACATTTTTCCCTCTAAAAGGCAAGATACTAAATAGTTTTAACCTTGAAACCCATGCAGTCGCTAACGCAGCTCCTCAGTACTGCTGTTGTAGCATGAAGATAATTGTGGACACTACACTAATGAGAGATCATGATAGCACTCTAATAAAGCCTCCTTCAGGGACTCCAAGCTTTGACTTTCAAATAATTTTCATGTTCCACAAAACGCTATTTCTTATAATTTATTTACACCTTTTAAAAACATGTAAGAATCATTCTTTAATGTGTGCATGCTTGTTTCAGTCGTGTCTGATTCTTTGCGACCCCAAGAACTATAACTTGGCAGGCACCTCTATCCATGGAATTCTCCAGGCAAGAATACTAAAGTGGGTTGCCATGCCCTCCTCAAGGTGATCTTCTCGACCTAGGGATCAAACCTGCCTCTCCTGCATTGCAGGTTTTTCTTTATCCACTGAGCCACCTGGGAAGCCCAAGAAGTATTCTTAACCTTTGGGCAAAAATCAGTGACCAGTTGTGTTGGTTCATGGTTTGCCAACTCCTCCTGTAGTGTCTAGAAACATCAAGACCTTTTATTTCAGAGAGATATTATTCAGTGTCTCAGCTCTGCCATAGGCTAACTCTGGACTTCAGGGAGTCAACCCACCTCCATCTCATTGCAATTTCATCATGTGTAATATGGACTTATAATGTTTTTCTCTGGTTTTTGTGAGACACCAAAAGTCAAATAACTAGCATATAAATGGGTCTCAATATGAATTCCCTCCAGTCTTCTAACAATCACACCTTTTCCAAGTATATTCCAAGTAAAAATTCTTAGCCCTATCTTCTACAAAGATAAATAAGTTCTTATTGGAACAGAAGTTACTCTTGGACACTTTTCTTCCAAATGAGGGATCTTTAAAATAATGCCATTACAGATAGAGCACTCTGTCTTCCCTCAGAAGACTGCTTTCTGTTCCAAAGCTTACAGGCCCAGAAGCCCACATCAGACATAGGCCTCACATTGCAGCTTCTTAACAGAGACAAAGAACAGATGGCTCCAATTAAGAAACAGCAGGAATGAAGCATACCTTCGTTTTCAAACCATCAGAACTAAGCAGACTGGGTCACAAGCAAAAAAGGCTTGCATTTAGAGAGAAATAACCATGGACAATTTTTCACACCTGAGAATAGAGTTGGGGATGAGTTGATCATCTGCGCTGAAGGTAAAAAACCCAACAGAGAATGTTGGCATATAAAAAGTTCCAATATTCCTGGATTTTTGATTGATAGCTTATTTGGCAGAGAGACTATTCTCTGTCTCACAAAAGGTTGAGTGTTATTGTTTTAAATTTTATTGAAAAATAGTGAGTTTGCAATGTCATGTTAGTTTCAGGTGTACAACAAATTTGATTGAGATATATGTATATACATATATACATGTATATATGTTCTTTTTTTGCATTTTTTTCCATTATAGGTTACTACAAGATATTGAGTGTAATATAGACTATATACTCTATAGTCTATATAGAGTTGGTCTTTAGACTATACAATTGTTTTTTATTGGCTATTTATTTTATATGTAGTAGTGTATATATTTTAATCTCCTACTCTTGATTTATCCCCTGTACCCTGACTTTCCTCTTTGTTAACCATAAGTCTCTTCTCTGTCTGTGAATCCATTTCTGTTTTGTAAATAAATTCAGGTATATATATATTTTTAGATTCCACATAGAAGTGATATGATATTTTTATTTCTCTGTCTGGTTTACTTCACTTGGTATAATAATCTCTAGGTCCATCTGTGTCACAGCAAATGGCATTATTTCATTCTCTTTTTTTTTTTTTTTGTGCTCCAACTCATTGCAACCCTATGGACTCTAGCCCACCAGGCTCCTCTGTCCGTGGAATTTTCCAGGCAGGAATACTGGAGTGGTTCCACTTCCTACTCCAGAGGACCTTCGCAACCCAGGAATTGAACTTGCATCTCTTGCATTTCCTTCATTGACAGGTGAGTTCTTTAACCTGGGAAGCCCCTGTTTTTTATGGCTGAGTAATATTCCATTGTGTATATATGTATGTTTGTATGTATACATGCATCCATTTTTGTTCATTCATCTTTTAATGGACATTAGGTTGCTTTCAAGTCTTGGCTAGTGTAAATAGTGTAAATAGTATTGTAAATACTCCCTATTGTAATGCACATAGGGAGTGCATTTATCTTTTATATTATAGCTTTGTACTGACATATGTCCAGGAATGGGGTTGCTGGATCATATGATAGCTCTATTTTTAGCATTTAAGGAACATCCGTACTGTTCTTCATAGTGGGTGCACCAATTTACATTCTCACCGATAGTGTAGGAGGGTTCCTTTTTCTCCATACCTTCTCCAGCTTTTGTTATTTGTAGACTTTTCCATGATTACCATTCTCACCTGTGTGAAGTGTATATTAGCATAAGTTTATTGTTGTTCAGTTGCTATGACATGTTCGACTCTTTGCACACCCATGAACTGCAGCATCCTGGGCCCCTCTGTCCTCCACAATCTCCCAGAGTTACTCAAATTCATATCCATTGAGTCAGTGGTGCTATCTAACCGTCTCATCCTCTGCTTCCCACTTCTCCTTTTGCCTTAATCTTTCCCAGCATCTGGATCTTTTCCAGTGAGTTGACTCTTCACCTCTGGTGGCCAAAGTATTGGAACTTCAGCTTCAGCAGCAGTTCTTCCAGTGAATGTTCAGGATGATTTCCTTTAGGATTTACTGGTTTGATATCCTTGAAGTCCAAGGGACTCTCAGGAATGTTTTTCACCACCACAATTTAAAAGCATCAATTCTTCTGCACTCAGACTACTTTATGCTCCAACACTCACATCCACATAAGACAAATGGAAAAACAATAGGTTTGACTATATTTTTCTGCTTTTTAATATGCTGTCTAGGTTTGCCATAGCTTTTCTTCCAAGGAGCAAGTGTCTTTTAATTTCATGTCTGCAGTCACCATCCAGAGTTATTTTGGAATCCAAGAAAATAAAATCTATCGCTGCTTCCACTTTTTCACTTTCTATTTGCTATAAAGTGATGGGAACAGATGCCATGATCTTAGTTTTATGACTGTTGAGTTTCAAGCCAGCTTTTCCACTGTCTTCTTTCGCCCTCGTCAGGAGGCTCTTTGGTTCCTCTTCACTTTCTGCCATTAAGGTGGTATCATCTACATTTCTGAGGGTGTTGATATTTCTCCCTTCAATCTTGATTCATGTTGTGATTCATCCAGCCTGGCATTTTGCATAATATACACTGTTGTTGTTGTTCAGTTGCTTATGAAAGGTTGTGGGCGAAATCACAATAAAAATTCCGGGAATCTTGGCTTCCGGAAGAGAAGAATTTAATCTGGGGCCAGAGACGAGGCTTGATCCCTCAGAGCTTTTGTATAATAAAGTTTTATTAAAATATAAAGGAGATAGAGAAAGCTTCTGACATAGTCATCAGAAGGGGGTAGAAAGAATACCTGCTTGCTAGCATTAGCACTGGAGTTATACACTCTCAAATTAGTTATTACAGTGAATCAAAAGAATGTCTGGAGGTTGTAAAGACCTCACCAGACCCACTCCCATAATTTACATTTTAAGATAACAGGGTTAGCCAGAAGGTTTTTTCCAGACTGTCCTCAAGCATGATGCATTATCATTATATAATCCTAAGGAATGTAGAGAAAAAAAAAAAAAGTTTGTCTTTTCTTCCTCCTTGAGAATTCCAGACTCCTCTCTCCTTGGTGACCCCTAGACTTCTTATCAACCTGCCTAGGAGATGACTCTCTCACTTAGTTGTGTTTGATTCTTTGTCACCCCATGGATTGCAGCACACAGGCTTCCTTGTCCTTTACCATCTCCTGGAGCTTGCTCAAATTCCTATCCAAAAAGTCGGTGATGCCATCCAACCATCTCATCCTCGGTTGTCCCCTTCTCTTCCTGCCTTCAATCTTTTCCAGCATCAGGGACATTTCTAATGAGTCAGCTCTTTGCATCAGGTGGCCAAAGTATTGGCGCTTCCATCTCAGCATCAGTCCTTCCAATGAGCAGACACTAATACCATATGCCACTTATTTGCTGTATGATATTAAACAGTACCTTAATGACTTCTCACTTTCCTTACGTTGTAAAAGTAATAAGGCTAAGTTTCTAAGGGTGCAGTAGAAAACTTCACATAGAAGATGCTCAGGAAGAGACCATCAGCCACTGCGCTCCCAGAGTGCATTAAGCACCTCTTTCCAACTCCTCATTGATAGCTTGAAACCAGCCACATGTAAACACTAAAACCTAGGGCTTGCTTTTTATTGTATTTAATTTTGGGGAAAACACTTTTTAAAATTTACCTTACTTCACTCAGATCAGATCCCGGCACCTGCTAACTCTCTATACTTTACTCCTCAACTATAGAAAGAAATGTTTTGTCTGTGGTATTTCAGACTTTAACCAGAAGTTATAGGAAAGATGTATTTGAGGAAAAAATGACAACATAGATATTATGACACTGCTGTTTACTTTCATTTAATAATGAAGCTTGATATCTTCAGGATGAAGATATCAAAGACCAAACTACATCTGAGGCAAAATTAACAAAGGCTACTTATTCATAAACTTACAGAATATAATTCATAAAGCTTCTTTGAGGGACTTCCTTGGTGGTTCACTCATTAAGAATCTGCCCCCCAATGCAGGGGATGTGAGTTGGATCCTAGGCTGGGGAGCTATGATCCCACATGCTACAAGGCAACTAAAGCCACATGTCACAACTACTGAGCCTGTGAGCTGCAACAGATTTGTTACCTTTCACTTCATTCTCATTTTTAAAAATTGCATGGCCAGAATATCTCTATTTTAGCCTCATATTCTCTTGAATTATTTCTTCAAGAGCATTTGACATTTAACTTATATCTACATTTTTTCTGGATGCTGCGAATTGAATGAACCTAGAGGACATTATGCCCAGCAAAATAATCCAGTCAAAAGAGGATGTATTGTATGATTCTCCTTATGTAAGATGCAAACAGTAATCACATACATAGAGACAGAAAGTGGAAGGGTGATTGCAACAGGTTGTGGGGAGAACACAATGAGGAGTTAACATTTAACACGTAAAAACTTTTAGTCTTGAAAGAGGAAATATTTCTGGAGATGCGTAGTGATGATGGCTGCACAACAATGAAAACATACTTAATGTCACTGAACTGTGCTGTTAAAGATGGTTAAGGTGGTCAATTTTTATCATACATGCTACCACAATGGAAAAAAAAAAAGAAGAAGAATGTATCAAAAATACTGCTTAAAACAGAAGACTGCTTCTTGCAGATTACCTGAACACTTAGGTTCCTCACCACTGCTCTATCCTGACTCTCCTCTGGTGGGGGGAATGCAGAGAGCTTGTATCCATAGTCTCTTCAATGGCAACTTCATGTTCTCTTTCTTCCTCTTTTCCTTAATTTCTTGATAGTTTCATAGTAGCATTAACTTCCATCTGGGAAGTTACTATTTAATTAAATTATTTAGTTAAATGCTTGCAGGCCAGGTTTAAAAAAATAATTGAAATTTCACCTTTTTACTTTCAAGTCACAAGCTAATTTTGAAGAAAAATAGTACTATCTTTGTTTTTAAAAGAGGTTTGCATACTATTTATTTGGCTGGTCTAGGTCTTTGTTACTGCACATGAACTTTCTCTAGTTGCGGCAAGCAGGGACTTCTCTTGTGGAGCGTGGGCTCTAAGTCATGGTGGCTAATAGTTGTGGCCTATGATTTGGACGCCTTGTGGCATGTAGAGTTTTCCCGGACCCACTCCAGTATTCTGGCCTGGAGAAATCCATGGACTGTGTAGTCCATGGGGTCACAGGCCAGAAATGACTGAGCAACCTTCACTTTCACTTTCACTTTTTAGGTGCCTCCTGACATGTAGAATCTTCCCAGACCAGTGACTGAACCCATGTGCCAACCCCCTGCATTGGCACGAGAATTCTTAACCACTGGACTACCAAGGAAGGCCAGTACTATCTTTTTTTGAGTTGCCCTATTATTCATCTAATTTTTTTTCTATTCTTCCTAAATATCATCAGGAAATTTATTTAAATAATAGATCCCTGAGATCAAAAACATGAACAAAAAACTAACACCTAGAGTTAAAATTGTAAGCAGATTCAATCTTGTCATTTTAGAGAAATAATAATTGAATATTTATACTATTGTGTGTTTCCTTAAACAAAAGTGCTTTAATTTGCAGGTACATTTTGTATATATTTAAATGTTAAATAGTTATCTTACAGGAATATTGTGTAAAGAATTATAAATATAAATCAAACTCTGTTTCTCCCGCAAAGATTCATAACTGTATCTGTTTTCATTTTTAATGTATAATATCACTCAATAAAATACTAAATATAAATTGCTCACCAATTTGCTAATTCTGCATAAAGGTTTTACTCAGCAAATGAAAAATCTCTTCCTCTGTGAATAGCAAATTATTCAATTAAATGAAATTAAGAAGTCAGCATACAAACTATAAAATTAAATATATATCTTGATAAGAGTTAAAAAAAATACTTAGTGCAATATATTCACTTTGTAATGTACTTACTTTATTGTTTTTTGTCTGTTTCTTATAAATATTTTATCACATTGTTCATTAATTACAGTTTGCTTAGTGATTTCTAAACACATACATTAATTAATTCTCAGTGAACAAAAACATTGTCCCTATTATTAAAGACTGCTGAGGCATTATCTATCTTATGGTAATGTCTACTTAAAAGATAATCTGTACAAAAAAATAAAGATAACTATTCCATGTTTACTTATCCATGTGTCCTGGTTTGAATATGGCATTCTTCACCAGTTTCTGTGGACCACTAGCTGGTGTTTTTGAAAGTCAGCATTTTAGTTCTAGGGATTGACAAACTTTTGTGTCAAGGGGAAGATGGTAAATATCTTTAGCTTTGCTGGCCTGATCATCTTTGTCACAACTAATCAATTGTGTCATTATTGCATATAATCTGTAGATAATATGTAGATCAATGAGTATGACTATACCTCAAAGAAACTTTATTTCTGGATATTGAACTTTGAATTTCATATAATTTTCATGTGTCGTGAAAACAATTCTTTTGCTTTGTTTCAACTATTAAATAAACAACTTAAGTAAAAAATTATACTAAACTAATGATGATGATTAATGATAACAGTGATAATTTTGGGTAGGATAGGATCATGGCCTCATTAATCAGCTATGGTACTCTTTATGTTTAAGAGCATTGTTTTTAAAGGAGTTCTGAACACAAAGGCATAATATTTGCCATGATATTCATTAGTTCATTTTATTACATTAATATACCTGTCCATAAGACATCTTGTGGGCAAGAAAAGAAAATAAGGTATCTTTACCTTCCTTGGTATTTCTGTTTTCTGCATGGAAGAGATATAATACCTATCTCAAAAATTATATATATATATGTATGTGTGTGTGTGTGTGTGGATATACAATTTTGAATCTTTCATTTGTGAGGCAGGTATTTGTATCTATATTTATGAGAAATAGATATATAGATCTAGAGAGAGATAGAAATAGACATTGAACCTGAGAGTGAGAGTCTTGCACATGGACATCTAATGAAAGATGCTTAATGAACGCAAGTCATAGTGTGCTGATTATTATTAATATTTTATTCATAGTCATCTTCTTCTCTACTTCACATCCTACTATGACAAATCATAAAAGAATGTATTTTTGCATTGTATAGACACTAGGTAGGGAGCCCTAAGGAGACAGTCCCAACTTGGAAACCATCCTGCAAAATCATTATACTGGAGACAACAAAGATAATCTAACCAGGTTTGTCTGTGAAGGGTTTCAGAATCACCTGTAAGACAGCCTTTTTAGACAAAGAAACTGTTCAGGAATACACACTTCTTACATGGGTAAGATTCAAGGATAGGATGTAGTAGAGAAAATGGGGAAGGCATAATGCTGGACCATTGTGAATACAATATAGGTCCATGGCTCAGACTGCTTCTGGATTATTTTCTACATACGTTTTTGAACCCAAGACTCATGGAGTAGTGATTTCTCTTATATCTCTACACAGTTAAAGAGACAACATATGTTAGAACTCTTTCATAAGCTATTGCCAAAATGTAGTAGAAATAACTATGAATCGGTCAGTTCAGTTTAGTCACTCAGTTGTGTACAACTCTTTGCAACACCATGGACTGCAGCATGACAGGCTTCCCTATCCATCACCAACTCCCAGAGATTGCTCAAACTCATGCCCATTGAGTCGGTGACGCCATCGAACCATCTCATTCTTTATCATTCCCATCTCTTCCTGCCTTCAATCTTCCCCAGCATTAAGGTCTTTTCCAATGAGTCAGCTCTTCACATCAGGTGGCCAAAGTATTGGAGTAACAGATTCAGCATCAGTCCTTCCAATGAATATTCAGGACTGATTTCCTCTAGGATTGACTGGTTGGATTTCCTTGCAGTCCAAGAGACTCTCAAGAGTCTTCTCCAACACCACAGTATTAATATATTCATCGTTTTGTCATTGAAGCCATGGAAGAGTTAAGGTGATTTGAAAAGCAAGTCAAGTGGGATTTAGGTTGTAGATATCACATTCCAGTGGGCATCAGAAGCATCTGGACAACTTTGGAATTTTTAGTCTCTACTGTAAGTGTCTGTAGCAGCAAGGTCTCACAGTATCATGTTAGAGCAGTACAGGGAAGCCTGGCTGCAGTCCATGGGGTTGCAAAGAGTAGGATATGGCTGAACGACTGAACAACAATTGAGTAGCCTAGCAGACCACTCCATGAAGAAAAAATTTTCTTCTTAAGACTCACAAAACTTCAAATAATTTCAGAAATCTATGATTCTCTAAGTTTTGAGTAAGGTAATTTTTATGGGGGGGCAAATGTTTGAAACCAGTAAGTAGGTAAATCTGAATTTTAAACATATGGAATTGTGGATGTTTAAGCCAATATGTTGGGCTTTCCAGATTGCATTAGCAGTAAAGAAACTGTCTGCCAATGCAGGAGACAGAAGAGACAAGGTCCAATCCCTCAGTTGGGAAGATCACCAGGAGAAGGGCATGGCAATGCATTCCAGTATTCTTGCCTGGAGAATCCCATGCACAGAGGATCTTGGTGGCTACAATCCTTAGGACCTCAAAGAGTCATACATGACTGAAACAACCTGGCGCTCACACATGCAAGCCAATATATTGGAGCTTCCCATGTGATGCAGTGGTAAAAGAATTCACCTACCAGTGTAGGAGTCACAGAAGACCCCAGTTCTATCCCTCGGTCTGGGAGATCCTCTGGGGTAGGAAATGGAAACTCTCTCCAGTATTCTTGCCTGGGAAATCCCATGGACAAAAGAGACTGGTGGTCTACAGTCCATGAGTTTACAAAGAGTCAGACACTACTGAGCATACACATACAGATGAGGCAATATATTACTGAAGATAAAATTAAACTCTGGAGAAGTAATGTGATTTTTTTCCCACTGTTGCAAAAATAGACTCAAAGCTGAAATACATTATTTGAGTGAATATTTATTCATTCTTCTTCCCATTCCCAACACATTGCTTAGTAAGATATTTTCTTTCCTTTCATGTATTCTAATTTAATTTTCTTTTTTCTCAGTTCTGTCTCAATAATAAGGACATGTGGTCTCTCTGTGCTCTCTCTTTCTCTCACATGTATATATATATTTACCTGGGTTCGATTCCTGGGTCAGGAAGATACCCTGGAGAAGGAAATGGCAATCCCCTCTGGTATTCTTGCCTGTAAAATCCCATGGACAGAGGAGTCTGGCTGGCTACAGTCCACAGGGTCTCAAGAGTAGGACATGACTTAGCCACTAAACCACCACCACCGTATATATGCCCTCCTCCAGAGGATCTTCCCCACTTAGGAATCAAAACCAGGTCTCCTGCATGGCAGGCAGATTCTTTACTGTCTGAGCCACCTATATATATATATATATATATATATGTACACATGCAAATGTAAGTATATACACACATAATCATATATATATATATATAAATAATATAAACTTGAATAATGTCAGTCAATATTAAAAAAGAGAAAATAGAATGGGTTATTGTTTTGTTTTCTCTTACCTATTAAGTAATAATATTTAAAAAACTTTTGCCACTTAAGGAACTTCCTGGCAGTCCAATGTTTAAAATTCTATACTTTGGTTGCCAAGGGCATAGATTTGATCCCTATTCAGAGGACTAAGATCTCACAAGCCATGAGCCAGGGCCAAGAAATATGAATAAAGAAACAAAAACTTTGGACTACTTAAAGAAGGATTGGCAATGAGAACATTTATATGAAATCTGTTAAGTTTTCTTTTTTTTTTCCTTTTCCACTTAAGATAAAACTGAAGATCATAAAGTTATATTACGGAAGAAGGATATTTCCCTTGGCAAATGACAATGTGATATAGAAAATGTTTTAAAGTGTTATTTTTATTTTGTACTGCTTATATATTTTTTTTTTCTGAGAAGAAGGAAAAAACTGTGGGCTGGTAAATGCATTCTTGTTTATTTTGAACCTTTCACATGATCCAACAGAGAAGATTATTATGATATGACTTATGAGAAGAAAGAATTAATAATCATGGTAAATTGCAACATGCCTCATTCAAATCTAGGTGTATGAAGTTTGGTGTAGGCTAGCCAAGAGAAGAGAGCAAACCTTACATTATTTCACTGATAACTTACACTGAAAGTTTTAGGTATCACTGTGGTATTGGATCTTGAAAAAATTTTTATAAAACTTTAAACAAATTATTTGACCTGCAATGGAGACCCCAATAACAATCCCTCAAAACATCATCTCCTTAAACTCAATTTAGAGGAATGATGCTTTAAAATATTTTAAATATTTTAATTCATTGTAGGAGCAGACAGTAGGCGTTTAAATATGAATCATTAATACAATGAGTATTCTTATAAAGAAAATTTGTGAAAGGACAGTATCAGACATTGCAAAAGCATTTTGGTAACATTTTCCATGCAGTGAAACACATCAAAGCATCATTATTTTGAACTTCTACATTGTCATAGTAGAAATTTCAAATAAAGTCTGAAGAAGTTTTAAGGGGACTCTTAAATTCACTCTCATTTGTAGCTCAGTGAGCACAATTAAATGAAAATTGTGGGATTACCTCATTCTTCTGAGAAAAGAATAAGGAGAAAAATTAAACCTCCTTAAAAAGATATAAACTATTTTCTTCAAAAATGTATTAGATCATAGTAGCCAAATTGTCCAGAATACTATTGAAAATCACCCACAAGACCAAGCATTAAGAAAGTCAAAACTTTAATGAGAAAAAGCCAACTGAGGAAAAGATTGAAATGAATCAGATATTGGAATTATCTGACAAGAAACTGAAAATGTCCCTGTAAAAGTGCTCCAAAATTAATTACAAAGTATGTGAGTATGTGTAAGCAAATGAAAAAATGTAAAATATCTGTAAACAAAACCCCAGAAGTTATTTGAAGAAAAGAAAGAAAGAAAGAAGCAAATGGAAATTACAGAACTAAAACATAATGTCATTTAAAAAAAAAAAAATCACTGGATGGACTCAACAGTAGATTGCATATAATAGAGTATATAAACAGTAAGCTTGGGGAAAGAACAATAGAATTCATATAATCTGAAAAAACAAATGAAAATGCACTAAAATAAGACAATATTAATATCATCAAGATATCAGAATTACAACAGAATGAACATGGGGCTGAAAGGTTACTTGAAGGAGTAATTGCTGATAATTTCCCAAATTTGACAACACACAAATTTGTAGATCCAAAATTTTAAATGAACCCCAAACAGAACAAATCACAAAACATCCCAGACAGGACACACCATCATTAAATCCTTGAAAAGCAAAAAAAGCAAAAAAAAAACAAACACAAAAACCAAAACCAAAACCAAAAAACCATACATGCATGCATGTGTGTGTTCAGTTGTGTCCAACTCTTTGCAGCCCTATAGACTGTAATCCATCAGGCTCCTCTGTTCATGGAATTCTCCAGGCAAGAATATTAAGTGGGTTGCCATTTCCTATTCCATGGGGTCTTCCTGACCCAGGGATAGAACCCAAGTCTCCTGTATCTCCTACACTGGCAGGGGATTGACAGACAGAGATAAATGGAATATTATTAATAGAACAATATCAATTCAAATTATAGAGGAGTTCTCTTCAAAATCTAGGAAGCCATAAGAAATTGACACAATATTTTTAAGTGGTGAAAAAAATATGTTATCATCCATGGATTCTGTGTCCACTGAAATATGCTTGAGAAATTAAGAATTAGAAGAAATTAGAAGCATTAAGATGAATATCAGTTCAGTTCAGTCGCTCAGCTGTGTCCGACTCTTTGTGACCTCATGAACTGCATCATGCCAGGATTTCCTGTCCATCACTATGATGAATATGACCTATCCTAGAGAATGTTCAATATTCACTTGAAAAGAATATGCATTACACTGCTTTGGGATGGCATAGTCTGTAAATGTCTAAGTTCATGTCATTTAAAGATCATATCATTTAAAATACAATGTTTACTTACTGATTTTCTGTCTAGATTATTTACCCATTGATAAAAGAGGGGTACTGTAATCTCTACTATTCTTATTTCTTTCTATAAGTCTGTTAATATTTGTTTTATATAGTTAGGTGTTCCTATGTTAGGATATATAAATATTTACAAATATTATATGCTTCTGTTGTACCTTTTTTACCTCCTATTACAGTCCTAATCTTAAAGCTTATCTATCCTGTCTGATATGAAGTGAAATCCCTTGCAGCTCAGACAGTAAAGAATCTGCCTGCAATACAAAAGACTTGGCCATGTTTCATCCCTGGGTCAGGAAGATCCCTTGGAGAAGGAAATGGCTCCCCACTCCAGTATTCTTGCTTGGAGAATTCCATACACAGAGCAATCTTGCAATCTATAGTCCATGGGGTTGCAAAGAATCAGACACGACTGAGTGACTAACACTTTCACAGTTCTAGTCTTAAAGCCTATCTTGTCTGATTGCTATCCCAGCTTTCTTACGGTTTCTGTTCCCATGGAATATTCTTTTTCTATCTGTTTGCTTTCAGTCTATGTGTGTCCTTAAAGCTGAAAAGAGTTTCTTATAGAAAGCATATTTGTGTGTTTTGATTTTTTTTTAATTCTTCAGTCACTCTGATTTTTTATTGTAGAATTTATTTTGTTTACATGTAAAATGATTATTTATAGGTATAATTATTGTCATTTTGTTCATTGTTTCCTGAGTTTTCTAATTTTTTTTTTCTTTCTTCTTCTCTTGAGGTTTTTTTTTTTTTTTTTTTTTTTGGTGGTCTGATAACTTACTTTAGTGGTATACTTACATTTTTTTGTCATTTTTTGTATAACTACTATAAGTTTTTGCTTTGTGATTACCTCATGGTTTACATGAAACAGCTTTACAACAGTCTATTTTAAGCTGATAACTTAATTATGAATGTATTCTAAAATTCTACAATTTTCTCCTGATTTTCTCCTGTATCCACACTTTATAATTTTTTTTCACAATTTACTTCTTTTCTGTTAGAATATCCATTAACAATTATTGTAATTGTAATTGTTTGTACTGCTTTTGTTTTATTCTGAATTTATCTATATATTTACCTTTGCCAGTGATATTTGTATTTCTTTTTCTATTTTTCTCATTTGAGCCCTTTCATTTTAGCTGAAAGAAGCTCATTTAAAAGGTCGATTTTAGTGGTGAACTCCTCAGCTCTTGCTTTTCTGGAAAACTCTATATTTCTCCTTCTATTCAGAAGAACAGCTTTGTTAGGTAGAATGTTTTCAGTTGGTGATTTCTTTTCTTTTCTCTTTTTTTTTTTTTTCAGCTTTTTTAATATATCATGCTAGTCCCTGTTGGTCTGCAAAGTTGCTGCTGAAAAGTATGCTCATAGTCCCCTGCACATAAGGTGTTGATTTTCTCTTGATGCTTTCAAGATTCTCTCTTTGCTTGTAATTTTTAATGATTCAGTGATAGCATGTTTTAGAATGGGTATATTTGGATTCATCTTATTTGGAAATTTTCTGAGCTGCCTGCCTGTCTGTTTTCTTCCATAAATTTGGGCATTATTCAGCCATTATTTTTTCAAATAAACTTTCTGCCTCTTTTTCTCTCTTCTCATTCTGAAACTTGTACAATGTGAATAGGGTTGACCATTGAACAACATGGGTTTGAGCTGAGTGAGTCCGCTAATAGGTGAAACTTTTCAACAGTAAATCTTACAGCATTATATGTAGTCTGTAGTTGGTTGAATTCTCATATGTGGTAAGATAATTCAGTCATATAAAAATGGTATGCAGTTTTGAAAGCACAGATGATTGGCACATATAATCCCCATGTTGCTCAAGAGTCAATTGCATTGGTATACTTAGGTTGGCCCATAACCACCTTAAGCTAGCTACCTTCTTCATTATTTTTTCTCTTACCTCCTCTGATTGGATGAAATTCATATCCCTGTTTTTAAGTTTGCTGACTCTCTCTCTCACTTTATCTAGACTGCTGTTGAAACTCTGCTGTCAATTAGTTTATGTTAATTATTACATTTATTAATGTAATGTACTGTATTATGATTTCTTTTTAGTACTTTCTTATATTTTTGCTGAAACCCTTACTTTGTTTATGGATTATTCTCATGATCTCAGGACCTTGAAGTCTTTATGACCATTGTTTACAACTCTTCATCAGGTAAAATTTTAGTCTGTTTCACTAAGATCTTTTTCTAGGGTTTTACACCGTTTTTTTGTTTGGAACATATTCCTCTTTTTTTTTTTTTTTCATTTTGCTTGACTTTCTGTGTTGGTTTCTATATATTAGATAAAATAGCCATATCAATCACTCTTGAAGGTGCAGTCTCTTGGAGATGATAATCCTTATTGCTTGACCTTGCCAGACCTGTTTGTTGTTTCTCAAACCTTAGTGAATGCCCAAGAGACCTTCTTCTTTTTTTTTTTTTAGTGATTCTCAGGAGATGAGGGTACACCAAGACTTGTCAGTGTCTCAAAGATGAGAATCTCCATCAGAACCTAGATCTAGGCTGATTGGAAGCCACACCCTCAAGATCACTGTATTTTCTGTTTGGTCTAGTTTGATACTGATTCTTTCTTTGCAACGTCATTGACTTCTTCAGTTTCAGAATTTCTGTTTAGTTCATTTAATGATTTCTCTCTCTTTGCTAAACTTCTCATTTTGTTCATTTACTACTTTTCTGAGTTTGTTGACATATATATTGTTTTCTTGTAACTTGTTGAATTTCCTCAAATAATTTTTTTGCATTCTGTATCAGCTAAGTCACAAAATTGCCGGTCTTTGGGCTTGGTTAGGGAGATGTATTATTATCTTTTGGTAATGGCATGTTTCTTTGATTCTCCATATTGCTTGGAGCTTTGTGTTGCCACTTTTGCATTTGAAGTAGTAGTCACCTTCTCCAGTCTTTACTAGCTGCTTTCAGGTGGGTGATACTTTTTGTTGGTCCTGCTTTTATTTGGTGCTTACTCTAACCTCGTGTGGATAATCTGCTCCATGCTTCTTGCTCCCTCTTGTGGCAGAACCCTTAAGCTTGTAAATCTTCTCTCGATCCACAAGACACCAGCTAGTAAAAACCTCTCTTTTGTTTTCCTGATGCTGGAGCTAGGACTCATTTTTGTGCTTTGTCTCTCTCCTATAGATCCTGGCCTGTTTTGGGAGAGCATGCCATGTCTACCAGAGCTGGTTCTTTTTCAAGCCTTGGGGAGTGCACACAACAAACCAGCTATAGCGGTGAGGTCTCCCTAGCAGCTTCTATAGTCTTCCTAATAGAGTCCTGAACACAGTCAACAGAGTTATGTCCTTTTAGTACTTTCTGATCTGCTTATCTGCCTTCTTGCTGCCATAGAGGTCTCCCTTCAGTGTTCCAAGTGCTTTGATAGAGAATTGTTTCTTTAGCTGCTTCTGCTAAGACGCTTCAGTCGTGTCCAACTTCAGTCTGTGCAACCCCACGGATGGCAGCCCACCAGGCTCCTCTGTCCCTTGGATTCTCCAGGCAAGAATACTGGAGTGGGTTGCCATTAGCAGCATCCTACAAAGCCAGAGGAGCCTGGCACTCTCTCACTGGTTTCCTTTTTCCCTGATGGAAGCCAATTGCTGGCTAGTTTAGCTCTATGTCCTATCAAACCGTGGTGGGGTGGTGCTGACAGAGTTCTTATCCAAAGGCTCTCCTGATGCTCATGTCAGCCCAAGTCAGCACTCTCCAGGTATTCCCTCACTGTGGATAACTGTGGCTAAGGCTGCCTTATAGACTTCTGCTGGTTTTATAGCCTATACCAAGGTTTGGTTGCCTATTACCCAAGGCATAGGTGGCTGAGTCCCTTTCTAGGTCCCTTCACATGTGCAGCTGGATCAAACAGATGCCAAATTTTAGTTATTAAAATGGGGACAAAAAGTAGAGAAATCGTATGCTGACATCTCTCCAGAGACAAGTTTTAAGGGAGCAAAAGAAAATTCAAAACACTGAAAATAATAACTCCATTTTGAGCAACTGAATATATGAATAGACAGTAGATAGACCGTTTATAAAAATAGAACTCCAACCCACAACCTGTGGCAACCAGCCCAGGAAACCAACCCATTAGCTGCAGTAACCAATCCAGGATGTCAGCCTCCTATCTATGTCAGTCTTGTGGGAAGTCAGAACAAGAACATTGTCTCTCGTAACAATCCAGGAAATCAAACAATAACTCCAGTAACAACTGGCTCAGGATGGCCAGAGTTTGATTAATAGTTGACAGCTTCTCTAATTTTTGTCTCCACTTTCAACTGAGGACCAAATAGAAAAAGACAAATATGCGTTCTTGCTCCATCACATAATCAAATAGAAAGCCTCCTTTCTACTTAGTTTTCCTACCACTTCCCCATGGAAACAGCCTCCAATTAAGGCATACTTGAAACCTTCCCTCACTCTTCTGACTTCTCTTGGATCTCTGCCAAAACACAAGGGACAGTGGCTGACTTCATTGCTGCAGCACTTCGAATAAATAACCTTAGCTTGTTCTCATTTGGCTGATTTTTGTTTATTTTCACAACTTATCTTTCAAAAAAAAGAAAGAACAATATGAAAATCCTGCAGGAAAGAGAGCTTTTGCCTGTATCTATATAATTTTTTGTAGATAGTAGGTTTTTTTCTTTTTTTTTTACCCTGTAGATAGTTTGGTTTTTTTTTTTTAACCTATCTTTATATAAAAAATAAAAGAGCTTTGATGTTGTCAGAAATTCCCTAGCTATCCAGTGGTTAGGACTCTGCTTTCACTGCTGAGGGGTTGGATTCAATCCCGGTTGGGGAACTAAGATTCTGCAAGACATGTGCCTAAAATTAAAAAACAAACAAACAAACTCAAGTGCCTTAACAAAAAGAACTTAGGTGCTGTCTAGAACTGTCCACAAACTAACTCTAAGACATCTGATCACTTTTTAAGATTCAAAATGCATTGCTCAACAAGGACAACTTGTTATGCTTCCAGGAATGTGAAGAATTGGTTGGTATCGTGAGAGTAGGGTTGTGTGTGCAACAGTGTGTACTAATGTACACATTCCATACTCTCTGTGTTATTCATTGTCATTTATCCTTGCATATATTTATTAAAAATTATGTATTAAGTATCCTCTTTGAATGTGATAGAGGTGTGCTACTATTGATTTAGTGGCAAATAGAAACACAATTTAACTTCTTAGATACAGACCTCCAGCTCCAGGACAGGGAAGAATACTGAATTGAAAGTAATCTAGAATTTCAGTCCTACTGCTAAATTTATGTGCAAATTTCTCCCCAATGATCCCAATTATAAGACTTGAAAGGCTACTCATAGATGACCAAAGGTTTACCCCAAGTTCAGCTTTGACCCCAGGTAGTAATTTCTGAAAAAGTCCGGAACACTTAAATTCAAGACAATTTAAAACTGAAAAAGATGGTGGGCCTTTTTCTGTGACAAAATGAGAGGAACCGGTTACAGATAAGTGGTTTAGGTGACTCAGATGAGCTGACAACAAGGCAAACAAACCCTTAGAGACCAGCATGGAATGCAGCCCTTTGATAGGATGGAGTGTTATAGATGCTTCAAAAAAGGAAACAGAAGGTCCAAAGTACATACTTTGGGGAATGAACCAAACAGGAGTTGCATCAAAAATCTACATCTCCTTCTTAGAAACAAACTGAGCTATAAGGAGCTGCAATGAAGCCTTCTAATTGTACCTCTGATGTTAAATACCTCACTGACCTTAAAAGAATTAAGTGAACTTCACAGACCTTACATGAGTTATTGTTTGATACAATGGAAAGATTAGAGACAGAGAAGTTTAAACATCATTTGTTCAGTCCATGACTGGACGTTCAATGTCACCTTATTTCAAGTCTCTGCACTTCAGCTTTGTCATTTGCAGAAGAAAGGGAATGTTTTCCAGCCTCAGTGAGGAATGGTGATGGTGTCAATGAACCAAAGGCATGATGTGCGGGCCGCTCACACAAGGCTGCAGGGATGACTGGATGTGATGATTGTCATTTAAATGATGACTTAGGGTGGAGATTGTTCAGGTCACTTATGGGTTCAGGTTCTTGGATTTATGGGCTTCCCAGGTGATGCTAGGGGTAAAAGAACCAGCCTGCAATGCAGGAGACATAAGAGACATGGGTTCCATCCCTGGGTCATGAAGATCCCCTGGAGAAGGGAATAGCAACCCACTCCAGCATTCTTGTCTGGAGAATCCGATGGACAGAGAAGCCTCATGGGCGACAGACCATGGGGTCATAAAGTCAGACAAGACTGAAGCGACTTAGTGTCAGGGAACATTTGGCAGGAGGCTTCCTGTGTGCTGTTTTCTGATGTCCCTTATCAATCTCTGAATATTCAGAGATGAGTGGAGAGGCACACCTTTCCCAGGGACAAAAGAAATGCATACATTCTTAAAGTAAAGTAACCATTTACAGCCTTCTTCCTTCCCTCTCTGATATGGAAAGTGAGTTTTTACAACCCCCTCTCTTTGAGATGGGTTCTAGCCCTATGTTTCCTGGATAAATTGCAAGATTTTTATCTTTGCTGAAAAGGCTATCTTGTAAGACAGTATATATATGCCCACATTATGCTGAATAAACGCCTTTACTCCATCAGAGTCTTGGTCCCTATGTCTCTATTCATTTCTCTCTCTCTCTTTCTCTTTTCTCTCTTCCTTTATTTTCTTATTTCTTATCGTCGACTCTGTACCCCCAAGCCCCGGCCCATTAAAGGGCCATAACAACTTAGCACACACACATTTGAGTTTATGATGTGGACAGAAAAAAGAACTATATTTTATATAGAATATGATGATTACTCAAACTAAAGGAAAAAAAAAAGCAATGAACTTATATAAATCTGTTGAAGCTTTCCTGAATGTGTCAGGAGAAAATATATTCAAGTAAGAATATCTATAGCTATCTCTATATCTGTGTTCTATATGGAAAGAACACAGAGAATACTAGAGTAAGAACCCTAAGACTATTCCTTCTATTCTTCACACAGGTCTAGAACTTCCACAAAAGATTCAGATTTTTATTCTGTTAAAATAACTAAAAAACATATAATTGTTAGCCTTCTAACTTGTTCCCGTCTTTCTTTCTTTTTTGATTTAGAAAGCAAAACCAATTTCTAATGAACAGGTATTTAAATTTTCACTCTTCATGGACTCTTCAATTCTTTTTGCAGTCTAGTTGCTTTACAATATTGAGTTCATTTCCGCTGTACAGCAAAGTGAATCAGTTACAAGTATAAACACACATATACTCCTCTTTTTTGGACTTCCTTCTGATCCAAGTTAAACCACAGAGCCTTGAGTCGAGTTCCTTGTGCTATATGATAGGTTCTCATTAGTTACATAAATTTGTGTATATATTATATTTCATAGAATCTTAACAGTTTCTGCAGCAGGATTCTCCATTGATAAACACTCAGTTAGGCAGTAGGAATAAAGAAGAGCTAGTTTCAGAAATTCTTTTTAAAAGATGCTGATGCAATCCATGTAAATTTTACATATAAATTATCTCCTACTATAAGCACCATTATTACAAAAATGTATTAATACATAGTCAGCTCCACTCCCACATGCAGGCTGCCCTTGGCAGAATGGACTGAGAATGGTCATCCAGTTTGGGCCCGACTTTTTTGCTTAAGGGCAAGTCACTTAACCTTTCTATGCCTCTGGAATTTTATCTCTAATCTGGATAAAGAAGCATCTCAGAGATTTCTTTGTGTATGTGTATATATGTGTGTGTGTGTGCACATGCATGTTTAAACAAGCATTTTCTATATTTAATGGGAGTTCAAACTGAGTGGTAAAGCGACTTTCCTCAGTCAGAGCATTTTGGCTCATTCAGTCAATAAATGAGCACCAACTTCCTGCCAGACCTTTTATGGAGATGACAGAAACGCAGTTCTGCCTCCCAGGACACTCGGCGTAGTTGTGCTTTGAGGTCAAATCACTCACACACAGAGCACTCTTGTGCATCTGCACTGTCAACATTCTCTTTTGGGCAAATAGTGCAGCTCTTTAGAGATGGATCACTTTTTAGTTGACTTTGTGTCCTTCTGTCTTTCAGTTTCTTATTTGTCCATCCAAGTCTAGCAGGTTCTTTTATTTTTTTTATTTACTGAAGCATAGTAGAACTACAATGTTGTGTTAGTTTCTGGTATACGGCAAAGTAATTCTGATACTTTTTTTCAGATTATTTCCCATTAAGATTTATTACAAGATATTGAATGTATTCCCCTAGGCTATATAGTAAATCTTATTGTTTATATATTTTATATACAGTTGTGTGTCTCTGTTAGTCCCGCAGCTCCTAATTTATCCATCCCTTTTGGTAGCCATGTTTTTTTTCTGTATCTATGAGTCTGTTTCTGTTCTGTAAATAAGCTCATTTGTAGATTATTTTTGATTCCGTGTATAGGAATGCTCTTTGATTTCTTTCAGCTCTGTTGAAAATGGCCCATGGTGGTGGTGATGATGGTGGTAATAGCACACACTTACAGAGGGTATAACTGGCACTTTTTGACCCCACTTTACCTGTATGGACCCACTGACTCCTCATAACAACATGTGAAGTAGATTCTGACATTAATCCCATTTTACTGATGAAAAATCCAAAATTCAAGTTCATACAGTTAGTAATTGCTAGAGTCCAGATTCAATCATCACTAGACTGACCTCAGAGCCCACACAGCAGGGTGACCCAAATTGGAATCCTCAAGTCATCAGCTTAGAGTAATCTGGAAGCCTGACAGGAACATAAATTCAGAAGCCCTGATCCAGCCTGCTGAACAAGTAACATTGCTGGGGTTTGGTGCCCCAAAGGGAACCCAACAAGTTCACCATGTGATTTCCAAGCAAATCAAAGCCCAAGAGTCACTGCCTTGAACCATCAGTGACTGAGCCAGCTTAGAATCCAGGCACTCATGACTCTATCCTTGGTTTGCAAGCTGTATAATCACCATCTTTAAGCACATCTCCTGGGCTAAGTCTCCACCACGCAAACAGAGAGGTGATGGCTTCTAATCTAACAGTGGTGCTCAAACTCAGAAAGGTTTGTAAAGATAAATTGAGGTGATATATTCAATCTAGTTAACTTTATGTCCTATGGATGTAAAACACACAATTATGTGCTTACAGTATTATTATAGATCATCAATATGCAGTGATTAGTATTTGTAATTTAGCTTAAGGAAACTTGAGCAACCTCCTCTCCTTCACTATTGAAACTCTGTTCTGGTATCTCCTCTTCATATTTTGTCCCCTTTCGATAAAAATGGTCCCCAAAGACTTGTTGACAGTTGCTCTCATCTGGCATTTAAACATACACTGCCTTAGGTTTGTTTTTGTGTGTGCTGCTTCTTGTACTAGGTTGTAACTCTCTTGAGATCTCTTTAAGAATTAGAATAGCATTTTCCAATTGCTTGCAAGAATGGATATGAATAATAAATAAGAAAATAAAGTGATTAAAATATGTCTTACAGGAGGCATTAAAGTGATGCCTTATTAAAAAATACTGCTTTGTCTGTTTCCATTATGATGGAATGAATGAATTAGGCATAGGGAAAACTGACTGAAGTCCATTGAGTGTTAGTAAAGTGGAAAGGTCTATGGACAACTGAATTCTTTCTTTCTCATAAATGAGCAGAGCCTATTAAATATGACAAAGCCATTTTCAAATCCATTAATAAAACTCCTAAAAGGGTGAAGCTGCAGCACATCTATTTTCATTTCTAATGTGGGGCATGTTTTCTCAACAATGGTCTAATAATTCAACATGTGATGCTAGCAGTTTTTATCCTCTGTGTAGTTAAAAGCATTACCATTGGACCCCAAAGAGTCATGAAGTTCTTAGCTTAGTAGAAGAATTTCAGAGAATGCCTCTGACAATACTTTATGCCTCTCATTATTACTTAACTGAGAATTATCAAAATGTTTAGAGTTGATTATTTCATATTATTGTAGGACATTATCACTAGATAAGGTGTAGAATAATGCTGATAGTACTGAGAAAATGCATTATATAATAAGAATATTTGATATAAAAGTTACTAAATATTTAGTTATTTGGAACTAAAACTGAAGTGAATACCAGAAGTAAAGGAATTTGTGGGAACAAGTCAGTCTAATATTATTACCTTCCAAATGAAGTAACCCAGGTTAAAGAATTTTTGTCATGTAGGTAGTGAAGGCTAATCTTTTGTTCACTGTTTAGTCAGGCATTAGTGTACTGCACTTCCCTGGTGGCTCAGATGGTAAAGAATCCACCTGTAATGCAGGAGGCCCAGGTTTGATCCCTGGGTAGAGAAGATCCTCTGGAGAAGAAAATGGCAACCCACTCCAGTATTCTTGCCTGGAGAATTCTATGGACAGAGGAGCCTGGTGGGCTATAGTCAGTGGGGTCATAGGAGTGGGACACGACTAACACACACATACACACTACTGTATGCTACAAAGGTAAGATATAAAAAGGCATTAGATACATCTTCTTAAAAGGAAATCAGGGTACAGCTATGATTTGAAGAGAGAAATTTCTGAGTTACAAGCGTTATCAATGGTTCAGTGCAGTTGCTCAGTTGTGTTTGACTCTTTGTGACCCCATGGACTGCAGCATGCCAGGCTTCCCTGTCCATCACCAACTCTCAGAGCTTACTCAAACCTGAATCAGTTATGCCATCCAACCATCTCATCCTCTGTCATCCCCTTCTCCTCCTGCCTTCAATCTTTCCCAGCATCAGGGTTTTTCCAATCAGTCAGTTATTCACATCAGGTGGCCAAAGTATTGAAGTTTCAGTTTCAGCATGAATCCTTCCAATGAATATTCAGAACTGATTTTGTTTAGGATTGACTTGTTTCCAACACCACAATTCAAAAGCATCATTCTTAATCAGCTTTCTTTATCATCCAACTCTCAGCTCAGCTCTCTTTATCATCCAATTTTCACATCCATACTTGACTACTGGAAAAACCATGATTTTGACTAGACAGGCCTTTGTTGACAAAGTAATGTCTCTGCTTTTTAATATGCTATCTAGGTTGGTCGTAGCTTTTCTTCCCAGGAGTAAATGTCTTTTAATTTTATAGCTGCACTCACCATCTGCAGTGATTTTGGAACCCAAGAAAACAACTCTGTCACTGTTTCCACTTTTTCCCCATCTATTTGCCATGAAGTGATGGGACAGGATGCTATGATCTTTGTTTCTTGAATGTTGAATTTTAAGTCAGCTTTTTCACTTTCCACTTTCACTTTCATCAAGAGGCTCTTTAGTTCTTCTTCTCTTTCTGCCATAAGGGTGGTGTCATCTGCATATCTGAGGTTACTGATATTTCTCCCAGCAATCTTGATTCCAGCTTGTGCTTCATCCAGCCCAGCATTTTCATCATGTACTCTGCATATAAGTTAAATAAGCAGGGTGACAATATACAGCCTTGGCGTACTCCTTTCTCAATTTAGAACCAGCCTGTTTTTCCATGTCTGATTCTAACTGTTGCTTCTTGACCTGCATACAGATTTCTTAGGAGGCAGGTAAGGTGGTCTGGTATTTCCATACCTTGAATAATTTTCCACAATTAGTTGAGTGTCTCCTGTAGAGGTACAGGTCAGCAATGGCCTGCCACAAGGGCAGGGGCTCTGGGTGCAGGAGACCTGTTCACACAGCCTGTGATATAAGCCCTCTTGAAGGAAGTCACCATTAACCCCACCATAGAGCTGCCAAGCAGAAGACCCACAAACTGCAGAACAATTATACCCAAGAAATTCTCTCACTATTAAGAAAGTTCTATCTAGGACCCACAGCAGATTTCCCAACCTGAGGATCTGCCAATTGACTGAGAACCCCCAGAGAATTTGACTTTGGAATTCAGTAAGATTTAATTACAGAACTTACATGGGGCTGGGGAAATAGTCTCTTGGAGGACACAAACAAAACCTCGTGTGCTCCAGCACCCAGGAGAAAGGAGCAATGACCCCACCAAAGACTGACCCAAACTTGCCTGTGAGTGTCCAGGAGTCTCTGGCGTGGGTCAGCAGTGGCCTGCGGCAGGGTACAGGGCACTGAGTGTGACAGAGTGAGCACATGACCTTTCAAAGGATGTCGCCATTACCTTTATTACCTCCACCATAGTTTTGTCTTAAACAACAAAGAGGAAACACCTCCCCACCCATCAAACAAAAAATTGGATTAAAGATTTACTGAGCACTGCCCTGCCCATCAGAACAAGACCTAGTTTCCCTTACAGTCATTCTCTCCTAATAGGAAATTTCCATAAGCCTCTTATCCTTCTTCATCAGAGGGCAGACAGAATGAAAACCACAGTCACAGAAAACTAATCAAACAGATCACATGGACCACAGCCTTATCTAACTCAATGGAACTATATCAATGGTAAGTAAACTAATAAGCTGTTATGTTGCTATTGTTGATGAAAAATCTACTTATGAAATGAAGCACATGCAAAATTAAATTTGTCAATAAAAACAGAATTTTCAAAAAAAGGAAGACATCTTCATTTAACAAAACCTAGGTGTTCTTGAAGGTATAAAGGATGTCTCAGGAAGTAGAATCAGTCTTTAAGAAGCTATGGCAACAAGGTTACAGGGGTTGCCTAGGAACAGGGTTCAGTTCTCATGTCATATGTGAGTGGCTGAGACATTGATGGAGTGGTTCCCAGTCTCTCTGCTTCCCTGACAAAGCTGGATAAACTACTCTATTCCCACTTTGGCTAAGAGTTTGTAAGTCTGGCAGTCCTGCTGTTCCATCAGAGCCAGCCTTAGATGTGCTGGCATCATTTGATCTGATTTCACTCACAAAAGAGGACGAATGTTAAATGAGAAAAAGATGAAGGACGGTGACTGAAAGTACCTCAGCATTTCAGGGGTAGAAAGGACAGATCCTCAAGTGAATACACATTTTCTGGTTAACTATCTTCCTCTGTGACTATGATACCTGTTAGCTGAAGTACTTAAATATTTATAATCTATACTAATGTATTAGTTTTCATTTTTTATTTGTATATACTCGATTTATTTAATAATAATTTAAGTTCATAGAAATCAGTCGCTAGCCCAGGATTGATGCTCGGGGCTGGTGCATCGAGATTTCCCTTGGGGAGGGAGGAGGGAGGGAGGAGGGAGGGGGGTTCTGGAGGGGGAGCATATGTAAACCCATGGCGATATCATGTCATTGTATGGCAAAACTAATAAAAAAAAATAAATCATATTTAGTGTACACTTGTACACAATCCTTCACATTCTTAATAAATGGTTATTAATTGACTAATTTTAACTTTTTCCTCTAATGTGAATGGTTAAAAAAAGTTTTCTTAAAAAGGAACAAGTTAGCTACAAAGATAGGAGTCTATTTACTTGGAGGAATTATAGCCTGCTGGAGTGTCATAATGATTTTCAGAAAAAAGTTACTAAGTCTCCTCTAATTGACATATTTTCAAGAAAAATACATATAATCTTTAAAATTTTTCCAGTTATAAATCCCAGAATATGGTCAGAGGCAGTTCTCAATCATTCCAATTAATTAATGAATTTTTATACTGATCTGCCATGGTTTAACACATGCATCTAAAGATTTAACTACAATTTCAGATTCCAGTCTTTTATGGCTAAGAAATTCTGTGAAAAATCACCTAACATACAAAGGTCACTAATTTCTAATAGGAACTATGAACATCAACTTATAACTTTGACCTCCAGTGACTCAAAATATGCCAAGTGGATACTGAGCACAAAGTAGTATAGTGGGTTATTTCTAAGTCAGTTTTTCTTCATTCTATTAATTGGACAGTTTGTCTCCATAAGGAAAGACAGATACAAAAATTTCACATTGAGGAATTTGATTTTAGATTAATGGGGAGGCTCTTATACAGATTATGAACTAGCAGTCTATTATTAAAACTATCTATTATTTAAACTCTTTATAAGTTGATTTACTTACTCGTACAATGGGATTGAATAACAATATCTAACATTAGGAGCTTCTGCAAAAATTAGAGATTGTGAATGCTGAGTATTTATTATAGAGATTGGAACATGGTAAGAATATGGTAAATGATCATATTTTGGTTATAATTTTGTTTTCCCTATTTTCATTTTTCTTATTAAGCTAGTTTGTGAATTAGGTATAGCTTTGAATATTAACAATTACAAGAGTGAGGCATCAGTGGAGTTTTTTCAACTTATTGGAAATACAAAAATAACATTTCAATCTAAGCAGTGATGGATTTGAGCTTGTCAGCATACTTTTTCTTTTTTTAGACTTTGCAAAAATACAGTGGTTAGATACTTATAGTACAGTGGTTAAGAGTTCAGCTTTTGAGCCAGACAGACATGGGTTTGGCCCAGCTTTATCATCGACTTGTGTGGTAGAGTACAATTTCTAAAACATCACTCTAGAGTAAAACTGGGGAAATCTGAATAGATAGGTATACTGCATCCATAACCATATGCTCAGTTCAGTTCAGTTCAGTTGCTCAGTCGTGTCCAACTTTTTTCAACCCTATGTACTTTAGCACACCAGGGCTCCCTGTCCATCCCAACTCCCGGAGTTTACTCAAACTCTTATCCATTGAGTCAGTGATACCATCCAACAACCTCACCCTCTGTTGGCCCCTTCTCTTCCCGCCTTCAATCTTTCCCAGCATCAGGGTCTTTTCAAATAAGTCAGTTTTTCGCATCAGGTGGCCAAACTATTGGAGTTTCAGCTTCAACATCAGTACTTCCAATGAACACCCAGGACTGATCTCCTTTAGGATGGACTGGTTGGATCTCCTTACAGTCCAAGGGACTCTCAAGAGTCTTCTCCAACACCACAGTTCAAAAGCATCAATTCTTCGGCACTCAGCTTCCTTTATAGTTGAACTCTCACATCCATTCATGACTACCAGGAAAACCATAGCTTTGACTAGACGGACCTTTGTTGGTAAACTAATGTCTCTACTTTTTAATATGCTGTCTAGGTTGGTCATAACTTTTCTTCCAAGGAGTGTCTTTTAATTTCATGGCTGCAGTCACCATCTGCATTATTTTGAGATGATATTTTTGGAGATAGCTGGGTAAAGAACACATGGGATCTCTGTATTATTTTGCAGCTCTGTGAGTACCTGCACTTATCTCAAAAACTTCAATTAAAAAATGTCTAAAATACTATCTCTGGTCCCTTATGTTCTTCCAGACATGTACCAATAGACAGAGTCTATTTCCTCTTCCCTTGAGCCAGAGAGAGACGTTATAATCACATTGCTGAACAGAATGTGGCAGAAGAGATATTACATGGCATCCAAAGTAAGAAATATGCCACTTAACAAAAAAATATGTTGTCAAGTACTGTTGATTTACAATGTTGTGTTAGTTTCAGGTGTACAGTAAAGTGATTCAGATATATATATATATATATATACCTATATTCATTCTTTTTCAGATTCTTTTCCCTTATAGGCTATTACAAAATAATAAGTAGAGTTCTCTGTGCTGTATAGTAGGTCCTTGTTGTTTATCTACTTTATATATATAGTAGTGTGTATACGTTAATCCCAAATTCCTAATTTACCCTCCCGCCACCCACCATTGCCTGCTTTCCCCTTAGTATCCATGTTTGTTTTCTGTCAGTCTTTTTATGTTTTGTAAATCAGTTCATTGGTATCAGATTTTTAGATTTCACCTGTAAGTGATAGCACCTGTTATTTATCTTTCTTTGTCTGGTTTACTTCACATAGTATGCTAGTCTCTAGGTCCATCCATGTTGCTGCAAATGGTATTACTTTGTTCTGTTTATGGCTGATTAGTATCCCATTGTGCATATGTGCTACATATTCTTTATCCAAGAACAGATGCCATGTTGATCTCCCTTAGCATTCTTGCCCTTGAGCCCAGTCCCTGTGGTGTGAGAAAGGTCAAACAGCTCACGGGAGATGAACCGACACTTCCACTACCAGTCAGCATCCTTTGCCAGATGGGTGATAAAACTTTAGATGATTTTAGCTGAGGTGCTAACCCTGAGGGTCAAAGAAAGACCACCCCGATTATGTCTGGTGCAAATTCCTGACCCACAGAATATGTGAATCTGTGAGCATAATAGGTGATTGTTTTACATGAGTAATTTGGGGGGTAATATATAACATAGCCATCAGTAACTCTAATGACTAGGCTAGCTAGCTTTCATAAATTTATTTAATAGCCTTATACCTCATTATTCCCATAGCTAGGAATATGTAAAAGCACCATAGAAACAGTGTTAAATTCATATACGAGTATGAGAAAAATTATTTACATTAAGTTAAGTGGTTGACACTTAGAAATCTTGAAGAAATGGGTAATCTATTTATATAACAATAGTAGGTATAAAAATCCAAACTTTACTAAACATATGTGCCAGGCAAAACTTTGAGTGCCCTTCTAGGTATGGAGTTGTTTAATTTGCATGACGACTATGAGATAGGTCGTCCTGTTAGTACACATTTAATTTAGATAGCTGAGGTCTCAAGAATTTAGATCCCATAGCTAGAAATTTCTGTTCCTCTATTTTAAGTGGATATTTTATTTTCTCTGTGTATATCTTTCTACCCTCAAGAACAGTTCTTGTTGTGTTCTGTTTTGAAAAATTAATCAAATCAGGTCTTGTGAAATGCCTCCAGTTCACTTCAGTTCAATCGCTCAGTCATGTCTAACTCTTTGCAACCCCATGGAATGCAGTGCTCCAGGCTTCACTGTCCATCACAAACTCCTGGAACTCGCTCAGAATCATGTCCATCTAGTCGGTGATGCCATCCAACCATCTCATCCTCTATCATCTCCTTCTCCTCCTGCCTTCAATCTTTCCCAGCATCAGGGTCTTTTCTTTAGACATGAGTCTATCTTTGCAAGAGTTTTTAAGTTTTTTATTGGAGTATCTTTGCTTTACAATGTTGTTTTATTTTCTGCTGTAAAGCAAAGTGGATCAGTTATGCATATACCCTCTCTGTTTTGGATTTGCTTCTTATCTCAGTGAGGCACTGAGGAAGAAGCCAAGTGAACAAGAAATGTGTCCAGAGTCCAGCTCTCTTGGTATGAAGCACATTTCTACTGCTTTCCTGCTATATGTGATCCATATTTCTTCATCTGAAATAAAGACTTTGTTCTTCACCTGAGGAAAGTATGTATAGTGTTAGTTTAAATCCTAGATGTGCATAGGCCCTAACAAAGTCAACTATTATCACTATGACTGTAAACTGGAATCAGACCTAGTGACACTTCTCAATTAATTCACTGTCAAGCAAGAAGTCAAGCTTTCTCCAGTATCATAAACATGGAGTTGAACTATCCCAGCCCATTTCAAGGAAGGACTTGTTGTTGGCTCTACCCAGGGTGAACAGCATGCAGTCTCTTGATGGTACCTCCTTCAGGGTCTGCTTTAGCTGCAGAGAGCTGCCTCAGTCACAAACACTTGCTTCCCAGGGCAGCCAGCATCCAGTGACTGATCAAGCCAGGACATCAAAGCTCTGTGGTTGCATGTCCTGGCTAAAGTAACTAGTGTTGCATTAAACATTGGGGTGTGTGTATCTTTTGCAATTATGGTTTTCTCAGGGTATTTGCCCAGGAATGGAATTGCTGCATCTTTGGTAGTTCTACTTTTAGTTTTTTAAGGCACCTAAACACTGTATTACAAGCTGGCTGCACCAAACTACACTCCCACCAAAAGTGTAGGAGTATTCCCTTTTTCCACACCCTCTCCAGCATTTATTATTTGTAGATTTTTTTTTTAATAATGGCCATTCAGACTGATGTGAGGTGATACTTCATTGTATTTTTGATTTGCATTTCTTTAATAATCAGTGGTGTTGAGCATCTTTTCATGGGCCATTTTGTCCAGTTGACAGAGGATGGATAAAGGATGGATAATAGATGGATATATGCACTGAAATATTACACAGCTATAAAAAGGAATATAATCATGCTATTTGCAGAGACATGGGTGGACCTAGAGACTGCCATACAGAGTGAAGTAAGTCAAAAAGAGAAAAACAAATATTGCCTATTAGCACACATATGTGGAATCTAGAAAAATGGTGCAGAGGGACCTATTTTCAAAGCAGAAATGGAGACATACATAGAGAACAAATGTATAGACACCAAGTGGGAAATGGGGGTGGGATAAATTGGGAGATTGGGATTCCCATATATATCCTACTATGTATAAAACAGATAACTAATAAGAATATTCTGTAAAACATAGGACACTCTTCTTAATGTTCTCTGCCGACCTAAATGGTATGGGAATCTGAAAAATAGGGAATACATGTGTGGCAGATTCACTTCACTGTATAGCAGGGGGAAAAAAAAAAACACAACACTGTAAAGCAACTACCCTAATAAAAAAATTTTTAAAAGCCCTGTGGTTTAGGACCAATGCAGGATAACTCTGAATAAGCAATGACTGTTCCAGAGTGCCCCACCTTCCACTGAGTCGGCATTGTACTTTGACTTCTGCTGCTCAATTCTTCTTCTATCCCATTTCTTGTACAGGGGTTGATTCCTAGTAAGCATCTTGCACTCTGACTTTTTTTCAATATATGTTTCTAGAAAGCCCATCCTGCAACAGCCCGCCTGAAATCTATTGAGAAAATGTGATCCAAGGAAAAATGGAGGGAAACTGACATTGGTGGAGTGTCTACAATGTCACTAATATAGTATTTTATAAAACGACTATTCCATGTCTCCCTCATGAGACCACATTCTTTTTACTCCCAATTTATGTGAAGCTTTTAGAGTTTACAGAATTTTTGTAGCCTGGCTAAGTTAAAAGGATGGTTCTTGTGGGGCCAGATACAAATTCAAAGTAGACACCTACACAGCTTGTGTTCATCCTGCTGTGTGGAACTGCTTTGTAGTTATAAGTCTTTATTTTAAAACTACAACATATACTTTCAGTTGGACTTTGCTTACTCACAGTTTACACACTATGGTGGGTGCACAGCCTGTCTTGTCTCACCGAATTTCATCTCTAATTTCAACTCTCACTGTTACTTTTAGATCTTTCCCTCTCTGATATTCTTTGATTTTATATTTCTAAACTTCTGCAGTTAATTTGCATGTAGATTTCTGCTCATTGGACAAGCCCCAATTATAACTTTGAACATGGACTCCATTGCCTTTCTCTACATCTTGTTAAGTCCTTTTCTTATTTCCACAATCCATTCATCACATCACCAGTTATGAGGTTTGCAAGGCCATCCTCTTGAGAACACAATGCATCTGTGCTGCTAAATTCCAGCCCTGTACATTCCTTACTACCTGTCTCCTTCACTGTATTCCCATGAGCCCTGGACCACTCAGTTCCTCACTCTTTTACCTAAGCTCCTTCAATCACCTTCCGTTCACCTACTTTCTGATGCCTTCCTTTGTGGCTCAGCTGATAAGGAATCTGCCTGCAATGCAGGAGACCTGGGTTAAATTCCTGGTTGGAAAGATCCTCTGGAGAACAGAAAGGCTACCCACTCCAGTATTCTGGCCTGCAGAATTCCATGGAATGTATAGTTCATGGGGTCCCAAAGAGTTGGACATGACTAAATGACTTTCACTTTTATGAGATGATGTGTTGTGAAGCCCAGCTTTTGAATCCTTCTTAAGTTTTCTCATGATCTCAGTATTTGATCCCAGTCATAGTTTAGATTTCCAGGATTCCCCTAGGACTTACTCCATGCAGAGTAAAAATCAAATAACAGGGAGCAACTTTGCAACCTGTAGGTCAGATCTGGTCAAAGGTTATTTCAAAAATGCTGTGTAAAACTGGAAACCTTTAACAAGTCAAAGATTTCATATAAAAAATTCATGTTTCTGGTTTCTCTTTTGAAATACTGGGGGGAAAAAATGTAGTAATGTAGTGTAAGGTAGTTAGAGAAGGCGAGGTTCAGAGTAAGAATGAGACCAGCACTTTACAGGAACAGATCACCTTTAATGAGGGGAGAAGAGGCAGCAGTCAGATTAGTGAGCTGCTATGCTTACCCAAGAAAAAATTAAGTATATATAGGCAGGCATGTGGAAAGCTACTGTCTTAAGGGGGCCTGTTTTTTTCCAAGGTTGTTTGGAGTAGTTATCTCTTAAATGACTGGGGCAAGGAATTTTGGAGATTGGCCAGAGGCTGGGCTGGCTGGGAGCTGAGCGTAATCAACCTTAATTTTCATTTTTTTTTTTGCATAGAATAGTGGGGAGGACCTGGAGAGGAGTTTTAACTCCAGGCTATATTGAGCCATGTAACTTTCCTTAAGTAATACCTGGCCCATATTCCTCATGTCCTGATGTAATTGGAGCTGAGAAATATCCCCTCTATTCACAGGGACTGTCACTCACGTTCACATGTCTCTGGTCAACTATGGAGGACATGCATATACATGTAAGCACATCCAGCATCATTCCTTGCTTACTTCTCTTACACCAGACAAGGCACTTATGCCCACTTGTTCAAACATGTTATCTGATATTCAAATGGTGTCTTAGTCTGGCTAAAACTACGCTTTATTAAAATATTTTAAATGATAAGCTATAGCATACATAAATGCTAAAGAACACACACACACACACCCAGCATACATTCATGTTGTAAAGAATAAAACAAGACAACACTCCTGTGCTTAGCACCTTCAAGAATAAGAATTTTAACCCAGTTTCTGAAGTCTCTTGTTCACCTCTAACTTTCAAATCTCCCTGCTTTCTCTGTAACACCATCTTAGATTCTGTGTTTATCATCTTTCATGATACAATTGAGATTTGCCTGTTTTGAGTGGAATCACATTGTCTATATTACTCTCTTACTTGTTTTTTTTTTCTTCTACTCAAGTTTATGCTCCTGTAATTCTTTTTTACTGTCGTATAGTTTAAAAACATGAATTACTTATTGCAATGTTGATTTATTACACTTTGAATCAACTCTAATTTTTACACACTTATGAACAATATTGCTATGAATGTGTCTAAATATGTCTCCCTACATAGGGATGCTAAGGATACAATGTTATGAATACTGGTCATAGAGTATGTGCTATTTGTAAGATGAGGTTTGACCATGATATCAGGAATAATCTAGGGAAGTTCTTTGTGCCTGGATTTGTGGAAATCTTGCCATAAAAAGGCTAAATTCTGTAGGTCACTAGATGCATCCTCTGCCCACTTTAGCCTGCCACCCCTAAATCTGGGAGTCTCAAACTTTTCTTTTACTAATTATTGTTTGAAGAATAAATATCTCAGCAATTGTATGTCTCAATAATCTAGCTCCAGGGTGAAAAAAAAAAAAAAATCCTGCTTCTTTCTTGGGTCAGTACCTTACAACACACTCCCAGCTACTGAAACTTGTCCTCTGCCATTTCCGTTTGATCCTGGGTATCCTGGCTGGCTCTCAGACACTGAAGATCCAGTCCCAACTACCATAAACCCCAGCTGTCAAGTGAATGCAGGATCAGTTTACACTTGTTTATTTATTTGTTTGTAGTGGTTATGCGAATCCAATTTATGTGTGTCCAACTGTGATCCTGACAATGTGTTGCAAAGTTTTGATTGATATGAAGCAAGAAATTTTTCTCAAGAGTCTCTGTTCACTCAGCTGGATGTGTGCTGTTTAGAACTTCCATACTTACATACATGAGTAAGCTTATATTAAAACTGTTTTTTCCTTTTCTCACACCATCCTTGTCTGGCTTGAATATCAAGTATATAGTAGTTTATACAATGAGTTGAGTAGGTTTAAATTTTTTAACTTATTAATTTAATTTGTATTTTACATTAGAGTATAGGTGAGTTACTATGTTGTGTTAGTTTCAGGTGTATGGCAAAGTGATTCATTTATACATATGCATATATGTGTTCTTTTTCAGCTTCTTTTCCTGCAAAGGTTTTTGCAGAGTACTAAGCAGAGTTCCCTTTGCTATATAAATAGTATGACCTTGTTAGTTATCTATTTTATATGGTAGTGTGTAGATGTTAATTCTCATCTCCTAATTTATCCCTCCCCAACATTTTTCCTCTGTGATAACCATAAATATGTTTTCCAAATCTTTAAGTCAGCTTCCATTTGGTAAATAATTTTACGTGTATCATCTTTTAGATTCCACGTACAAGTGATATCCAGGGGTTTTTCTTTTTTTAAAGAATGTGCAAGATTTGAATTAACTCTTCCTTGAATGTTTATATGTTTAGCTACATACTACTGATTACTGTTGTGCTCAGATCCCGATCTCCACAAACCACCAGGAGGCCATTCACCGATGCAAGCACAAGAGGGAGTTAATTGCAGACCGGGCTCTGGACCACACACACACACACACACCCCGAGGCAGCGGAGTGAGGACCGTGGCCGGAGCCGAATGGTACAAGGCTTTTAAGGCGAGAAGACAAAGGGAAGACTGCGGATGGGGTGTTTGGTCAGGACTTGAGGGGATGTCAGGGACTTTATGCGCGCATTAGTCCCTGATAGGTATATTTAGCCACAAATAGCCCCGGCACTTCTCCAGTGTGCGGTGACTGGTCGTGTCTAGGGTGGTGAGCTGGGGGTGGTGGAACTTGAGTGTTGCCTTTTATCGCAAGATGGTGGCTCCTTTTTTATTTTGTTTAAGATGGAGTCACTTAGGCTCTACAATTACATAGCTTTCATGGTCATATCATACGGTCTTTTAAGTGTTCTATTTCTTTTAAAACTACATTTAATATTGTTTTATTAGGTTTTTTTTTCCTATTAAGGTTTCAAATCAGTTCAGTTTAGTCACTCAGTCATGTCCAACTCTTTGCGACCTCAAAGACTGTAGCATCAGAGAAGGCAATAGCAACCCACTCCATTACTCTTGCCTGGAAAATCCCATGGACAGAGGAGCCTGGTGAGCTGTCATCTGTAGGGTTGCATAGAGTCAGACATGACTGAAGCAATTCAGCAGCAGCAGCAGCAGACTATAGCATTGCAGGCTTCCCTGTCCATCACCAGCTCCCAGAGCTTGCTCAAACTCATGCCCATTGAGTAGGTGATGCCACCCAACCATCTCATCCTCTGTTGTCCCCTTCTCCTCCTGCCTTCAATCTTTCCCAGCATCAGGGTCTTTTCTGTTGAGTCAGTTCTTCTCATCAGGTGGCCAAAGTATTCAGTTTCAGCATCCATCCTTCCAGTGAATATTCAGGACTGATTTCTTTTAGGATAGACTGGTTGGATCTCCTTGCAGTCCAAGAGACTCTCAAGAGTCTTCTCGAACACCACAGTTCAAAAGCATAAGTTCTTTGGTGCTCAGCTTTCTTTATGGTCCAACTCTTACATCCATACCTGACCACAGGAAAAATCATAGCTTTGGCTACAGGGCATTTGTAGGCAAAGCACTGTTTCTGCTTTTTAATATGCTGTCTAGGTTGGTCAATGCTTTTCTTACAAGAAGCAAGCATCTCTTAATTTCATGGTTGCAGTCACCATCTGCAGTGATTTTGGACCCCAAGAAAACAATCTGTCACTGTTTCAATTGTTTCCCCATCTATTTGCCATGAAGTGATGGGACCGTAAACCATGATCTTCATTTTCTGATGTTGAGCTTTAAGCCAGATTTTTCACTTTTCTCTTTCATCAAGAAGCTCTTCAGTTTCTCTTCACTTTCTGCCATAAGGGTGGCATCATCTGCGTATATGAGGTTATTGACATTTGTCCCAGCAATTTTGATTCTAGCTTGTGCTTCATCCAGCCCAGCATTTCTCATGATGTACTCTGCATGTAAGTTAAATAATCAGGGTGACAATATACAGCCTTGACATACCCCTTTTATGATTTGGAACCAGCCTGTTGTTCCATGTCCAGTTCTAACTGTTGCTTCTTGACCTGCATACAGATTTCTCAGGAGGCAGGTAAGATGGTCTGGTATTCCTATCTCTTGAAGAATCTTCCACAGTTTGTTGTGATCTACACAGTCAAAGGCTTTGGCCTAATCAATAAAGCAGAAGTAGATGTTTATCTGGAATCTTCCTGCTTTTTCAATGATCCAATGGTGTTGGCAATTTGATCTCTGCTTCCTCTGCCTTTTCTAAATCCAGCTGGAACATCCGGAAGTTCACGGTTCACGTACTGTTGAAGCCTGGCTTGGAGAATTTTGACCATTACTCTACTGGCATGTGAGATAAGTGCAATTGTGCAGTAGTTTGAGCATTCTTTGGCATTGCCTTTCTTTGGGAATGGAATGAAAACTGACCTTTTCTAGTCCTGTGGCCACTGCTAAGTTCTCAATATTTGCAGGCAAATATTAAGTGCAGCACTTTCATGGCATCATCTTTTAGGATTTGAAATAGCTCAAACTGGAATTCCATCATTTCCACTAGCTTTATTGTTAATAATACTTCCTAAGGCCCACTTGACTTCACATTCTAGGATGTCTGGCTCTAGGTGAGTGATCATATCACTGTGGTTATCTGTGTCATGAAGATCTTTTTTTGTATAGTTCTTCTGTGTATTCTTGCCACCTCTTCTTAGTATCTTCTGCTTCTGTTAGGTCCATACTGTTTCTGTCCTTTATTTTGCCCATCTTTTCATTAAATATTCCCTTGGTCTCTCTAATTTTCTTGAAGATTTCTAATATGTTACTCTAAACCTCCATACATTGAATAGTTCATGAACATCCTTTATTTGTCATATACTTGTAAATTCTTGGTCTGAATTAGTGAACACAGCCACGCTAGATCCCTTCTTTCATGGCTCATACAGGCCAATCCTCAGTAGCACATTAACTTGTTCCTTGGTTTTCCTCCAGTAAACTGGAAGGCACATACCAGTATGAAATTTCTAGTCCAAATGTTGTCTTTGGTTGTATAATTTACAATCTTTTCATTAGTGACAAAGTATTGCAAACTTTTTGGTCCTTGTGGATCTTATGACCACTACAGTTTTGCCAAAACACTTGACAGTAATTTATCTTTCTCATTCAGATATAGTACATATGCTGAGTATTAACATTTCATGGAGTTTCTGTCTCATGGAGTATCCTCTGACCACAAGTATTAATATTTTCACTCTTTTGTTACTCACTTTGATATAACTGTCTGAATGCCAGTATTTTGCAGAATATCAATTACTTCAATTATTTTACATTATAATTATTGAGCTAAATAATTGTGGATTTCTTCAAATGTGAGCTTAATCACTGTGAAGATTCTTTTTATAGTTACTTATCATTTGCAATTCATCACATATTTTAATCTGCATTCTTTCAGGGAAAAAAAGTATTTAGACATTATACAGAACTCATATGTAATGAGTTTAAATCTCATTCTCTTTATTCACAAAAATGATCAAAGTTTTTTTTTAACTATTAATTATGAAACACATTTATTCCATGAGATTGTTGTCAACACATTTCATGACGGCTTCAATATATATTTGCTATTTTCAATCAATTCTCAGGCTCTTGCTTTTCCTACTTCCTGCCTTTTTGATTTCATATCTTCACTGGCTCTTTGGGATACTGGCATCCTACACTGTCCACCAGAAAAAAGTAAAGTCAGTCAGTGACATATTGAAAGAAGAGTTTCAAAGGACAGCAGAAAAGAAAAAAGGGGTCCAAGACTGAGTAAATTTGTTCAGTTTGGAAGAAACAATTATAACCTGTGCTTTAACTATATTTAAATACTGTGCTCCTGATTTTTAAGACAAATTTACAATCAAATTTGGTTATCCAACAACTCCTAAAAGTGCTAATGAAAAAGAAAAATAAATTATTGAGATTTATGTCTTAACACTAGTTTGCTTTATAAAAGCAAAAATGCACCTGAAAAAATTTATTTTCAACACCAAGGATTTGAGAGAAAAACAAATCTATTTGTTTCTACCAAAATGAAATAACCTTGAACTTACGTGAATCCAGACTCTTCGGACTGTTTCTAAATTAGTGATAAATAAGCAAAGGCAGATGACCCAGGAAATGTTTTGATATTATCTCCAGTAAACCTTGTTTTATAAGCACATTATGTACATATTGATAAATAACAGAACATATCCTTCCTATAATAGTTGCCCCCACTTCCTCCATATGTCTTCAGAAGTATTTAGTCTTCGACAAGTGCAAATTCCTTTCAGCTGCGGCTCACAGGAGACGTTTCTGTTCCTGCTCTAAGTATTTAAAGAAGTGAATTAACCCAGAAACCTAATTCATAATTGTCCTAATACCTTAAAAAATTGAATCAGAAAAATTCTTACTCAAAAGTCAATAGAAATTATTCAATACTGGACTGATTATTTTTCTTGCAAATAAGAGCCTGTTAACTCAATGTTGTTTGAGAAAGCACATGAAGTTTATCCTTCTGTCAATGCCAAGTGAAGATCCCAAGGTGCAGCTCATCCTTATGACATGCTTGTCTCATTTTAGCATGAGTTTCTGATCACTGAGTCCAGGAGAAATAACTGGTGGTTATAGAATTAAACAGCTGTGGTAGAATGCTAACATATACTGATATTAAGAACTGATTATGCATCTACAGTAGTAATTGGTATTTATTTCATTTTTCTCCCAATCCATTTAAGGTATGAATGTTATTTTAAATTGGAGGAAACTCAAGTTTATGAAACTGAATTAATTTATATAACATCAAACAGCCAGTAAAGGGTAGTGGTAAGAGTGACATGCACCCTCACATGATCTCAAAGTCCATATTGTTTGCCTCTGCATTAGATCCTCACTTTGGTTTCTCTACCCTTTTTTTTTTTTTCCTGATGCCTAATGAATATATTTTAGGCTATCTAAGGGAGACATTTTACATTTTTTTGTTTGTTTGTTTTACTGTTTGTTTGGTTGGTTGTTTTGTATATTGGAGACAATGAAGAAAATGTATGAACATGGTAGCTAAGCTCCAAAGTTAGGCACTGAAGAAAGGAACTTGGGTGTATTCACAGGTAAGAGTTCTCTCTCCACGTGTACCTGACTTGCTTTCTGAAGGATGTGGCAAAAACAACTTTCATCTGCCCCGCCTCAGCTTCCTTTATCACAGGAAAAAGGATCTAATGATCTCTGCTCAACATTTTCCTGGGGTTTAGGATCAGATAAAAAATATTAGAGTTCATTCTGAGACTCAGCAAGTGTATAATCACCAACAAGATTAACTAATTAACTTAGCCATTTACTCCCTGGTTGTGCTTTGTTCTGGGGCGATTGATATTGAATCAAACATTCAATTTTTCAATCAATAACTTTGTTTTAAATGCCAGACAAAACACAAAAGATGCTGCCCTTGTACAGCTTACAATCTAGTCATTTCTAAGACATTTAAATAATCATGTTTAGGTGGAAAAATAGCAACAGAAATATGTTCTATAAAAAATATGTGACTATTGCTGAGAATGTAAATTGGTATAACCATGATGGAGAACAACATGGAGGGTCCTTGAGAAACTAAAACTAGGGTTGCTGTATGATCCAGCAATCCTACTCCAGAGCACATGTCTGGAAAAAACTATAATTCTAAAAGATGTATGCACCCCAATGTTTATAGTCAAGCCATGGAAGCAAACAATAAATCCATCAACAGATGAATGGATAAAGAAGATATGGTACATATATACACAGGAATGATACTCAGCCCTAAAAAGAGATGAAATAATGCTGTTTGTAGGAATATAGATGGACAGAGAAGTTATCATACTAAGTGAGGCAAACCATGCAGAGAAAGACAAATATCATATGATGTTGCTTAAATATGGAATCTAAAATATGATGCAAATGAACTTATCTATGAAACAGTAATAGACTTACAGACATAGAGAACAGATTTAGTGTGTGAGGGGTGGGGGAGGGAAGCATTAGGAGTTTGGAATTAGCAGGTGCAAATTATTATACAGAGAATGGATAAATAACACCGTCCCACTATTTAGCATAGGGAATTATATTCAATATCCTGTGATAAACCATAGGGGAAAATAATATATATATCACAGGATACTGAATACAGTTTTCTGTGCTATATGGTAAGACTTTATTGTTTATCCATTCTATATCTGTGTCACTTTGCTGTACAGAAGAAATTAATACAATCTTGTAAATCAACTATACTTCAATTTAAAAAAAGAAAAAAATTGATACCATGAGACCATCTAATAGAGGAATCTGTTCTAGTCTGGGAGACAAGAGTAAAGTCTTTTAGAGGAGGTGAAATTTGAGCCAAAATGTTAAGAATTAGTTTAGTACATGAAGGGAAGTGAGAAGAGTTTTCTGTGGACAAAGTTATCTTATGTAATTGCATCCAGTAAGAGAGAGGCAGGGCAAATCTGAAAAAAATTTTACAAAGGGCAGTAGAGCTCAAGCATGTATGGATATAGTGTGTGTTTGTATGTGTGTGTGTGAGAGAGAGAGAGAGAGAGGTGCCAGTGCAAAAGTTAAGTGGTAAACACAAGCCAGCAGGGCCTTGTCTTTCATTATAAATACTTGGCAGCCTTCATGCAAGTATTTTATGAGTGCTGAGGCCATAACCTTTCCATTCCTAAACATCCTCTGGCTTTATTGTGGAGACTAAATTGAAGTTGAAGGAGAACAAAATTGGATGGAGATTGACCATCAGGTATGTTGATCATCTTTCTAACCAGAAGCTCTATTTCATACAAAATACACTGCTATTACAGTAGTGCTATGGTTGTAATAGGAAGATTTTCTATATTCTTAGCTATCTGTTTTTGTTTTTTTTTTTGGATTTGATATCTGAAGAATAAGCTTGTTTAGCTTCATTCTGCTCATGGTATTTTTAAGAGTCTCTTCAGAAAAATAGAGTAATTGTTTTCCATCATTATTTTGATCTGAAATAGCCCTGAAAGGATTTCAGGGTTTCCATTTAAGACAATTTATCTGTAATAGTTTTCACTCCTTCTCTTGTGCACAAAGGAAGAAGTTATAAAGTTCAGTTGTCCCCACATGTTTAATCCTGAGCTTCTTAGGAAGGACACAGGGGTAGACAATGAGATTCACTCAAATTCACAGTTCTGCCTTCTATCTGTTCTTCTATATTAATATATTGTGTTGCCTAATAAAAATAGCTTGAAACATTTCCTTGTGCTTGTGTAAACATTTTGGTGCTTAGAGTAAATTTCAAAGAAAATGCTCATTTTAAATGTCAAGGCATGTTTATAATGTTTCAGGTGTCTCCCACAGTGATCAGACAGCAGAACACAGGAAAGGCTTAGAGGGGCAAAGACATCCATTGCATACCTAGTCTGGCCTCAGGAGAGTTTTATTTTTATTTTGTATGTATGTATGTATTTGGCTGTGCCAGGTCCTTACTTGCAGCATTCTAGATCTTTGATCTTCCTTGCAGCATGTGGGATCTACTTCCCCTACCAGGAATCAAAGTTAGGCCCCCTGCATTGGGAGTGTGGTGTGCTAGCTACAGGACCACAAGGGAAGTCCTGGAAAGATTTTCTATATGTCTGACTCTCCTACAACTCTGACTCTGTTTTCTGTATTCCTCCCAGCAGCTATAAAATCTCCCTCCCAAGCTGATCTCTCATTTTTTTTTCCTAATCAGCTTTAATTTTTCATCCACGCCACTGAAACTTCATTCCATCTGGTTTACCTCAAATGGCATCTACTTCTGAAAAATCTCTCACAGCTCCCCCCACCCTCAATATAATATTTCACTATTTTGGATTTCACTCTATTCTGGCCAGATTTTCAACAATATGCCAGTAACACTTACTTGTATCAGTTTATCCACATCCATCTAAAAGATTTAAGTCCCGTGGAGTCAGGATCTCCCACCTATATGATTTTTCTCTGTTTCCTATTAATTTGCTTTTGGACCCCTTGTCATCATTTAATATCAACTGCCTCTTCCTCTCCACTGTACATCATTAATGGTCCCCCTTGTCATCTACTTTCCAATTCATACCTTCCTGACCACAGTAGATGTTCATCCACCAATTCTGATTTATATTGGTGTGTCACTACCTGCCTCATAACTTACTGGTTTGAAATTGCCATTTTATTTTTCCTCGCAATTTTATGGCCCAGAAATTTAGGCAGAACTCTGCCAGATAGTCTATCTGTGATTTATCTGGAAGCAGCTGGCACAACCAAGTCAGAAGGATTCAATGCTGAAGGGTCCTTCCTTCACATTGAGTGTTCAGTGTTCCTTGTTATTTTTCCTTCTCTTCGTGAGGGGTCTCATCCTCCAGTGCCTCTCCCTCATGGTACAACAGCCTCACAGAATAGGATTACTTATGTGGTATTAGTTTCCTATAGAGCAGATTCTCTGACCACCTGCAAAAAAACTACGAAGCACCTTCCAACCTAACTCAGAATTATGAACTGCATAGCTTAGAACATGAGTCGTATGCTGAGGCTTGCTGCTTATTCACTTCAGTCATGTCAAGAGGAGGAGAACCAAATAAAAGCATAAACTGGCGGTCATGTTTGCTGAGGGTGAGGAGGCATCTTGGGAGACTAAGGACCACATCTCCATGGCAGGAAACATGCACTTATAGCCTCTCATTTCTAACTGTCTTGTCCTTGGTGTATGTCCTGTGCTGTTCCATGGAGACCACGTCCAGATTCTATCAATGGAGTTAAACTATTTGTATATGATTGACTGAAGCCTAAACAATCTGGAATCACAGTTTTCTACCAGCCTGATAACCTGTAATTGAATAAGTACACAGAAAATCGACGTGTTTCAACCAGGTTAGTTTAATCAAGTCTGGTGATCAATGAAGATGGATATTTTGCAGCCCAATTGCTCACCAAATCTGATAGGAATGGTATAGATTTTTAAGACTGCGATCTCACATTTGTAGCTTTGATTTTGACAGAACCTCGCATAGCACGATGGATATATCAGAGTCATGGCACTTCCTAGTTGAATAAACTGGTGAATAAATAATAATAAAGATTCTACAACTTTTCTGAAGATATATATGGACTAATACCTGAAAAAAAAAATGTTTGCAATGTGGAAAATAATTGAGAACTCAGAGCTCAAAACACATTCAGTAGTCATGGGAATGATAGGCTGTCTGTCATGGATAAAGAAACATGAGGTGACCTTTTTGCTTCCTTTGAAATGCCAGTTTCTCTATTTCCCTTTCTTTCAGTGTCATTGATGCTAAGTACCCAGGGCATGCTAAAAAATGAAAAAAATAAATAAATCAAACAGTCATTTGTCTGCCTTTTGCCAAAAATACTGTTTGGTTGTTGACTGTTTTTTACAAAGTGACTAGTTCAAGAGTTGGTAACATTTTCTTAAAGGGCCAAATTGATGGTACTATTTTAGGCTTTGAGGGCCACTTTTGTCTCTGTCACAACTAGTCAATTCTCTCTTGAAAGTGCCTAAGCAGCCATAAATAATAGATATGTAAATGAATAACTGTGGCCTATTTCAAATAGAAGTTTACTTACCAAAACAGACTACTGTCCCATAGGCCATAGTTTGCTAACTTTTGGACTAGTTCAGTTGTAAAAATCTAAACATACATAATGTTCAATTTGTTCTCATTTTATTATTTGGAAAAAATAAGATGTACTTTTTAGGATTAAGAACAGATTTTAAAAATACTGAAATGGCAGCCCAAGAGAGCCCATGTAGGGTCTGAATCCTAATGGAAGAATAGTAAGAGATCCTACTGTAGGCAGACAAGAGTTGGGAAGGTCAGAAAGTTTACAAATGCTTTGGGTCAAAATAAGAAAAAATGCATTTAAAACATCAAGTCCAATAGTTAAAGCCAGAATCCCAGGATAGGCTTATGGCTAAATACATACCAAAAGGGAGTAGGTCAGCATGAATGAGATAAATCTGGGGCTTTTGCCACACTGTCAATCATCCACCTTGTATCTTTATATGTGATATAGGTTCTAGGAGGGCAGATGCCAAGTAATGAGCAAATTTGCTTTGGATGAAGGATTTGTATTTAATCCTCAGGTCCTTGGTTCAACTCCAGCTCAAAGGAGACAAGCTCACTTTGGGGGCTTTCCTGGTGACTCAGATGCTAAAGAAACTGCCTGTGATGCAGGAGACCCGGGTTTGATCCTAGGTTAGGAAGATCCCCTGGAGAAGGGAATGCTACCCAATTCTGTAAGCTTGCCTGAAGAATTCCACGGACAGAGGAGCCGATTGACAGTCCATAGAGCTGTAAAGGGTCAGACGTGACTGAGCAACTAACACACTTTTGTATTTAATGTCTATGTCCATCAGATTTTACTAGTTCACCTAGCAAAATAAACCAAATAAATATCCTAGGACACAATCACTACCATTGAGATGCTTGAAGTCTAGTTCATAAGATATCCTATACCAATACAAAATAGTTAAGCACATACAATGCTAATTCACATGATGTGGGATGGTGTTCTGAGCCACTGGTTTTAAAATTTTCATGCATGTAAAAACTACTGGGGATCCTGTACAATTCAGACTGCAATTTGATAGATCTAGAGTGAGGCTTGTATTACCACATGTGTTTCAAGCTTCCATGTGATGATGCCCTCTTTGTGCATGGACATACAAATTAAATAATATTCTATGCAGTTTTAGAAGAGCTCTAAAACTGTGTGGTCAAAAATTCTTGGTTGAAGTGGGAATGAGGCTGTGCCTGGAAGGAGGAATTCAAATAACTTACAACAGGCATGTGGTGTTAATGGGTGATTAGGTGGAAAATAAGACTGCCCAGACCTGGTATCTGTTGTTGCTCCATATGATGTAGGTGTAGTCAGAACAAAGAATCAAACTAAAAGCAATAGCAAGCTGTTACTGATTCCACAGTGCAAGTGGGACTCCCTGGTGGTCAGTGATTAACACTTCCCCTTGCAATGCAGCAGGTGTATGTTTGACCCCTGGTCAGGGAGTAAGATCCCACATGCCTCATGACCAAAAATACAGAACACAAACAACAGAAGTAATATTGTAACAAATTCAATGAAGGCTCTAAAAATGGTCCACATTTTTTAATAAGGAAAATAAACAGTGCAAGTAAATGTCAAAATGAGAGATGCTGTCTTCTAAATGCTCCATTTCCTTGTATAGAATAGCACTGGGCTAAGGCTAAGGTCTCATTTCAAAAAATGCTAAGCAAGAAAGCTCATAGGTTTTTTAGGACCCATGATCAGAGGATAGTGAAAAGGAGAAAGGCTTTAAGAAAAGCACTACAAATTTTTAAAAGTAGAGAGAGCTGCTTCAGCTGAGACTCTAGAGATTTTTATGTGGAGGTGACTGGACTGGAGGGAAATACTGATATTCATATTAGGGTGACCAGCATGGAAGAAGGGGAACCCAAATCCGTGGCCATGACTTCCTCTAGAAAACTGAAGCCCTGTTTATGTACCAAGTCCCTCATGAGGCTCACATGGTAAAGCCTTGTAATCGCCCTGGTCAGGTTTGAACAATCACAGATAGCATTCTGGCCTGAAACTGGACTCCTTGCTTATGCTATGTCTCCAAATGGTGGTCACTATTCACTGTCAGCCATTGTTTCCAAGAAGGAACTCACAAATGTTGCCAGATCTGCATTTTTTTTCAATATAAATTTATATTTATATAGGAAGCTCCAAGATTTTCACATGCTGGTGACTATTTGCTAAAATTATTATTACTTTTAACACTTTAAACTCAAAACAAAATGCATTTTTTTATCCTGATCCAAGCTGAGCACCATAAGTTATAACTTACTCTTGAAAGGATGATAGAATTTGACTGAAAGATTGGTGTATAAAGGAAATTTGGAGTGAGAACAACAACAATAAAAAGAGAAGAAGAAGACCATCCTTTGAGCCATCGATGTAGCATGAGATAAGGCCAATTTTAAATTTACTGCAGCTCTTGATAGACATTTTAGCTGTTTCCACATCCTTGCTATTGTGAATAGTGCTGAATGGATATAGGAGTGCTGTTATCTCTTTAAGATCCTAATTTCAAAGCCCTTTCTGTCTCAGAAAGAGGACTTCTGGATCATACGATAGTTTTAGTTTTAATTTTTTGAGGAACTGCCACACGGTTTTCCGTAACTGCTACACTGTTTTGCATTCCTACTAACAGCATGAAAGGTATTTAGTTTCTCCACATTCTTATAAATGTGCAAGCAAGCAAGGAGCGCTCTGACCAGATCTTGGATTTATAGTTGTGCTCTTTGCAAGCTTGTGGACTGTGGCCTGCTCAGCTCCTCTGTCCATGGTATTATCAAGGCAAGAGTACTGGAGCAGGTTGCCATTTCCTTCTCCAGGGGACATTCCTGACCCTGTGATTGAAACCATATCTTTCCTGTGTCTCCTGCATTGACAGGTGGATTCTTTACCACTGAGCCACCTGGGAAGGCCCATTCTTGTAACAGCCTGTCTTTTTCCTTTTTGATAATAGCCTTCTTGACAAGTATGAGGTCAATCATTATGGTTTTGAGTTGTTGTATATACATATAATTAAATAATTTTCAGCTTATACAAAAAGGAGGAAAGTCTGAAGTATTTAATAAAATAAAATAAGCCAGTACCAGTAAGAAAAAGGTTGCAAGATTCCACTCATGTGAGATAGCTAGAAGAGTTAAGTCCACAGATTCAAAGAATGTGGTAGTGGTTTCCAGGGACTTATGTGTTCATCTCTCAGTCGTGTCCAACTCTTTTGTGACCCCATGAATTGTAGCCCATCAGGCTCCTCTGTCCATGGAATTCTCCAGGCAAGAATACAGGAGTGAGTTGCCATTCCCTTCTGAGGGAAGCTTTCTGATCCAGGGATCACACCCGAGTCTCCTGCATTGCAGGTGCATTCTTTACCATCTGAGCCACCTTGGGGGTGGGAGAAATTGGAAATTATTAATCATTGAGCATAAAACATTAGTTAAGCAAGGTGAATAAGTTCTAGACATCGGCTGTATATTGTACCATCAGCCAATAATAATGCATTGTATACTTAAAACTACAAGAGGCTAGATATAGTCACTATGGAAAATCATACGGAAGTTCCTTAAAAAACTAAAAATAGAACTACCATATGATCCTGCAACCCCACTACTGGGCAGGTACCCAGAGAACACCATAATTCAAAAAGATACATGTACCCGAATGTTCACTGCTGCCCTGTCATTAATAGCCAGGACATGGAAGCAACCTAAATGTCCATCAACAGAGGAATGGATAAAGAAGATGTGGTGCACATATACAATGGAATACTATTCAGCTATAAAAATGAACACAATTGGGTCATTTGTTGAGAGGTGGATGGACCTAGAGAGTGTCATACAGAGTGAACCAAGTCAGAAAGAGAAAAACAAATGTTGTATATTAATGTATATATGTGGAATCTAGAAAAATGGTATAGATCACTTTATTTGCAAAGCAGAACTAGAAGCATGGACAAAGAGAACAAATATGAGGATACCAAGGGGGAAAGGGAGAGTGGAATAACTGGAGAGATTACGACTGACACATATATACTATTGATACTATGTATGAGATAGACAACTAGTGAGAACCTATTGTATAGCACAGGGAGCTCTCCTCAATATTCTGCGGGGACCTTAACGGAAAGGAAGTCCAAAAGGGAGGTGATATATGTATATGTATGATTCATTTTGATGTACAGAAAAACTAATACAACATTGCAAAGCAAGGATACTCCAATAAAATTAGTTTCAAAAAGATGAGGGTAGACCTCATATTAAATGTTTTGCCACAATAACATTTTTTAATGCTTTTAAAATTAATTTTGTCCCCTATTTGGCTCCATGTCATCAGGATCCCGAAACTCCCATGTCTTTAAGAACTGAGCTCCACATGCAGGAGATTTGTTCTAGGGCAAACAATTGCTGGGCTGTTTCTTGTTAAAATGTCACAGTTTTCAGAGTTATAGTTCATCACACTCAAGCACCCTGGGAAACGATCATCCACAACATGAGCTCACAGACCCAAAGTAAAAATGTTTTTCTCTGACATAATAAACATCTCCTTGTGGAGTGGAAGATTAAAGGGAGACATTTATTTTACTGGGGTATTGACTTTATTATGGGGTACCTGAAATTCCCAGGGTGGTTCACAATGGAAGTGACAGGGACATGTTTGTGTGCCTTTAAATATGTACTATTGTGAGTGCCAAGCTGCAAAGATAAATCTTTCTGAGGAATAATAGGGCACTTTCTGCTTTGGAAATGAATGGACCTCTGGATAGCTATTTCCCAGGCTCCAAATCTAAGGGCAGTTTTTGTCTGCCCGTCCCCTCCCCACACACAGAGAGTTGCCAAGGCTTTTCTGGAATGGTGTTCATAGCTTTCTGTCCCTGAGTGAGGGGGAGAGGGGAAGAAGGGGTCCCATTTCACCACTTAAGCTGTCATTCTGCTTTATACAGCAATTACTTCATCAATTTTCAAATTAGTCTTTCTCACTGTCTTCCAATTCAGGTTATCTCTACCTATTACCTAATGTTATCTTTTCAAAAATTCAACTCCTATTTCACCTTCAATGTATTTAAAAGACTGAATTGACAAAAATAAAACAACAAAATTTAAAAAGGGAAAAATAAGTAAATTGATGCTTAGAGCTGCTCTTCTGGACCACTCTATCTACATTTGTTCCTGAATTTTTTACTCCTTGCATGCTTCATGCTTATCTCCCCCTGAAATAAATTTTTTAATTTTAAGTCTCTAACACCCTGGCCATCTTGTTGCATCTCCATTTGACCCTTATTCAACATTTGCATCAAATCCGTAACTTAACCCCATGGAAGCTTTTCCTTTTCTTCAGTTGTTCAGATTCTTTATCTTCTGAGGTATTTTGTGTGTGAAGAAACAGTCACACTGTGTGTATTTGGTTTACTTCCCTCATAAATCTATTTTATGACCAATATTCATCTTTATATTGAAATATTAATAATATAACATTTATTCACTTATTAATATTTCCTGGGGGCTCAGAAGTAAAGAATCTGCCTCCAGGTCAGGAGACATGGCAGGAACAGTACGTTTGATCCCTGGGTGGGTAAGATCCTCTGGAGAAGGAGATTGTAACCCACTCTAATATTCTTGCCTGAAAAATCCCACAGCAAGAGGAGCCTGGCAAGCTACAGTCCATAGGGTCACAGAAGAGTCAGACACAACTTAGCAACTAAACAATAACAACAATAAAATTCATTTATTAAATAGTCAGAATCCAAATATCTTTTATGGCACAATTTATCAATAAAAATGGAAGGTATTGAAAATAATGAAACTTATTCTTTGAATTTAAAAGGTTATTATAGACATATCTAACCAATTTTTTCTAAGCAGAATAATTAAATAAAATGTCTTATTGCCTTTAAATAGACAAAAATTGTAAAATAATTAAAACCTTGTTAATGCACTTTCAGTTAAATGAATAAAATTTGCTAACTCCTGAGATTTAAAATTTTTCTTCATAAATTCTAACTTCGACACTATTCTTGTTCTTTTTATTTCCAAGGCTAGAGTAATCATAACAAGCAGTCATTTCCAAATCTTCTGAAAATTTCAATGGTCTTTCTATATCAAAAGAAAAATTAATAAATTATCAGATTAGCACAGATTCTGGATTATGTTGTTGTTATTCAATCACTAAGTTCTGTCCAACTCTTTGCAGCCCCATGGACAGTAGCACACCAGGCTTCCCTGTCCCTCACCATCTCCCAGAGTTTGCCCAAGTTTAAGTCCATTGAATTGGTGATGCCATCCAACCATCTCATTTTCTGTCACCCTCTTCTCCTTCTGCTTTCAATTTCCCCAGCATAAGGGTCTTTTCCAATGAGTCAGCTGTTTGCATCAGGTGGCCAAAGTATTGGAGCTTCAGATTCAGCACCAGTCCTTCTAAAGAATATTCAGGGTTGATTTCCTTTAGGATTGACTGGTTTGATCTCCTTGCAGTCCAAGGGACTCTCAAGAGTCTTCTCCAGCACCACAGTTTGAAAGCATCAATTTTTTTTTCTTTTCTTTGTATTTATTAACTTTTTAAATTAATTAATTAATTTTTTCTTTACATTATCATGTTGGTTTTGACACACATTGACATGAATCCGCCATGGGTATATTCTTAAAGTGCTCTGCCTTCTTTGTTGTCCAGCTCTCACATTACTACTGGAAAGACCATAGCATTGACTACACAGACCTTTGTCAGCAAAGTGATATCTTTGCATTTTAAAACATTGTCTCGGTTTGTCATAAAGTTCTTGCCAAGAAGTAACTGTCATCTAATTTCATGACTGCAATCACCATTCCCAGTGATATTGGAGCCCACTATGGGTTTGGGAGTGCACAGTGAAACAAAATTCAGAGTCAAGCCATTGATTGTTTATAATTAGGTCTTTGATATATAAAGTGAATTTTAGTCACACATTCCATATACAATGTAGCTTTTGAAGCTGGGAATGTTTACCATAATTTAATTACTTGCTCATCAGGTGCTATCATATATTGTGATATATGAACTTATGGTTCATGTAATTGAAAATTCTAGAAAGCTTTATCATCATAAAGGGTAGAATCTTATAGGTGTGTCTTCTACTATGAGAGTGTTTGAATCTTCTTGCACAATTCTCATTTAAGAAACAATTCATATGTGAAATGAATCACCAGCCCAGGTTTGATGCATGATACATGGTGCTCAGGGCTGGTGCACCGTGATGACCCAGAGGGTTGGAATCGGGAGGGAGGTCGGAGGGGGCTTCTGGAAGGGGAGCACATGTATACTCATGGCAGATTCATATCAATGTATGGCAAAACCAACATGATAATATAAAGCAAAAGTAAATAAATAAATTATTAAAAAAAAAGAAACGATTGAGAAATTCATTTTGGAATTCACTGTTAGACATTCTTGGTACATCATTAGCAATGGAGATCATTTTTTTGTTTTTCTTTGCCGGTACCATAAGTCATGTAGGATCTTAGTTCCCTGACTAGGGATCAGACCCATGCTCCTTGCAGTGGATACATGGAGTCTTAACCACAGGGCCTCTAAGGAAAGGCCAGAGATGATCATCTTCTCCATTCTCTTTCAACCTTCTTATTTTGTGTTATGATTGCTGTTTGTAGATCCTATTCTTTGAGACGAATTTGTTAATTTACAGATTATCATGTGTGTTCCCCTCTAATTGCCCATATACAGGTATACATAATCCTAAGAGGAAAAGAAAAATGATCACCAGTCTAGTATTCACTATTATTAAGTATTTGTGTTTATGTCTGTATAATATTCAACTACTTTTATATGGTAACTACTTTTATGTACCTCATATATTTGCATTCTTCATATTATTATAAACTCATGATATTTCATAACTACAATTACTATCAGTTATAAGTATGAATTATGCACAGATTATCATAGCCTGACCATCAGAACTTTCTTGGTCCTTTCAGTGGTCTCCTGACACTCTTGAGTTTGTCCTTGAATTTGGGGGATGATAGGCTATCCCATGCCCATCCAAAGATTTCAAGCTACTCTCCATAGATCCCTGCTCCCTGGGACACTATAACATATAAAGGACTTTTGTGAATATTAAAAAAAAAAAAAAAAAAGCGGTGTTTCTTCCTGTAAACACAACTTCCTACCAGATCTTGAGGCTTGAAGCAGCAGTGTGCCCTCGTGTAGCACAGACACAACACATCTGTGCAGAGTAGCCCAGCCTTCTCCCTTTTAGTGATGATCATTCATAGACTAAGTTCATTCTCATTCATGCACTTATGTGTAGAAATTGGATGGTGGTGCTACTGCCACTTTTGCATAGTGGTTAAAATCATGGATTTGTTGGAATCCTGGCATTGCCACCACCTATGTGTCTTTGGGAAGCTCATAAACATCTCCACACTTTTGCTTTCTTAGGTATAAAATAAGGATAATAATAATTGTCTACTTCAAAGATTTATGGTAAAAATTAGGTAAGTCAGCATACCTGAAGCTCTAAAAATAGTGCCTGGTACATGCATCTGCATCACTTCAGTTGTGTCCGACTCTTTGTGATCCTATGGATTGTAGCCACCAGGCTCCTCTGCTCAGAGTGAGTCGCCATGTCCTGCTCCAGTGGATCTTCCCAACCTAGGAATTGAACCCAAATCTCTCATGTCTCCTGCACTGGCAGGAGTGTTCTTGACCGCTAGTGCCACTTGGGAATAAAGGCTATAACAATGTTTTCTACATCCACTGTTGTTGCTTTTAGTGACAGATCGGAAAGAGAGTGATTTCATTCTTACCTTAAATTTACAGTACTATTTTCACATATACTATCACTTAGCTCTGCTCTACCCTTACAATATAGAAGTTGTCCTCACTGATACAACTTTGTCCTGCGGTGACCATAGGACATGCTCCAATAAACAAGGGGGAATAAAATTGACTGCTGAGAATAAAACTAGGAAATTAACACTCCATGTATACAATCAAAGATGGGAAAGGTCATAGAAGCATATAAGGAGTCTAAAACACATATCACTTTGCTTAAATTACCCTAATTAAAAAAAAGGTGGATATCAATGTTTTTGGTCAACATAGGTATTTCATTATTTTTAACTGCCCAATAAAAATGGGATTACAGTTTTTGAAAGACATGAACTATTTCAAACTTCTGTACATCTAACATGATCTTTTTTTGGAAAAATCTTCACAATCTTATACTTCTTATAATCTCTCCTAACTTCTGTTTGCATTATTTGCAAGGTTCCAGGATCTTTACTGAAGGCATCACATTTAATTCAGATAAGAAGCATATTTGTTTTATTCTTCAAGATGAAGTAGCTGATGGTGACAGCAGTTCATCAAACTGAGTAAATTTAAAGTTATGGTAAATGGGAAGGCTGGGGTTAGAATCGGCTCTGGCTGATTAAATGACTAGAGTGCTGCTCTCTGAGTCAGCTCACAACTGAGTGAATATTGCTGATGAATTAATATTACTATGGCTTTGACTAAAATGTTAGGAGAGGTTTAAATGAAAGCATTAATTTTCTAATTTTAAAATATAGGACTCACCCCTGATAAATAGGGTACATATTTTCTTGATATTTCTATGCCTCTATTACTTTATTTTTCATCTCTATATCCTTTCTTGATCCCAATATTTATTTTATTTTTATTGGAGGTGTATATAGATGAGGCTGGGAAACTCTGGAGGGAACACTTTTCCTTGACAAGCCCAAAGCCCCATGTGCCAAACCTGGACTGAACCATCTTGTGCTGCTTTGTTTACAATTTGTTTCCATTTTCTCAAAAACCCAGGATCTTCTCACCACAATATATTTTAATACACTCTATTGCATTCTCTGTCGGTGAATGATTTATTCTCTTTATTTTTGTTAGAGCAATGGGCTCTATTCTGATCACCAAGGGAGTGTTAAGTCCAGGGAAAAATGTCATGAGAGCATCAGCCACAGTGACCAAAATCTGCTCTTGGAATTACAAAGACATTAGAGTGAAATTTATGAGATAGGAAATAGATATGCTGTGTTGTTCTACTAGGGTAGAAATATGTTTCAGTATAAAATGGAGGCCGGAGGAGGGTATTCCCATTTCTTCCTTGCTTGGGCATGGAGGTCGGGAGAGAATTCCTATGATGACAAATTTTACCTAATTCAAAAAGTAAGCATCTTTGTTTACATCATGTACACCTCATTTCTGGTGACTATTGTCTCTCCATCTTTACCAATGAGTAAGTAAAAGTCCCCTGCTTTGCTGCTTGCACTGGTTGATTTACTATTAAAGAAAATGTAGAATCCTCACTTTTAAAAATGTCAGGAGAAATATCTTGGGACTTTTAAAAGATACAAATATGTTTTATTATCACATTCTTCACTTGGCCATTCTCATGAACAGTACTATCAAATAAAAAGAGTTCAGTCAGGTAATAGATTTCAAAATATATTTTTAAGCATAAGGAAAGTTCACATCTCTTTACCTATTTTGAACACAGCTTAATAAGTGAATACATTATTTTCATACTCTCAAAGTATATAATTATGTACTAAAGACCATAGCATAAAGATTTAAATTATTCACGAAAGGTTCTTGGAATTGCTTACAAATGCATTACCTGTTCTGTGATTCAGTTATGCAGTACCAAACTTATTAATGTTCCAATTAAAACAACTTGTACTTGACACAGAAAATACCTTAAAGCTTCTTGCAGCAGCTGTTTGGCCAGTCCTCAAACATATGTCATCATTTTGAATCCATAACTGTATCACATTCAGAGGAATCTCAGCTTTGGGAATAGCCAGGATGAAGGAGGAGATTGTTGTAATCCCCAGTGCTGTGTTGATTGTGATACCAACCAGAGATGTTGGCTTTCCCTAAGCAATAGAAATTGACTAGAGGCCAGACAAGAAATTCAGACAGGGCTTTATTGGGGCCTGCTGCAGCAGTGGGGAGTGAGAGCAAGCAACAGGTTCTCTTGCTTACTTGTTCCCTGAGGTGGGGGGCGGGATGCAGGCTTGCTCCTTTAATGGGGTGAGGGTAGGGGTGTGTCCAACAGTGAGATTGGAGAGGTAGTTTAGGTGGTTTTCCCATCCCTTTGTGAAGTTGTGAATCGGGGTGGGGGCGGGGGGCTGTGCAATACCCAGGTTTTGCTTTAGGCTCCTCAAAAGTAGCAGTTGGGTTTTCTGGTCCTTTTTTATCTTTTGTTCAGCATTTGCCCCAACTGTACAGGAATTCAGTTACTTTAATCTCTTGTAGTTTCTTTGTATTTTGCTGCCCCAGGAGACATTTGGCCAGGTGCAAGTTTTACAGTACTGCCACAAAGGGTCTTAGGTCCCAGTACCTAGGCCCGTCTCAGTAACAAAACTAGGCCTGGTGTATTTACCACAGATCTTCCAACCTTGGTACTTTGTAAGCAGCAACTTCCTAAAGGCAACTCTTTCCTGACGGAAATTGGACACAGTGTTTGCAATGGAAAATAGTTCTTAATTACATTGGTCATTTCTAATTGGGAAGGAAGAAATACATTATATATAAACCACCTTACTGAGTACAAGCATTCAATATATTATTTTAAAGTAAGGTTTACCACCCAAAATCCAAAGTTGTGGAGAGGAAAGATTTATTCTTTCTCAGTGAGAGAAGCCAAGGAAGTTGAAAAGGGAAGCTCACATCTTTGGAGGCATTTGTCCAGAAGCTTGGTCTAGGCAATGTCAACAATATGTGAGCTTGCTTTGTGTGAGATGTAAATAAATTTATTTGCTTCTCTGTATGTTGTTCCAGATCTTTTTATGCAGAATGTAGTGGGGAGAATGTTAGGTGTGGCTTGATTGTTCCAGTGTCACATTTTCACATGTTAAGATATTTACTCACCACTTGGGTGCCCACCAGTTTTTTTCCCTTTAAAAGGACCAATAAGGCTCCAAACTTCCTGTCTCCTTTAGAAAGACATGAAATGGTCAGAAGTGCTGTTATGTTTCTAAAATAATAACAGTGTAAGTCTAGCATGCTATTTGGACTTCCCAGGTGGCTCTAGTGGTAAAGAACCTGCCTCCTAACCCAGGAGATGTAAGAGACACGATTCAATCTCTGGGTCCGGAAGAGCCTCTGGAGGAAGACATGGCAACCTACTCCAATATGCTTGCCTGAAAATCCCATGGAGAGAGGGCCCTGGCAGACTACAGTCCATGGGGTCGCATAGAGTCAGACACAACTGAAGCTACTTAGCATTCATACACAGTATGCTATTTGGTACTTCGTGCAGACAAGCATATTTTTGCTTAAAATGCAAATACAATGCCAATGTTGGGTTCTCCTTGTTTCTAAGTCCAAATCCCAAAGTATTACCACATCATACTATGTCACCCACTTCTCTCTACATTTATTTTTTAATATTTTATGCTCATGATGATTTTTTATGCTCCAGCCTTTTAATTTTTCCTTCAGTTTCTTCAGGGATAAGACATCATCCCTTAAGACATTCATATATGCTGTCAGCTTTGCATGGAAAATTACCCACAAATACATCACAATTTTACTGTGCCTTCTATCTTCCATATCAGAAATCGAATCTTATTTTTTCAAGAAATCTTTCCATATATTCTTGCACAGTATGGACAGGAAAGCAAAGTCTTCATCAGTTAAGTTCAGGGGTCTAGATTTTACTCTTGGCCATTTGCATCTCTGGGAGGAGGTTCAATAAACTGTTCATTTTAGTGAATGACTGGGCCCTCAGGTAATTGTCAACAGTCCATAAGTTGAGGTGAGATGGACCCAAGTTCAAATCCAAACTTGGCTAACTATTAGTAGCATCCTATGGGAAATTCATATAACCTCTCTTTAAAGTCTATTCAGCATTTCTGTTGAATGGGTGAGTGTGATGTTGATGGTGATGATAATTATGCTGCTGCTGCTGATTTTATAGGGAATAAATGAGGTGTAGATGAGGAATGCAGGTTAGGGATAAGACTAGAGGAAGCTTCTTGTTGGAAGAAGAACAAAAGTTGTTATTGCTCATTTCTCTTCCCCTCCTGTTTACCTGAGCTAACAATGTTGAAAAGTTAAGAGGTATACTTTAGATTCCCTACTACCTCATTTGATAAAGTAGTGGTTCTAAAACTCAGTGTGTGTCAGAATCATCATACTTTCAGGTTCAGTAAATTTAGGGTTTCCAAGAATATCCATTCTAACAAAACCCCCAGATACACAGACTATACTCTGAGAAACAGTCCTGTGCTGGAGGAGAACATACTCAAAAATGAGGGCTAAAGTTGACTTGTTCTTATTGTAGAATTAAAGCAATAGAAGGGCTGTCAGACACTAGTGGTCTTCTTCACAGATAAGAAAAATAAATCCAATAATGGAACAGTCCAAGGATACACTGGACTAGATAACATATCATGTTAGTATCAGAACCAGTTCCCAGACCTGGGGTCCTGTCTTCTATCTTGTCCTCATTTTTTTTTTAACCAATTTTCCTAATTGTCCCCAAACTTCATTTGCTTCTACACCCATTACTACTATCTGGCATTTGAGAATAACACAGATCTTTTCTAATATTATTGAGGCCATATTTAGATGAAACTTTTAGAGACATTTGAAGTTAGAAATGTAGATAGGAACATACCTCATGCTGTGAATAATAACAACAGCAACAACAACAACAGCACATTAAAATTCCTGTACCCTGATTTCCTGTCCCAGAAAGGGAAAAGTCAATACTGAATCCTAATGTTCCTTTGCTTTGCAGGGAAGAAAGACCACTTACACGCCTTTCCACTGTCTAAATTGTGGGGTTGCAGCACTGGGGAATCTTGGAAACACCATTGGGAAATCTTGGAAACTCTTGCATGAGTCACTCTCAGTCTTATGTAGCCATCCTGGGGCATTTTGAAAGCCTCATTGAGTCACAGAGAGAAGACTATGGAGAAAGAAATTCCCACAGTATTGTCACAAGGCATTATTGCATATTCAAGGAGCATCTGCATGAGCATCTGCTTTTCTCTTTCTCTTGTGTGTTTTCAAAATATTTCTCCAGCCTCATACTACAAGCCAGTTGCAGCCCCCCCAATTGGTCATGCTGTTGACATCCACTGTGTTCCAAGACTACCTAGTTATCTTGTACATTTTCATGTAAATTCTAGATTATCTTGTGAAGATGAAGCCAATGTCTTACCACATAATTACATAATTTGATACTTTCACTAAGAGGAGACATTGATTCTTCACTTACCATGTATGAAGCTCAAGGCAATGTATTCTGTATGCAATTGTTTTATTTAATTCTCTCAAAACTCTCTGAAGCAGGTATTTCCCCCAGCTTCACAGGACACCACTGAGGTATCGAAAAGTTGATTGGTTAAATAGTTGTTCAAGACCCACAGCCAGTTACTGCAATTAGTATGATTTGCCTTCTTTGCCTGATATTAACAACTGTTCAGGAGAGAAATATATTTTAAGGCTGACCCTTGCCAAAGTTGGAAAGTAAGCAGGGAAGTTGGTAGGTGGAAACCATTAAGTACTAAAGTGTGATATTTAGTTTTAAAAATTAATTGTCTAGCCTTGTCTTGATTTATTTGAAGAAAATTGATGTCTAAGTCATAACTACCCATATATAAAATAAGATGCTCAGGTCTGATTAAAAGAAAAGAAAAAGAAAACATGATAGACATCAATTTTGAAATAAAGTATTAAAATTCACCTCTCTTAAACTTTCTTTTTTTGTTGTTTTGTTTTTTTGGCTGCAAGGCATGTGGGATTTTAGCCCCCCAACCAGGGATCAAATCCCCACCCCTACATTGGAAGGTGAAAGCTTAACCACCAGACCATCAGGGAAGTCACAAAATTTGCCGTTTTTGAGTTGTGTACTTATACCCATTAAAACACAAAAAAGCCTGCCTATGACTCATTGAGCTCAGTGCTAAGAGTGCTCTATTTCTTTTTCTCTTTGCCTGGATTTTTTCTTTCCATATAGTGAGATACATCCCTCCTAATTCCTCCCTGACAATTTGATTATTATGTTTTCTTTTAGATATAATACTATTGTTGTGTAGCACTGTATAGAAGATATTTATTGAAGATTATAATATTAGTAGTCAGGAGCCTTGTTGTTAAGCTATTAAGATCAATGAATATCCAATGATGAGTTCAATAAATATAAAATAGACAAATATTTCACAAATCATTATATACTATTGTTTGAGTTCCATGCAAGCTATTTAAACAAAGAAACTCTGCTCATGATCCAGGATAATATGTTACCTGAGTTGTTTTATAGTCCTGTTGATTCACTTGTTGCATCAACAGTGTTTCACTTTTAATATTAAAATTTAATTATACACTCCAAAACCTCTGACAGTATAAAAGTTTTCTTGCTTATCAAAGCACCAGATAAGAGTATTTTAAAAGATTGATTTCTATTATGTATATAATCCTGTTTATATTTTGAAGTTTGAAATTATAGGTATAGTGCAGACATTTTTATTACTCTGTGCTTTGAGAATTCTGATATTGTAATACACCCTATTAGAATCGATGTACTGTATCATTGCATATTATAGATAAACTCATATACCCCTAATGTGAGAGGGGTTATAAAATTGAAATAGAATAACAATTTTTTTCCAGTTTCTCTGATACTTTAAGCATTTCATTTATCAGAAAAAAACAACATAAAATGGTCAGTAAAATATTCACTAGAACTTCAACAGTCTCTAATAACATAAATTGAAAGGTGCCATATCTGGGCTTTTTTATAAACCACCTTGCTTCAGAATACAACAGTCCAGCGTTTTTTAATTGAGTATATGTGTTTTTGGAAGGCCGTCTATTTCAATTCAGCATTAGAAAACATTTCCACTTTTCATTAAATTCTTAGAAATTTATGTAAGATTTACTACTAAAATTTTAGTAGTAAGAAATAAAATGTTACAGAATATGTGTTAGCTTTGCAATTATTTTATATAAAAAGGTTTATAAGACTTTTACATATTTGGCTAGAACAGAGCTGCTGAACCTCTTGAGTGGCTATCATCTGAATATTTGTGTCTCCCCAAATTTTATGTGTGAAGTCCTAACCCCTGAGGATGATGGGATTCCAGGCTTTGGAAAGCAATCAGATTTCAAAGGTAGATTCCTCATGAATGGGATTAGGGTATCTATAAAAGCAGCTCCAGAGGGATCCTTGACCCCTTCTGCCATGTGAGGACACAGTAAGATGGAGATGGTGGTAGCTTTTAGCAAGGAACAGGCCCTCCACCAGAAACATGACCATGCTGACTTGATCTTGGACTTCACAGCCTCCAGAATTCTGAGCAATAATAAACTGTTATTGTTTATAAGCTACCTAGACTGAAGTCCATTTTTAAAGTGGGCCAAAAGTCTTATGCTATAGTGTGCATGGCACGTTATGGAACAGAGGACTTCATGAATCAATCTCTATTAACTTAAAACTTTTTAAATACAGCTTTCTCATCAGTTTAAGCATTCACAGAATTAAAGAGAGTTAGGATCTTGCTCTAGATTAGGTTTTGGCTTAAAGGAACATTGTGGCTAGTTTGATCTATCCAGACCACAAAAACTTTCTCCATATCAGCAATAAGGCTGTTTGCTATCTTATTATTACGTGTGTTCCCTGAAGCAGCAGTTTTAATTTGTTTCAACACCTTTTCTTTTCATTTACGACCTGGCTAACTATTTGACAGACGAGACCTGGCTTTTGACCTTCTCAGGTTTTGACATGCCTGCCTCACTAAGCTTAATCATTTCTAGCTTTCGATTTAAATCTAAGAGATGTGCAATGCTTCCTTTCACTTCAGAATTTAAAGGTCATTGTAGAGTTATCAATTGGCTTAATTTTAATATTTTTTGTTTCAGGGAATAGGGAATCCCAAGAGAAGGAAAGAGGCAGGGTAATGATGATGGGTGAAGGGATGAGAACACACACAGCATTTATTTTACTACATTTACCATGTTATGTGGGCATAGTTTGTGGCACCCTAAAACACTTACAATGATAACATTAAATATCACAGATCACTAAAAAATATAATAAATAATTTGAAATGTTACAAGAATTACTGAAAAATGATGCAGAGGTAGAAAATGAGCAAATGCCGTTTGGAAAATTATACCCATAGATTTGGTGGATTCAGACTTGCCACAAACCTTCAATTTATGAAATATGCACTACCTAAACGTGCTTAAAGTAAAACAAGGTCTTCTTGAACATGGGCATGTGACAGATTAAATTATATTTCTTTTTTTTTAAACAAATTTTCAGCATTCAATTCTTTCACCCAATTCTTGACAAAATGTCAGTTAGTAATACTAAATTATTAACATTTTTGCATTTGTTTGATTCTTTTCGTTGCACTTGATATTTTCTTGTTATGTGAGCTATCTTTCAGAAATAACTTCTTTTGATATGTTTTCCAAGAAATCTTGCTATTTAGTCCCTAAAATTGATTTTACCCTAAAATCACTTACTTTAATATCTTCCATGAGAGGTTCTGGTAACTGGCAATTGCTAGCCAATGCACTGCTTAATGAGTTATATGATCCATAATTCAATAAAATTTTCACTGATATTTAGCATTTAGTGGTATATTTTCACAGTAAGAGATAAGAGGAAGACAGTATTATCGTTTATCTTCTTAAGTAATGATTATTTGGAACTATATTTTCCAGGAAAAATGTTATTCCAAAAATATGTCCTGTGTAATCAATACATTTTCTAGAGTTGGTCTTAATTCCTATAAAATCTATAAAAACCAAAGGAGAGAGTTTGTGTGAGAAGTCCAACACAGTAAAAAAAAAAAAAAAAAAAAAAACTTCTTATTTCATTCACTTCATGTTCTTTATATTTCAAGAGCTAGGTGCATTTTCAGAATGTTACACACTTTCTTTAATCTTTGAAGCTTTTCACACATTGTTTTGCTTAGAATACTCTTCTGCCTGCCTTATCTTACTGTACTTGTCTAAATCTCATTAATCTTTCAAGACTGAAAACAGGTTTTACATCATTTGGGAAAATAGTTTTGAGCCTCATTTTGTGCCTTTCAATCAGAAAAAGGTGCCTTGCTTCTATTTCTCTGTGGCATCTTGTGGTTATATTTACTGTAAATGTAGTATAAATGTATTTATGCAACTAAATGTTTATGTAGTATAAATACATTTATGCAACTATAAATGTGATTATAATGTTAAAATATAGCCTAACTTGGTTATTCAGTTTTTGTTCCTCTGCTAGACTAAAAGCTCTTTGATGGCAATAAATCTATGTCATTCATGTCTATCTCTGATTTCTGCTGGGTTGAAAATTATACAGATAGATATACAGAGGCAAATCCATAAACAATTTTAGTTAACTGACCCAATGTAAAATATTATTTCTTAAAAATTAGAGTAGAACTTGAACGAATATGAGAGAAAACCCCAGGATCCTGAAAGCTTAAAATAGAGAAAGTACGCATCAAGATAATGAGTCGTTATCAGATTCTAATTTTTTTATACAACTCTCTATACTCACTGGCAAACTAGAAATATTAGCAAGAGGAAATAGGATATATTTTCAGGAAAGTTTGAGAGCAATTTGTTATGTTAAATATTTAATTTCTTGAACAGATGTTCTTTTGGTACTTCTTTAGGTGTGCTCATTCGCTCAGTCGTGTCTGACTCTTCCTGATCCCGTGGACTGTAGCCCACCAGGCTCCTCTGTCCATGAAATTTCTCAGGCAAGAAAACTGGAGTGGGGTGCCATTTCCTACTCCAGGGTATCTTCCCAAGCCAGGGATCAAGCCTGTGTCTCCCGCATTAGCAAACAGATTCTTTACCACTGTACCACCTGGGAAGCCCACTTTTTTAGGTAGGGTATCTCAAAATAGACAAATAAAATAATAATCAGAGAATTCATTTTTTGCCTCCACATCTCACTGTGTATTTTGAGAAAGAGATACAAAAAACAAATTTTGTGAAATCTCTCCAGTTTTAATAGTGATGTATTAGTTTCTTGTGCCTGCTATACAAAAATTACCACATAATTAGGGACTTAAAGAAACAGAAATTTGTTTTCTCACATTTTTGGAAGCCACAATTTCAAAGTCAAGACGTGGGCAAGGCTATGCTACCTGGACAGTGAGTCTGGAGGGGTTGGGGGGAAATCCAAAACCCGTTTCTTACCTCTTCTAATTTCTAGGTTTCCTTGGCTTGTGACAGCGTCACTCACTTCTTAGCCTCTGTCTCCACATTATCTCCTGCTCTTCTGTCTGCTTAATCTCCCTCTGTGTCTATTGTATAATGACATTTATTATGACATTTAGAATCCATCCAGACATCCCCAAATAGTCTCCTTATCTCAATATCTTTAATTTAATTACATTTGAAAAGACCCTTTATCCAAATAAGGTAACATTCACAGGGTTTGGGGATTAGATCTTGGTGTCCATTATCAGCTTATCGCAGTGATATGTACTATATGGAAGAAGAACGTGGCACAAAGTGTAAACCTGAAGCCCTTAAGAAAGCTACAGCAGAATTTCTGAGGTTAAAATGGGGTGGGGGGAGGTAGAGTTATACTGATAAGAGAACATGCAAAGAGCATTATTCAAATCAGAGTCAGGAAAATTAGTGTAGTTAACATATATTCAGTCAGAGGCTATTCTAGCTCCAGAGTTAATTCCACACAAAACTTCCCTTTGAACAGTGTTTCCTGCCAGAATCTTGTTAAGACTCCAGAGAACCTTTGTGCATTTCAGTGTTTTTGGTCTGCTTTAGTCCAGGCTGGTAGTTTTCTTAGTGGTAATGCTATCTCAGAAACTTTGTATGTTTTTAAATGAATTTGAGTCTATTTCAGTCTAACAAATCAGAAAGCTATAACAGTACTTCTTTTCTGTATAGGCTTTTCTTGTTTGATTTATTCAGTACTATGTTAGGTGTGCCAAGCTTCAGTAGAACAATGTCCTTATGCTCCTAGAAGCCCTTACTGCCAACTGAGAAGCAGAGTGTAATCATTGACCTTTCTTATCTTTACTGCATATTCTGCAAATACCTTTGTGTATGCATATATTTTTATGACTGAATATCAGAATAGGAACTATGGGAATCTCCTGGGAATATTTAATTAAAATGCAGATTCCGGAGCCCAATGGATCCTACTCAGTTTGAAACTCTGACATTATACGTTAGGAAAAAAAAAAAAAAATTAGAAGCTCAGTTATACAGGCATATATGACAGCAACATAGAAAATTAAAGTTAATTTTCAAATAATGAATTGATGCTAATAATAAAGATAAAAGAAGAAATTAGTAAAATATAAACTAAATATGTAATATATATTATAACAAAAAGTTGGCTCTCTGGAAAAAAATATATAAAATTAATAACATAATTGAACAGAAAAAGAGAGATTAGGTATAAATATCCAATGTGGAAAACGAAAAATAGAAATAAGCACTGACCTTATAGTTACTGAAAAGATGAAAAGGCATTATGAACAATATGACAATGCAAGTTTAAATAAAATGATGAATTCATATAAAACCAAAATCTACTAATAATGATACAAGAAGATAAAGGAAACTTGAATAATTAAATTAATCAAATAGCTATCAAAAATCAAATTCATAATTAGAAAGCTTCAACAAACAATCCTAGGTGTAGCTGACATCATTGATAAACTGAAACAAAATCATAAGTAGGAAAGAGTTAACATGATGCAATTGCCTTCAGAGAATAGCGAAAAAGTAATGTTTCTTCCTAAACACTTGTCTCTGTACTTTAAAAATCTGTGTCATCCAGTTCAGGTCTGGCTCTTCATTACTCAGAAATTAGTAATGTAAGAGGCAAGAGTCAGTAGAAAGGAAAGAGGCTTTAGTAGAAGGATGGGGTCTACATCCTTCTCCAATGGTATCTTGCCCACATGATCTGACTGCAGGATTGTTAAGGGAGCCATTGGGGGAAGGGAGCTAGTCATCCTTTGATCACCTAATCCTTCATTCTTCTTTTTATCCAGGAAAAGAAACAGCAGTTTAGACAAGGCATGATATGTACTCGGGAGAGCATAGGTCAGGAGTTAGGTCAAATTGCCTGGTGATCTCGTTCCTATAGTTAGGTTCTTTTAAGGATAGAGGGAAGGAGCAATGGCAAACAGGAAAAGAGGCAAAAGAGCTGCTTTCATCTATTCAAAGGAGATAGACAGCACGATAGAAAAAGGAGAAAACTTATGTACATAAATTTCCGAAAAAGTCCTGGATAGCCAAAAAATATGAGAAGATACTCATTCATATATTATCACTGATATGAAAATTAACCCATAATAAGAAAAATTTTGTATGTACAAGTATAGCTAAATTTACATAGGCTAAACAATATTTTGGCAAATATATGAAGAAACTGAAGTTTCTATACAATATTGAGCATGTAAATTCATACAACCACTTTGGAAAGTTATTTTGTGTATTTGTTACAGTAAAATATGCAAAGTATTTTTTTATTTTGTTATATGTATATAGACAGTGAAAATACATGCCTGCCTACATGCTGTCTTCCAAAATGTAACAATCTATGTATAAAACATCATTCATGAAAGAAAAAATTTGATTTTTCACCAGCAGATACATTGAATTATATTCATAGATTAAAATACTAGACAACAGCAATGAATAAGCTATTGCTACATTCAACAAATATGAATTAATACCATAAACATAATATTTTAAAAAGATGTAACACATATCCCAACCCCAAAGTTCATATTTATGATACCACTTATATAAAAGTCAAAACCAGGCAAAACATTTATGATCGTTGAAGTAGGATTACTAATTATATTTGTGAGATAGAGCCTGAGAAAAAGAATGCTTCAAATATGAGAAATTATATTTCTTTAAGAGCACTACTTAAAAGGAAACACCAATTTGTAAAAATTAAATACCTCTCTTTTACATATATATATATATACATATATATATTTTATGTGTTATATTGCATTTGAGTTGAATGTTTATAATAATTAAAGCAATAAGCAAAAGATATGAACAAAAGTTGGCCTTTGAGAAAGTAATTTTCTCCCAGATTTAAATACAAATAAAAACCAACAATTCTTTTAAATGAATATCTTTTATTGCATTAGTTTTCTAAGTACCTTTAATAATTAATTTTAAAGGGAAGAGAATAAAATGAAAATTATCCAGTAAAATAGGATTAGTAAGAGGTTCTGTTTCCTGAAATTAAGAACAAAAGCAAATATGTTTTAAGTCTAAGAAGTAGAGTGTGGCTGATTGTGGTGAATATTTCTGAGACATTCTGTGAGGTAAGGACCCAAAAGAAGACTTTGGACTTGGAAATTTGGGGAGCTATTGTTTATTTTTTTAGCCTACCTTTAAAGGGTGTGGTAGAAAAAGATAAAACCTCTTAGGGATTTCAGATACAAATAATTTTGGAATCTTAAATGACACCAAGTCAAGCTCTTCCGTGTATTTTGAGCTGTGAAGCCAGCAGGAAAGAACTCTGAAGGAAAACTTATTGAATTAGTTGACATCACAATCCACACTGCTGAGATCACCAACATTAATGACCGTGGACTGAAGGCGTAAAGACAAAGCACAATCTTTTTGCTTTAAATAATTGAGTCATACCCAGAACATATACAAATAGGATAATCTAATGAAATTAATTCATTTATGGAAATTCTTTCAAATATGTAATATAGAAACTCAACTGACATCTGACATATCTTATAATGAATAGGATTAAAACTGTAACTTTAGGTGAAAACTCTTTTTACCTACTTTATTTCTTAGTTTTGAACATGAAGATTTAGAGAATTAGATCTTGCTTTATATCCAATTTTAAAATATTAAAATTTCATTAGATTACATCTATTGCTTTATTATTCATATTTAATTCAGTGTATGTGCTAATATGGTAGAGAGTTTTCACATAGGGAATATTTAATAAGCAGTTATGATGAGCACACACCGAAGATCTTATAATTCACATTTTCAGTCACATAGCATTTTTTTCTCTTTTCCAGACAGAAACTGATGTCCTAAAGCAACTTGTTACAATACATTTCTACATTCATTGGACTTACTGATAGAATTCCCAGCTGGTCACAACACCTGTGTCCTGGAATGAATGAAGAATTTTCTCTTTTTTTAACCTAAAAAGCCTTTCCATTTTTATTTTAATCTTTTGAAATTGATGATGATTTCCTAAAAGAGACGCTGTTACTTAGGCACTAGAAAACCAGGAAAAAAATTCAGTGCTTTTCTGTTTACCTGATCTGTGATTTGAACCAAACAATAAACTTACTTATTCTTCTGTTATAATTCTGCTTTAAAAGTATGCCTCACCTACTCTTCTGATGTCCATGTATAGAGTCTTCTCTCGTGTTGTTGGAAGACGGTGTTTGCTATGACCAGTACGTTCTCTTGGCAAAACTCTGTTAGCCTTTGCCCTGCTTCATTCTGTACTCCAGGGTCAAATTTGCCTGTTCCTCCAGGTATTTCTTGACTTCCTACTTTTGCATTCTAGTCCCTTATAATGAAAAGGACATGTTTTTGGGGTATTAGTTCTAGAAGGTCTTGTAGGTCTTCGTAGAACCATTCAACTTCAGCTTCTTCAGCATTATTGGTTGGGGCATAGACTTGGATATTGAATGGTTTGCCTTGGAAATGAACAGAGATCATTCTGTTGTTTTTGAGATGGCACCCAAGTATTGCATTTCAGACTCTTGTTGACTGTGAGGGCTACTCCATTTCTTCTAAAGGATTCTTGCTTGTGGTAGTAGCTATAATGGTCATGTAATTAAGGGTAAGTTCATGGGTGATAAACTTGAAAGCTTTAAGGTCAGTGAAGGAAGTAAAACACTAAGACAGTATATACTGCATGGTTTCATTTTATATGAAATGCCTTGGACACGCAAATCCACAGAAGCCAAATGTATATTAGCGGTTATCAAACACTGGAGCAAAGAAACTAGTAGATAAAGCATTTATTTTGGGATAAAAAGAATGCTCTAGAATTAAAACAAAGTTTTCTAGCATTAACATCTCTGTGAATATACTAATAAACTATTAAATTCTACATTAAACAAATTGTATCATATATGAATTACATCTGCATTAAAAATTAAAGAAAAACTATATGACCATATAAATAAATACATAAACACCTCCAACAAAATTCAGCAACCATTCTTCATTAACCTCTAAGAAAATTAGTAATAGAAAGAAACTTCCTTATTATGATAAGGATTATTTATAAGAAAATATTCCTAATCCATCTTGAGCCATGAGAGACTGAGCACTTTCTACTTACAACAGGAAACAAGGTAGGCACATTCTTTCTCACCATGCACATTGAGCGTTTTGCTCAAAGTCCTAGCTAGCATAAGAAGGAAAGTAAATAAATGAAAAGTATAAAGAATGAAAAGGAAGTAAAGCTCTCTATATTTGCAAAAGGCATAGAATTTATATCTAGCAAATCCCAAATATTTATTTTTAAGAAATTATACAAACTCTTGAAGTAATAAAAGAGTGCAACAAATTCTTAGCATACAAGATCAGTATGTAAAAGTCATTTGCTTTCTTATATACCAACAAGGAATAACTGGAATTTAAAAATTAAAACAAACAAAAACAGTTAAATAGTGTCATATGCCCACAGAGTAAAACTTAAGTATAAATCTAACAAAACATGTATAAGATATACATGCAAAAAGATAAAACACCAAAAGCAAAAAGCAAAAGAGTATATAAATAGAAAAATATTTCTTGTTTATAACTTGGAAGACAATTTCATAAAAGTGATAATTCTTCATAATTTTAGCTAAAAAGTCAACACAATCCTTATCAAAACCTAATCAAACTTTTCCATAGATATTTATAAAATTAATATCAAATTGATATGGAAAAGGATAGGACCTAGAATAGCCAACACAATTCTGAAATAAAAGAACTCATGTTACCAGATTTTAGAACTTATAATAAAAACCACTATAATTCAGACTGCATGGTTATTGACACAAGTACAGCAACACTGATGAGCAAAACAAAGTAGAGAACTGAAATAGATCAACACAAATATAATCAAGTTATTTTTTATAAAGACAGAAAAAAATTCAATGGAAGAACCATTATCCTTTCTAAAAATGATACTAGAACATGTGGATATCCATGGGAAAAAAAGAGGACAAAAACCAAACAAAAAGTACTAGATCTTAGGCACTAAATGCAAAATTCAGAACCATGAAACTTTCGTAGGAAAATTTTGCTAATAAACTTTTAGTTATAACACTATAAGCAAATTTATGAAAGAAAAATTAGATAAGTTGGACTTTATTAAAATCAAAATATTTGTCCTACAAAAGATCCTGTTGAAAGAGAATGAAAAGACAACCTTTTCACTGAGAGAATTATTTTTCATTTGGGGATGGTTAATTAGGCGAAAGGGGTTTCCCAGGTAGTGCTAGTGGTAAAGAACCTACCTGCAGATTCAGGAGACACAAGAGACATGGGTTTGACCCCTAGGTGGGGGAGATCCCCTGAAGAAGGGCATGGCAATCCACTCTAGCATCCTTACAGAATCCCGTGGACAAAGAATCGGACATGACTGAAGCGATTTAGCAAGCAAATAGGTGAAACACAGGGGGATTTTTAGGGCTATGAAACAATTTTATACTATCTATAACAGCAAATACCTGACATCATGGATTTGTCTAACAAACAAAGATAATTTCATAAAGAAAACAGTGGACCATAATATATGAAAGTTCAAATAAAATTCAGCAGATGATTGGAGGGGTTTATGATGTAAGGCAGACTGTGAAGAAATAATCTAATTCTATTCTAAGTATGTGGCATACTTTATTAAAGAAGGTGACAGAAAAGGGACTAATCTAGGTAACTTTAGAAAGAAGGAAAGATTGGAAGACTAGAGACAAAAACTATTAATGTAGATCAGTACCATAGTTGGTAAAATTTTTCCCATTGGAGTAGAGGTTAGCAATTCTGAAAGTAATGTACATATATATATAGTGGGGTTGGACAAATAAGTTAATGTATGGTAGATGGTGGTCAGAGCCATATTTCTCCCTGTTGGAATGGGGACTAATTCATAAACAAGCAGGAAAGGTTAGAATGAACCATATACATTAGATCCAAGTTGGAACAGTATGAATTCACACTGAATTTAACATAAGCATATTGTCCCATGATATGATGTGATGAAAATGGCATGTCTTTTATCTTCCTGTACTAAGGTGCTGTTAAGAAAGTCTGTGAGGTGTGCAGGAACTTTGTAGTGTTCTTGCAAAATTTTGGTACCTCTAAAATTCTTCTAAAAGAGAACTTTTTTTTTTGTTTGTTAATGTGACTGTCAATTATTGGCTTTGTGGTCGTGAGGAAGTTTCTTATTATATATCTCAGTTTTTTAAAGCCTGAAAATGGGAATAATGGCATAAAATGTGTAATTGTAATTCATAACAAGTGGAAAGTATTTCTGAAAATGCTTTTGAAATTGTATAGCAAAGGTAAGTGCTATTGATACTCAGAGAAAATGTGCATACCCTACTAGGGTGCTTGACATTAAGAGTTCCTGCATATTTTACTCAAAATTTATGAGTACATTCCAAATAGTAAGTTTACATCTTTGATTTAATGCATGTGCCTGAGTGTTATGGTATATTTACAGAGGAAAATTATATGGCCCCAAATTAGGGTGAATACAAAATATCTTCTAGTCTTATTATGAACAGAATTATTCAGAACAAAGTGAGTGACATAATAACTAAATGCAGATGCTATAAAAATAAGAGAACTCTTAAGTTGTTTGACAAATCATGAAGATATCCTGTTGCAAAATATATAAAGCAATTTGCTCTTTGAGATACTGTAACAATCGGATATGGTCAAATCTATCCTGAGTTAAACAGAAACCACAGAATGACTTTGCAATCCATAAATCCACACATGACAGTACTTAAGCTGTTTCATAAATGATTTGCAACAGAAGGAGGATTTTACTATAATTGTTCTCCATGGCCATAAAAAGTATTATGAAATAGAAAAAAAAATGACAAGTATATAATACAATATGTGGAAGGAAAAAATTTTTAATGAACTAAAATAAATGTATTATCAATTATATAAGGAGAGAAGGGAGTCTTTCCAATCACATAAGGCCTACCCTCTAATTTGTCAAAAAATAAGTCAAATTTCTTCTTGATTAAATCACAAAAGTAGTGGGTTCTAAAGGTTTGGGGTATAGAAGTATCTCATGAGTTGCTTGTCAACATTATTCTAGGCTTCTGTCATCAGTTTAACACTATATACATTTTTATAAACATGACTTAATGTATATCTGATATAAATTGTTTTATTGTATATTTATTATCATTTGTTATGAATAAATTTATTTTGTTTTTTTTCTATATCCTATGGATTATTTAGAAGAATATTCATTGAATTTTATTGCTTGTGTCTTCCATTGTTACTTCTGAGAAATCAATTGCCAGGATATTGGTCTTTTTTTTTGTTTTTAAACAATGTTTTGTTTTTATTTTTTTTCTGGTCTTTTGAAGTTTTCTTTTTCCTAATTTTCAGTAAACCTACCATAATATAGCCATAAAAATGTTTGCTTCTTTGTCTTGATGTCATGAACTAATTTTGTATTTTTTTAATTTGTTTGACTTTAAACTACAACTTAGTTGACTATTTTCATGAACTTAGAGTCTGAAGAGTTTTTAGACAGGAAACATGTATGTGTTATGGACATTTATTTCTCTTGAAATATATCTTGAGCCTATGCTCTTTTTTTCTGTATTTTAATTCTTTTATTTCTACTATATTTCAATCAGAATAGCTGATTTATATAAGTAGTAAACTACTCCTCTCTTTCACACTGTCCATCCTGCTATCTAAACCCTCAGGTATTTTCAGCTACTGGATTTTTGTGGCTCTTAAATGTACGTGTGAATTTTTATATAGTATCCAATTTTCTAATAAGACTACCCATTTTGTCACCTTAGTTAATAAATTAGTCACAGATATTATAAAGTTCATTTCTTATAAGAATGATATTTGAAACCTATATTCTATGTCCATTTTTATTAATTTTCTTTTGATTTAGGCATTAGATTTTATCTTTTAACATTCTTAGTATGGACATAAATTTTTAGGCTTAAAAGGGATTCCTCTTGACCCAGGTGGCATATCAGCAAACCAAACTTTCATGTTCCTCTAAATGCTCTACTTGATCAGAAACAGTCTATATAGTTATCCAATCCCAAACGCCAGGCCTGCTCTGGGCTCCATTATTCTTTGCTCCTTGATCTCTCTAAAATAAGGTAAGATATGCAACCCTAGCCAAACATGGTCTGTTCTCATGTTACCCTTTCTAGTCCTCTGTAAAACTCACTCTTGCCCAAAATGCCCCTTGAATAATGGGCATGAAAGTCATTAGTGCGTTTTTTTAGCTCTGTGATTTTGATCTCTGGTGTCATTGGACTGCAGCTGTTTGAAAAAGAGTTTCTTTTCCTGGCCAGAGATTGAGGTTGGGTTTCAGAAATGAGAGTGCCAAATCCTAGTCACTAGAGCACTGGCCCATTGACAAGGTCCTGGTCCATCAGCTGTGCAGAAAAGAATTCCCACAAAGCTGGAAAGTAGAGAAACAGGTAAAGTGTTTATTAGGAGGAAAAAGAATATGTGTAGACATATGGGCAGACTCAGAGAGGGAGTCATGCCCACATGATAGTTTGAATCACTTTTGTGGGATATTTCTTCAGGGTTTCCTTTTACCCATCATTGTGATTTGGAGATGGGAATACCAGACCACCTTATCTGCCTCTTGAGAAACCTATATGCAGGTCAGGAAACAACAGCTAGAACTTGACACGGAACAACAGACTGGTTCCAAATAAGAAAAGGAGTACATCAAGGCTGTATATTGTCACCCTGTTTTTTTAACGTATATGCAGAGTACATCATGAGAAATGCTGGGCTGGAGGAAGCACAAGCTGGAATCAAGATTGCTGGGAGAAACATCAATAACCTCAGATACGCAAATGACACCACCCTTATGGCATAAAGTGAAGAAGAACACAAGAGCCTCTTGATGACAGTGAAAGAGGAGAGTGAAAAAGTAGGCTTAAAGATCAACATTCAGAAAACTAAGATCACGGCATCTAGTCCCATCACTTCATGGCAAATTGATGGAGAAACAGAGGAAACAGTGGCTGACTTTATTTTTCTGGGCTCAAAAATCACTGTAGATGGTGACTGCAGCCATGAAATCAAAAGATGCTTACTCTTTGAAAGGGAAATTATGACCAACCTAGACAGCATATTAAAAAGTAGAGACATTACTCTGCCAACAAAGGTCCCTCTAGTCAAGGCTATGGTTTTTCCAGTTGACATGCATGGATGTGAGAGTTGGACTATAAAGAAAGCTGAGTGCCAAAGAATTGATGCTTTTGAACTGTGGTGTTGGAGAAGACTCTTGAGAGTCCCTTGGACTGCAAGAAGATCCAACCAGTCCATCCTAATTCAGATCAGTCTTGGGCGTTCATTGGAAGGACTGATGTTGAAGCTGAAACTCCAATACTTTGGCCACCTGATGTGAAGAGCTGACTCATTTGAAAAGACCCTGATGCTGGGAAGGGTTGAGGGCAGGAGGAGAAGGGCATGACAGAGGATGAGATAGTTGGATGGCATCACTGACTCAATGGACATAGGTTTGGGTAGACTCCAAGAGTTGGTGATGGACAGGGAGGCCTGGCATACTGCGCTTCATGGGGTCGCAAAGAGTCGGACATTGACTAAGCAACTGAAGTGAACTGAACTGGTTCCATGTTTGGTTTATCTCATAGTGCTCCCCTGTGTGCACATGCATCTCTCAGCCATGATGGATTCCAACAAAGAGGCCATTGGATAGATTGACATAACTCCTAGTTTGACCTCCCTCTGAGGAGCTTTTTAATCAGGAAGACCTCCTTGACTTAGAAAATGAGAAACATGTGATCTCTTATCTCTTACTGTGGGCAGGGCCCAGCCTCCTCTCTCCATTGTGTTGCAATTGATATCTTGGAGTTTCTGTCCACAGGCCACAAACTTCAACTTCTTACTCTAGGGCAGGGATGGGCTGGGGAAGGGGGATGATGGTGTATTTTCCTCCTATCTCAATTTGACACTGATTATTATTAACTAAATAATATTGTGAATTAAATGATACATCAATTATTTGAGAAGCTGAAAAATTGTTATAATGATATGCTTTCATTTGTGAAAGCCACTCAAAGTGGGGACAAATAATTATAATGCAATCTGAGATTAAGAATACAGTGTTAGTTTTAGAAAATCTCGTCTAGACTTTCAGAGTGAGATTCAAAGCCTGAGATCTCTCCTCCAACATTTGTCCCCATAAGACCATAAGACTATGTTTAAATTTGGCATCTTCGCCTTTGATTTCTCCTAAACTTTTCATTCTCCAGACATCAGCTTTAAAATCACTGAGTTGTAGATTTAAAGAAAAACCCCCATTGCCTTCAGAAGACATGTTTGCATACATAGAGAATTCAGTGGCTTCAACAAATACAAAGTATTAGAACATTGCAAATTTAGCAATGTTGCACAATATAAGGTTTATTTAAAACAAATCAATCACATTTCTATATATGAATAACAGTCAATTGGAAAATGAAATCTGAAAATTAAGAGTTCAGTTCCAGCTCTGACATATGCATGGTCTGAAAACAGTTTTTCTGGGATGCATTTGAAAAGTAGAAGAATATGCCATCCCAAAATATACTTATTTGACATAAGGATTATTTTGAGCTGATTATTTTTGATCAAGTGCAAGAGGAGGGAGAAACCCTCTGAAAACAGCATAGAAATTACCCTTTTGTAAAGAAAATCTACATTTATAAAGGCAATTTACATTAGAAAGGGGCCTGGACCAGGAAGAGAGCTATTATCACTGACAACTTTTTCACTTGAGAGACTTATCTACTTGCCTAGCAACCTTTGTTTACCAAGCTTTTCCTCCTCTCACCTGACTTAATTGCTTCCTTCCCTGCCTCTAATATCTTTCTTTTGTCTTTAGCTGAAGATGGTATCTAAAGGTATGGCTTTGACTGTCTCAGGGAGTTACGCATTTTCCTTAGGTGTCTCTCATATGTTGACTGAAAAAAAATGCACAACCTAAAAGTTGAAAGTTACATTTTATTCTGTGAATATACTGAGGATTTCAAACTGGAGACACAGCATCTTAGATAATGCTGAGAAACTATTCAGAAGAAGATGGGGGGTGGGGGCAGGAAGCCAAGATATATAGGAGTTTTGCATCAAAAGATCAGATAGTCAGAACATCAGAAGATTACTGTTAATCAAAGAAAATGAGACATCTCAAGTTAATGAATCTAGTGCTTTTCTGTGTTTGGGAGGATGCAAAGTCTGGGCTCATTACAATCATTGCTTTGATATGCACCTCTGCTATCTAAATCCATTATCCTGTGCTATCTCATCCAGGATCTCCTCAAGGTACACTGCTGGGAGTGGTTTCAGCATTCTCTTTCCATCCTGTGTTCCCTTAGTACTCATCTTCAGAGAGTCTGTAATGCCATAGCTTTAAGTACACAACATTCTTTATTTACTAATAAAACCAGGCAATAGTTTTTATTCACACATGCATATGTGAGGTATTTATTGTAATAAAATTTTCTTTCTCCTTATTAATTTGTCTTTTATTAAAAAGGATGTCAACCAAGAACTCAAAAGGGTAGAGGAAAAATGACGGTTCCTCACTTACACATTAGAGACTTGAGTTTTTAGGGAATGTTGCCACCCTAAAATAGATGAACTAATCCAGAGTTGTAGTAGAGAACTGGTCTCCTGGAAAAAAAAATCCTGGAATATAAACTGGTAGAAACACAGAAGAATTTTGACAAATTGCTGGAGGCCAATAGTGTACCAAGATGACAATGAGACATCTAGGAGGTGCCATCTTAAAGGTGCCCTGTACTTTTATTGGCTTTACTTTTAGGAGCTATACCAGATTCTCAAAGATTCAATAATCCCCAGTGTCTCTAGCAGGGAGATGGAAAGAGTAATCCTTGTGAAACAGTTCTAGAGCCTTTTACATAATAAAGGCTCACTCTCAAGAGGAAAGTCCTGACCAGGGTCATGTTCCAGAAGAAGAAGAGAAGACATTCCTCTCTCTCTAGTCCCACCTCACCTAAAGAGTGGGACTAAGTTATACAAGAAGAAGCAAGAAGACAAAGTCTCTGGTCTTGACCTCAGGTGGCCTTTGCCTGCATTGGCTTGGAGCAGGGCCTGAGTTCCTAGCCAGAGAGGGACTGGGTTGCTCTATTGAACACACCAGATACTAGCCACTAGACCAGTGGTTAGTGACAAATGCCCTAGCCCTGTGGCTTTGCAGAAAGGAATTTCCACAAAGACAGAAAGTAGTGAAGGAGGAAAAAGAGGAGGAGGAAAAAAGAGTACAGTATCTGAGGATAGACACATGGGCAGCCTGAGGGAGAATCCTTGACTTGCTCCCACATGGCAGCTTATATCACTTATATGGGCCATTTCTTCTGAGTTTCCTTTGGTCAATTCTTTGCCTGGTTCAGAGTCCATATTTATTGTATCTCAGGATCCTCCCATGTTAATGGGAGAATGGATCTTGGTGTATGAATCTCTTAGCCAAGATGGATTCTGCTGCAAAAGCTCATGGGTAGAACATCCCTTGAAATGACTCCCCTTTAGCTTAAAAGGGGCCTTCTCTGTGCGTGTATGGTCCAGGTGGTCTCCTAACTTTGGGAATGAGAAATATGTGGTCTGTGTGGTGACCCAAGGAAGAAAGAGCAGATAAAACCAAGAAGGTTCTTAGAATGAAGGAACAGAAAAACCAGACCCTTATCATCCTTTCCTCCCCCATTTTGTAACTATTAATGGAACAGTATAACCTGTCTCCCCTCGTACCCCATAGGGAAAAGATATTTGCCCTACTCTTCCTCTACCCATTATATATGCCTCATCCAATCAACAAATGACCCGCAAGACCCTTTTCCCACTCCTTATATCCTGAGTATAAAAGTGGACTAAGAACCCCTTTTCAACATCAGTTCTCCCTTTAGCTAGCCCTGTGGCTGCGGTTCTAACAGCATCTTCCACTCTAATCAACTTTATTTCCCTCTCATTCTTCCTCATGTCTGGAAATTCCAACCTGCGCCTGGACTACAGCAGTCTGTGCAGAGTTCAGCCTCCTCCCTTAATTGCCCTGCTAGTCCTGTCTTTGCCGGGAGCCCTCAGGATGCCCCCTTGCTCGGATGACAAGATCACGAGACTAAGAAAGAAATTGCAAAGCTGACTTTCTTTATCAGGGCAGCCTGGGCAAGCCCCACCCTGGTATTTTTCTTGGGAGTTCTGTCCACCCTCGGAACATTGGCTCATCTCAGTAGGTCAGTCCCAGTTGGAAAGAATTCATCCTGAGATAATCCCACCAGACCTTATCAACCAGAGGATCTGGGAAGGTGGATCACCTTCCCTGGGGGCTAAGGAGGAATGAAAGGGACATTTAAATAGATTACTACTCCTCCTACTAATTACTGGGGAGTTTACAAAGAGTTCTCTGGGGGTCATAGCAAGGCCACCACCAAAAAGGCTCGTACTTGGGTCACCTTTCCACCTCCCACTCCCCTGACCACTCCACAGAGGAGGCTCTCTTCCTTGAAGAAATCAGGGTCAACTGGGACTAAGGAATGCTCATAACTGTGGCCAGCATAGTTGGAGATATTGATTGCTTTAAGATAATGTAGACATAGGAATTCATTATAGTAGTTGTAAGGTTAATAGGATTTTATTGCTGAAGCAGTGCTGCTTGACTGTCTCTTAGTCCTCTTTCCTCTTCCTAAACTGTCTTAGTCTTCTTTCCTCTTTCTAAACTGTTTCTTTGTCTTCTTTCCTGGTAAGAACTGAAGTAGGTTACTAGAAAAAACAGTCTCAAGCTTTAGCCCTTCCCTCCAGCTTCTACATAGTTGTACCTGATAAGAGAAATGTAACCTTCCTACTTAGGTTGATGTACTTATCATGATTGAATGAAGTATACTGAAGACATTCAAATGGTAAACATACTATTGTTAAATCTAATTACATAAAAATCTGACTTCTGTAAGAGGGATGTTTCATGATAGATTGGGGAATGAGCTCAATGATAAGGTTGCTATGGAAGGTAGAAAACAAAAAATTATATAGGATGATAGGTGATGTAATGATGTAATGGGGATGTCTTTTGGCTATAAAACTGTAAACCAACAATAAACGAGAGAGACTTCTCCATCATCCCACAAACTAACAGCAATAAAGAGAGACTGCTCCATCACCACACACCGACTCAGCTCAGTTGTTCTTCCGCCGATGCCACTCATCCCTCAAGACCCCCGGACCCCGCCGAGGCTGGACCCCAGCATGTCTTGAGTCTATAATTGCTTTACCTTGAATGGGGGGACCCATTTTCTTCCTGCCTCAGTCTCAGGGGGCCTCAGCCTGCAGCTGCTTGAAGCAGGATTTCGGTTCCCAATCAGAGACTGAAGTCAGGCTGTGGCAGTGAGAGCACGGAATCCTAGTCACTAGACCAACAGCCAGGGACATGGCCCTGGCCTGTCAATTGTGTAGAAATGAATTTCCACATAGAGACAGAAAGAAGAAAGCAAATAAGTGTTTATTAGAAGGAAAAACAGTACTTGTGGATAGACACAAAAGGTTGGGTTCATAGAGAGTGGTGCCCTCGTGGTAGTTTGAATGACTTTTACGGGGCATTTTTCTGGGTTTCTGTGATCCAATTATTTGCTCTGCCTGATTCTGAATCCATATTTGGTTTATCTCAGGGTCGTCCTCCGTGTGAGTGAGCATCACTTAGCCAAAGTGGGTTCTATTGAAGAGGCCTATGGATAGGTTGGCATCACTTACTATGCGGTGGCGCCCCCTCCCTTTCTGCCCTCCAAGGAAACTTTCTGCACATGTGTAGTCAGGGAGGTATCCTTAACTTTGAGAATAAGGAATATTTGATGTTTTATTGCTTATTTAGGGAGTGCCCAGTCTCATCCAACTTCTTGCTTTTTTGAAGTTTTTGCTGTTATAGAGTTTTTGTCCACAGAGGAGAAACTGTTCAGCCTGGGGCCCTTCTACCTCCTGCCACAAAAGGTGTTGACTGGAAAAAAAAAAAAAGCTACGAGTTTGGTTTTATTTTGGGGCTTTCTGAGGACTATAGGCTGTGGAGAAACAGCCTTTCAGATAGCTCTGGGAAATTGCTCTCAAGAAGCAATGTATATATATGACTGTAGTGAAGAGGGTATGCTACTAAAAAAAAAAAGAGAAAAAAAAAAGCAAAGTGAGAGTTGTGAGCTACATTTTTATTTTGGGCAATATGAGGACTATGGCCTGAGACACAGCATTTCAGGAAGCTCTGAGAAACTGTTTCAAAAAGATGGGGGAAGGTCTGTGAGGAGGGTGGGTGTGTTTGCAATCAAGTATACAGTTTTTTGCAGAGGGTTGCTGCTAGTCATGAGGAGCAAACATCACTGTAAATGATTTTACTGCTTTTCTAGATATGAGGAGATGCAAGAATTGGGCTCATAAAATCTCCTGAAAATATTTCACTATCTGAAGACTTATTCTGCCAGTTTTTCCCAGAGTATAGATTGCCTCATTTCTGATCTCTGGCCTGAACTCTGTTTAAGGATATTGAAGGTCAGCATTTGCCATGACTCATTATTTAATCCTTGTAGAGGTAGATGGAACATGCCAAATTTTAGTTAGCAGGTACATGCGATCAAAGCATGGTTCTTGCTTTTAAGGTTCAGGCCTTAAAAGGTGTAAATGCAGTGTTAAAACGATCCATCTATTTTGGATCAGTCAGAACAAAATGTCCTGGAGCGTTGCTCTTTCTCTAAGAATGCTTGATTTCTTTTTTCTTATTACCTGTTTTCTCATTTTCTCGTTGATCTCTATTTTCTCATTCTCATTTTCAACTCCATAGTTTTTATTGTAGTTGCTATTGGGAAGCCTCTGTCAGTCTTTCTCTGTTTTTGTTGAGCACTTCTCTCACCTATAAAATTACAGTGGCCCAGACTTGAACTTCTGGGGTCCACTCTGTTCAGCTCCTTCAAATGATGGTTACTTCACCTCTCTCTGGCTCTCATCTCTCCATCTGCTGTTCCTCAGCACTGTCAGGAAGTGCGGTGACTCGAGCTCTCTGTTGAAATCAGGAATTGTCCCAAAGCAGAGAGCTAAGTAATTGTAGAACAGACTTCTTCTGATACTTCCCCACTTCTATCTTTCCTCACTATCTTGCTTCCTTCACGATCATAAACCCAATTGCATTTTCACAAAATAGTAGAGTTAACCTACCCCTTACTGTCTTAAATCATGATGTTCACTTCTCTTCCTCACTAATTGATGTCCCTCAAGGCATTTCCCCCCGCCAGAATAAGGCACATTAATCTGCTAGTGGTAAAGAAACCCACCTGCAAATGCAAGAGATATAAGAAATTCGGGTTCAATCTTTGGGTCAGGGAAATCCCCTGGAGGAGGGCATGGCAACCCACTCCAGTATTCTTACCTGGAGAATCCCATGGAAAAAGGAGCCTGGCAGGCTATGGTCCATGGTGTCTCAAAGAGTCAGACATGACTGAAATGACTTAGTATGCACGCATCTGCATTAAAAACCTGTTCACAAAAAAATTTTTACCCGTAAATCATTTTTTAATGATGTCTGTGAATTCTTGGTTGTATTTTGGGTAGCAGAATCTACTTATCCTGTTATTTAGACATCTTTTTTAAAGCCAAATTTCTGTCTGAATTTATCAAACCATTCTTTGTTGGCGTTGAATCTCCAGCTTTAGATCCTTCATCTTCCTTTTACTTTAAGTTGTCGTAAAATGACTTTGCTTTTTCTCCAATCATATTAGAATCTATAGGTTTGCCTTTCATATACAAAACCTACACTCACATAAAACTTCATTTTAAATGTTTTATATATATATATATATATATATATATATATATATATATATATATATAAATCACACAAAGTGCAAGGTATTTTTGCAAACTGGCCACAGTTCAGTTCAGTTTGGTCACTTAGCCGTGTCTGATTCTTTGTGACCCTATTGGACTGCAGCAGGTCAGGCTTCCCTGTCTGTTGTCGACTCCCGGAGCTTCCTCAGCTCATGTGGACATCCAGTCAGTGATGATTCCAAACATCTCATCTTCTGTCGTCTCTTACTCCTCCTGCCTTCATTCTTTCCTAGCATTAGGGTCTTTTCTAAGCAGTCAGTTCTTTGCACCAGGTGGCCAAAGTATTGGAGCTTCAGCTTCAGCATCGGTTCTTTCAGTGAATATTAATGATTGAATTCCTTTAGGATGGGCTGGTTGGATCTCTTTGCAGTCCAAGGTACTCTCAAGGGTCTTTTCCAACACCACAGTTCAAAAGCATCAATTCTTTGGCGCTCAGTTTTCTTTATGGTCCAACTCTCACATCCATACATGACTACTGGAAAAACCATAGCTTTGACTAGATGGACTTTTTTGGCAAAATAATGACTCTCCTTTTTAATATGGTATCTAGGTTGGTCATAACTTTTCTTCCAAGGAGCAAGTGTCTTTTGATTTCATGGCTGCATTCACCACCTGCAGTGATTTTAGAGCCCCCTAAAATAAAGTCTGTCACTGTTTCCATTGTTTCTCCACCTATTTGCCATGAGGTGATGGGACAAGATGGCATGATCTTAGTTTTTTGAATATTAAGTTTAAGCCAATTTTTTCATTCTCCTCTTTCACTTTCATCAAGAGGTTCTTTAGTTCTTCACTATCTGCCATAGGGTGGTATCATCTGCATATCCGAGATTATTGATATTTCTCCCCACAATCTTGATTCCAGGTTGTGCTTCATCTAGCCCAGCATTTCACATAGTATATTCTACATATAAGTTAAGTAAAGAAGGTGACAATATACAGCGTTGACATACTCCTTTCCCAACTTGGAACCAGTTTGTTGTTCCATATCTGGTTCTGGCTGTTGCTTCTTGACATACAGTTTTCTCAAGAGTCAGGTAAGGTGGTCTGGTATTCCATTTCTTTAAAAATTTTCCACACCCACATATAACTACATTTTAAATATTAGATAAAAAATACTTCACACAACGTACAAGGTTTTTGTGCATGCTTGCCGCAACTTCATATATTTCCTTTTCATTTGTTACAGTGGTCCATGCGTTGGATTCCTTAATCTAGAAACAGTACAAAACCACAGCTGTAGACTTTATTCTGTAGTACATATCAAGTAATTTAACTTTTTCATGTCGGAACTCTTCTCTGCTTCTTGGGAGCTTCACTAGTGGCAACATTTCACTTCCAGCACCACTAATGACACTTTGTATGGGTCCTACAATATTATTTAAGGCTTATAGTAATGCACTAAACATGATGAAAACTACACAGGGGCCCCGAGACATCACTTTTTGCTGTGATCTGCAACTTACTGTAAAGACAAACTACTCATACAGAGATTATTACTGTCACATGGTATTTTAATCAGAATACCCAACACTTGAGCTCAGGACAATAACAAAGGAGTTTAGAACAAAATTATTATAGTAGAACACTGTACACTACATTTAATTTTATTTAGTTATGATTCAATACTGTATCTTTACATTTGTTTACAGTTCCTTTTCTTAGGAATGGTGTTATGTATGATCTGTAAGTGTTTGTTTGTGCAAGTTTTGATATAGTTAAATATTTATAGTAGATTTGTATATATTTTTTGTACTAAAAGATAAACTATTGTTTATACTATTTAATACATTCATGACATATCTTTTACTTTCTTTCAATTTTTGTAAGTAATGTAATTTGCCTGTGAGTTTTTTCAAAATGTCACAAATCTCAAAAATTTTTTCCTGCATATTTTTTGAAAACAATCTGCATGAAGGTGGACTCTCACAGTTCAGACCTATTTTGTTCAAGGATCAACTGTCCATACGGCACATTTTTTTTTTTAAACACATATGAGAAGAACTGAAACCTCAAAAATTGTAAGAGAAAGAGTATTGTAACACTTGTTATGTTATTCATTGCTGTGAACAATGAAATGAGCTAGAAAGCATGGTAATAGAGTATGAAACTCCTTTGCTAGGGGTGCGGTATTATCCAATGAGAAGAAATGTGGCAGGAGCAGATAACAGCCTAGCTATTTCAAACAGGCTAATAAGGAAATTACTAAGAGTAGAATATATTTCAAATTTAAGTTTCACAATTATTTAAAACTCTAGTTCTACAAAAGCTAAGGGTCTTTTCATATAATGAAATAAATCATTTTCAAGATATTTGTTTTCCGTATATGTTCTCAACTTCCACTATAGTATTTTTCATCATGTGATAGCTAAAAGCAATGAAAATAATATCTTCCTTACATGAGTCCAACTTTTCCCTGGATTAACTAATCATTTAAAATATGTAGGAACACTCCTTCAAAAATTGCTGAAACACAGAGTATTTGTTCCGCTTAACAAGAATAAATTGTTTCCTTGTGAAAAATTAAAGCGGTATAAAATAAAAAGTCAATTTCTTCCTCATGACAAATATAAAACCAAACAACTCAGTTACTAAATAACATTCTAGATCAGAAAATAGATCTTTTTATATTCTCAGATTAATACTTCTTGACATTGATCAAGTGAGAATATAACCAAAAGTGAGGTCTGGCTGCTCACCACTCAAAAGCCATTAAAGGGCAAGCTTGGTGGAAAGGAAAGGCAAGGAAAGTTTGCTTTATTTTGGATGCCAGCAATAGGGGTCAGGAGGAGGGTGGACTCCTCTCCAAAGGCTAACTCCCCCATGTCGACAGTCAGTGGGCAAGAACTTTTATAGCCAGAGGGAGGGGACTACATGCAGGAGAGCACAGTCAGCTCGACAGTCATCTGGAAATCAGTCATCAGCAGTCTGTCATCCTGATTGTTTACAGTTAATCTTCAGTTCCACCGTTCTGTTTGTTTGCATTTCCCGGAGGCCAGTTCTCAGAATTTTGGCAGTTTATGTCATGACTGCTGTCAGATCATCATGAGTTAACTTCCTCCACTTAATGGGGGTTCAGTGTCTATAAAACAGCTCACAGGATTTGGCTCAGAATATTATTAATATCTGTAGCCCTTGAGAAGGAACTAAAGGTCCTTGACTATGCTTAATGACCACACTATTAATATGTGGTCTCCTTTATTTTCTTTTGTGTCTCCATTTTCTCACTTCTCCGATTAATCTTATTCTTTGGCTAAAATTTTTCCACACACAAAAGGCAGACTAAAGACATGGAGTGATTGTGGGAACAAGGACCATAGAGTCCTGCTCTGTTTCAAGTAGAGGACACAGTAGAGATTCTGATAATATCTTCTTCAGTTTGGAAAAACATAAATTCAAACCAACCAAAAAGTAATTAATCTTAATTCATGTAAAATATTGTTTTACAGGGGAAGTGAAAGGGAGGGTTATGCATGGATGTAATAGTCATTTGTTCAAAGGTGTCTTTGTGGGCTACTCCATCATCAGATTCTTAGGTTGGGAGGAAAGTCAAAAGAGTTAAAGATGGTTGTTAATGAGAACAAATGAAACATTTTAACATATACACTTGCTTTTCATTTACTTATTTAGTTTTCTTTATCTGTTTTTTACTATAAAATACTATGAGGGGAAAAATCTTGCTTTTTTGTTCACTCCTGAATCCAAATGTATAGAATGAAGTCTGAATTATACAAAATACTCAATTACTGTTTTTTTTTTTCCAGTGAATAAGTGACTGAATAAATGAAAACAAAACATATCCCACTTAATTGAGTTCCTGGAAGGTGTTTTAAGGTTTTCAAAGTAATAAGATTCAAGTGTTCCTGTAATCTTGTGTCTGGAGAAGTTTCAGTGTATGGTAGCAGCTAATATTGATTAAGAATTATAATTTCAGGAGCTCAGGGTTGGTGGAAACTGAAAGTCATATGTACTGATTTAAAGCTGAAACAATCCTCTAAACTGCTTTATAGTCTTCCAAACTCAAACCATGAACAAGCTACCCTTCACCAAGGATAATAGAAGCTAGAGGAAAGAACTGGAACTCCATAGCTGAACTTGACTCAAATTTAAGACCAACTTTACTTGGATGGATAGTTAGTCACCTTGCCACAGTCCAAATATTCTGCTCAAGAAACTTTGTTGTTCAACTTTCATCAAACCATTTTGTTTTAATTTCTGGATGCACTGTGTGATTTGCAGGATCTTAATTCCCTGACCAAGACTGGACCTGTGCCCCTGCTCTGGAAGCATGGAATCCTAACCATTGGACCCCCAAGGAATTCTCTCCTAATCACTTCTTATCTTACAGCAAAGTTGCCTGTTGGCTTCTTTGTTTCTGAGACACTTGAAGGTGAGAGAATGTGGAAATTTGAGGTTCAGAAGTTCAGGTTTATTCCCTGCCATCCCAGACTCATGAAATAACTGAGCTCAAAGGGAACACATCAGTTGGGTCAATCACCATTCACTGGTAATAACAGTGGTGACCAGACACTTCTCAGCAAAATGAACAATTGTTGCTCTAGCATCTCAGCACCAACACTTAGTCCTATATTCTCAAGGCTGATGAGTAGTTTTCTTTATCACAAAGGCTAGCCACAGAGTACCTCCCACTAGCCAGACAAGAGTTTAAAACAAGCTAGAGCCTTAGAGGAAACAGTGAATTCTGGAACTTTCTGCTATAACTATGCAACTTTCATGCTTCTTTGCCCAAGACAGTTTCATTTTATTTCTGATATCTGCAATAATTTATGAATATTTTCACCAAGAGTGTTTAAAAATAACCTAATTCAAAGGATGCATTTTATGGAAGCTCTCAGGATAAGGCATTTTCCATTTGGAAGATAAACTCTGATACTGGAATAACACAACCAATTCTTCAGAAGGATACTCTGCCTAGCATTATAAGTATGTAACATTGGATATTAATTAGTAGCCTCAAAATGAATTAAATACTTATAAAATTATAGATACATTTAATAACTTAATAAATACTTGAATTCTGGCTTTGTAACCCAAAGACAATATTAGAAAAATAACTATGTTACAGCAATAACTACATCAGAAGTAATCATTAGTATGGATACCTTGCGTTTGTAGAGTGAGTGAGATGTCAAAATTTCTTTGTATGCTTTGCATACATGCTTTTACTTAAACATTGTAATGACTTTATCTAAGTAAGGTAGTTTTCTCCTAGTTTTTTTTTTTTTTTCCTACTGACACAATATGAGTGTTATGAGGATTTTATATTTTAATATATTTGTTTTACGTGAAGAGGTGATGCTATAGATGAACTTAGGGCCATATATTTTTAAAAGAAATCTTTGCCAAATAAAATTAACTGTATCTGGAAAGCTGTAATCTCTCACCTCTTCTGTCTGAACATTCTGGTTCTTTGATTAGTGTTTAGAGACAACTGAATACAGTTTGAGATAAGATCAAGTCTATAAACACATGTGTTCAAGGCTAACAACTCTCTAGAGGAGCAAACACTTGATCTTGGTTTCATTAGACACCTAATCTGATCAGCTGAGATAACTGTACCAGATGGATTAATAACATTACTTTATATCTACAAAAGGCCTTTTTTTTTTTTTTTAAGTTTAAAGCTCCAGTTAACATGACTTCATCGAAATTTGATGACCACACACTCACACAAGTGAACTTCTGTGTGTAGAGACCTAGCTATGGGACTTTAATTATGTTACCTAGCATAAAAGGCAGAAATTTGAAGATCTGCATCTATTATCTGTCAGTAAGTAAAACAAACAAAACCTAAAATTCTAGCATTTTAAAAGCATTGCCATAAGTAATCCCAAGCTATCCAGTTGTAACAGTTAGTGACTTACATAAAAGAGCTTAGAAAACATGGTAAATCAACACTGAAATATATATGGAGATTTTACCTTTTTAAAATCCTTTTGAATGCATGATTTTATTTCATCCATAAAATTTCCTCATGATAATTTGAGGGAGTGTTATCATTCCCCTTTTATAGGAAAAACTAAATAAACTTTTCTGATACTTTACATAGTGCTCTCTAATTAATAATATATATATTATTTCCATAATTTTCAAAGTTGGTTGGATTTGAAACTTATTCATATAAAATCTTTCTTGGAGTTTCAGTATGAGTGATCTGAAAACAGGGTGTTCGTATGCAGGGTGTGGGGGTCTCTCCCAGCCCCATCCTCAGGGATCCCTCTTCATCTCAACACACACTTCCTGTAGCAACTCCCTGGCGCACCCTGAACAGACATCTTAGCAACTTTTTAAAAAAGGTTTCCTTTATATTTTATTACTTTTGTAAGCAAGTCATGTGAGTTACAGAAAAAGGAACTTATCAAATGTAGATTTAGTGATGACAGTCCTTTTGTTTGCAAGCAGACAGTTATGTAGCCATAGAGTACTTTGAACCTGGATTTATGGTCCTTATCCATTATTTTTCCTTGAGAAGTGATAAAATTGAAGTTATGAATGATAAGACTGCTTATGAACCTGAAAGTGAGCAGATCTCCTTGTTCTGTAAGTCTCTCTGACACTGATTTGAATACACAGTAGAATAAATCAACCAAATTACTACCCTGGCAAAAATCTCCAGCTTAGTCCAATTTTGGTCAGATGGAGCAGAGAATCTTTTTCTTTTCTCTCTTATTACCTGAACTTTCTAGGTTTTCAGACCCTGAATTCTATTAAAAGAGAGTTTAAGCTATCTTCTGCTATTAAATAGGAGACTGGTCCATTGGGGATGAGTCTCAGACAACAGAGGAACCTGATTGCCTTCTGTGAGTTCCCCCAAAATCAAGTGGCTGCTGTTGCCTAGTGTCCTTCTCAACTAACAGTATCCAGAAAACAAACAAACACACACAAAAAACTAATGTCACTTGAGCCCTGCACACATCCCTGGCACACTCATTGTACAAAATCTTCACATGTATTCCTTACCCCATTTGTGTGGCTCCCTTTTTCTCCCTGAGTTAGAGAATGTTTTTTTAAAAGTCTCTCTCCAATTATACATGCAAAGTTTGGTCAATACTTAGACCATGCTTATAAAACTTACTTTGACATATGCATCATGTATTTCTTGGTTCTACTATGACCCCTTCTTCCAAAGTCAATGGCTAATTCATGTCCAGCTTCCTAGAATGGTACAAGGAGAACACGAGAAAAAATTTTATGAATGAGGTAGCATGAGGATTAATATATTGAAATATTAAGCTGCCAAATGTCTGTTTACTATCTAACTAGTTCTCTAGCTATAAAATCTGTCCATGAAGATAGTTATCTTAATTTACTAAGCAATTTATAAATAAATGTCTTTCTATTAATGAGAAAATATGTGTTTTAAACAAACTTGTAATTTTGAGAATTCTTTTTGAATTTATATTCGTATATATTACTTTTTAAGAGAGAGGGTTTAGAAGAGGTGTTTGCTGTGCTAAGTTGCTTCAGTCATGTCTGACTCTTTGTGACCCCATGGACCTTAGCCTACTAGGCTGTGGAGGTTCCTGGAGTAGGCTGCCATGCGCTTCTCCAAAAGAGGTGTTCAATAAGTGTCAACTTTACTATGCACCAAGAATTAAAGACTCAACACAAACTATCATATTTTAATCCTGATTAAATCTCTTTAAATTAAAAAAAACTGAACAGACTTAAAGATTCAAAATAATAGCAGATGGCAAAATGAATGGGGAGACAGTTTGGTACAACCTGTCAGCTTCTTGTCTTATATCAATTTTTCTATTCTTAAAATCTTACTCCCATTATAGGTGATAAAGTGACTCTTATGGCAAAAACAATAGCAGTATTCTGTAGGATCTTGAAAATCTGCTGCCTTAATAAAGATGGGGAAAATAAGTTTAGAGACCCTAGGATGTGTCAGAAGTTGAAAGTATGAATTCTTAATTGTTTATTCTTCACTTTTTAGAAATTTTTGTATCATTGAACATGAAGAATTATTTTCCTGTTTCTGTTTTCATTTGACACATAAATACAGTGCTACCTTGTTTTCAAGATCCCAGTCTTTTTTCTTTGTTTGCATAGTAAAATGGTATGATGTACCCCTCATATGATCTTTACCCTGGGTAGATTACCATCCAGCATAGTCTCCGAATCATTCGCCATGCCTTACTATTTGCTACAGAATTATAGGAGACAACATTGAAGAGCAGCTTCAGTGGTCCCTTTTACATAATCTCTAGCAGTTCTTAACTGTAATAAAAAGAACCACCATCTCTAATGCAACACTTGACATGACTATCATATTACCCTTCGATATTGCATTATACTCAATTATTTGGAAGTTATGTATGTAATATTAGATACATTTAATGCCATTAACCCCAAAGTATCAAAGTGTTCAATGAAACTACAATTCTAAGCCAGAAATTATTCTGAGTAATTGAAGTTTAATTATCTAAAGAATTTTCATCACCTCAGTCACCTGAAGTATTGTTAACATACTTGATTTCTTTTATCTCTTGGAATTATTATAGATACTTGGTAAAATGCCATGCAGTATTTAAAAACTGATAATACTAAGAGGTCTTCAGGTCATTGGTCTGAACATTGATTCTCTTTTTATATCATAAGAGATAATGACATTAAAGATAGAGTTAGAATTAACTAAAGATTTACCATAGACCTATAGACTCTATGAATAAGTTTAAATTCTTTTGGCTTCTTCCTCCTTTACTGGTAGTAGACATCAAAAAGCCATTGAATGTTTCAGAAGAGCTGAATTGTGGTAAAGAAATCGTAGATCTAAAAAATGTTTTCATTGCCATTTTGCACACAGATTCAAAGCAGAATTATTCTAAATAAATTTCCTTAAAAAGCAAAATGATTTGTTTTATAAAATTTTGTAGTTATTTATACATTTTGAGATTCACATCTATCATAAAACTTTACATGATTTTAAGACTCTCTGTCCATTGAGAGAAAAAGTGTCAGTTTAGGATACAGTCTAAACATAGAGGCTTAATGAGGGCTCAGGGTATTAAAATCTTCTTGATAATGTATGAATTTCAAAGGACAATGGGCTTCCCCTGTGGCTCAGTGATAAACAATCTGCCTGCAGTGCAGGACACATGAGTTAAATCCCTGGGTCAGGAAGATACCCTAGAGAAAGAAATGGTAACCCACTCCAATATTCCTGCCTGGGATAGAGGAGCCTGGCTGGCAACAGTCCATGGGGTCTCAAAAGATTCAGACATGACTTAGCGACTAAACAACAACAAAGGACAATACATAAAGTCTTAAAATGCCCATGTCTTGATCTACAATTTTATTCTTTAGTCACTGAAACTTGAAATTCAAATATATTGGAACTGAACTGACATTATTAAAGATACTTGATAATGCTAATCATTATTAATGATTATAAAGGAGGCTTCTTTTACAGTAATTTGATTAAGAAAAATTAAGTTTACCAAGAGTAATGCTATTAATTATATAAAAATGACCATTCACCCATTCAGTTAACAGTCATTGAATATTTATTTTATGTCTGATCCTGCAAGCACTAAGATAAACTCACATACCTTGGGGTAAAAGATGAATAATTCTGTCTTTATTCTCAAGGTTGGAATAAGTGGCATGATAAATAATGAAATGAATAGAACAACTAAATGTTGCATCAGGTCATTTCAGCCCCTCGGTCATGTCTACTCTGCAACCTCATGGACTACAGCATGCCAGGCTTCCCTGTCCATCACCAACTCCCAGAGCTTGCTCAAATTCATATCCATTGAGTTGGTGATGCCATCCAACTATATCATCCTTTGTCATCCTCTTCTCCTCCTGTCTTCAATCATTCCCAGCATCAGGGTCTTTTCTAAGGAGTCAGTTATTCACATGAGGTGGCCAAAGTATTGGAGCTTCAGCATTAGTCCTTTCAATAACTATTCAGGACTGATTTCTTTTAGGATTGACTGGTTTTATCTCTTTGCTTTCCAAGGGATGCTCAAGAGTCTTCTCCAACACCACAGTTCAAAAGCATCAATTCTTTGGCACTCAGCTTTCTTTATGGTCCAACTATCACATCCGTACATGACTACTGGAAAAACCATAGCTTTGACTAGACGGATTTGTCAGCAAAGTAACGTCTATGCCTTTTAATATGCTGATTAGTTTGGTCATAGCTTTTCTTCCAAGGAACAAGCATCTTTTAATTTCATGGCTGCAGCAACCATCCACAGTGATTTTGGAGCCCAAGAAAATAAATTCTGTCACTGTTTCCATTGTTTCCCCAACTACTTGCCATGAGGTTATGGGACCAGATGCCATGATCTTTGTTTTCCGAATGTTGAGTTTTAAGCCATCTTTTTCACTCTCCTCTTTCACTTGCATCAAGAGGCTCTTTAGTTCTTTACTTTCTGCCATAGGGTGGTATCATCTGCATATTTGAGGTTATTGTTATTTCTCCCGGAATTCTTGATTCCAGCTTGTTCTTCATCCAGTCTGGCATTTCTCATGAGGTATTCTGCAAATAGGTTAAATAAGCAAGGTGACCATTTACAGCCTTCACATACTCCTTTCCCTATTTGGAACCAGTTCATTGTCCAAATGTTACACACAGCACAGAAGAAGTATGAAGAAGGTAGAAAGGGAAGGGCAATATGGAGGGATGTACCCAACATCGAGATGATTTCCTATAAGAAGTTCAATTTTTGAAAGATGATTGTCATTATGAAACAAAGTGAGAGGGGCATTTCAAGAAAAAAAAACTTCAATTAGTTTGTTACAATGGGAGAAGCTAGAGTAAGGATGGAGTGGGAAGAGTTGTGAAATTGATGAGCTTAAAGAAACAAGCCAAACCTAGATCATGATAGTTTGTTTGGATTGTATCCTACCTTTAATGTTCAAAATCTTTATTTTAATCATTCTATATTATAGAAGGATAGGGTCTCTCACTCATTCTTTCTCATCTCTATGTCTATGTCTGTCTATCTCTTTTTCATAACAGTTTTATTGAGATATAACTCATACACCACCAAACAATTCATCTCTTTAGTGCATTAGTCAATGTTTTAATATATTTAGAGAACTGTACAACTATCACCACAGTCAATTTTAGAGTATTTTTATTAATCCAAAATGAAAAGCTGAACAGCACTACAGTTTGAAGGCACCAGTTCTTTGGTGCTTTACCTTCTTATGTTCAGCTTTCACAACTATATGTGACCTCTGGAAAGACCATAGCCTTGACTATGTAAATCTTTCTCAGCAGAGTAATGTCTCTGCTTTTCAAAACTCTGTCAAGGTTTGTCATCGATTTCCCACCTAGAAGCATTCATCTTCTAATTTCATAGCTGAAGTCACCATCTGAAATGATTGTAGAGCCCAAGAAGAGGAAATCTGTCACTACTTCCACCTTTCCCCTTCTGTTTGCCATGAAGCAATGTGGGTGGATCCCATGATCTTAGATTTTTTTTAATGCTTAGTTGTTTAGTTTTAAGCTGACTTTTTCACTTTTTTACTTCACTCTCATCAAGAGGCTCTTTAGTTCCTCTTTGTTTTTTGCCATTAGAGTGGTATCATCCATATATCTGAGACTGATAACTCATCCAGCTTATAGCTCATCCAGCCCGGCATTTCTTATGATGTGTTCAGCATATAGGTTAAACAAACAGGGTGATGGCAGAAAGCTCTGTTGTACTTCTTTCTCAATCTTGGAACCAATCAGTTGTTCCACAAAAGGTTCTAACTGTTGCTTCCTTACCTGCACACAGGTTTCTCGGGAGATAAGTAAGATGGTCTGGTATTCCCATTTCTTTCAGAGCTTTCCAGACTTTGTTATGATCCACACAGTCAAAGGCTTTAACATAGTTGATGAAATAGAAGTAGATGTTTCTCTGGAACTCCCTTGCTTTATCTCTAGGATCCAGTGAATGTTGGCAATTTCATCTCTGGCTCTTCTTCCTTTTCTAACTCAGCTTGAACACCTAGACGTTCTTGGTTCACATAATTCTGAAGCCTAGCATGCAAGATTTTAAGCATGACCTTACTAGCATGGGAAGTGAGTACAATTGTCCAATGGTTATAACATCCTTTAGTACTAAAATTGTTGCCAAGACCAAATTTCCAATAGCTTTTCTATGTTTTCTTCTAGGAGTTTTACTGTTTCAGGTCTTATGTTTAACTCCGATTCATTTTGAGTTTTTTTTTTTGTTTTTAGTGGTGTAAGATAGGGGATAGATCTGATAGACAGAGTGCCTGAAGAACAATGGATGGAGCTTCGTGACATTGTACAGGAAGCAGGGATAAAGACCATCCCCAAGCAAAAGAAATGTAAAAAGGCAAAACGGTTATCTGAGGAGCTGTGAATAGAAGAAAAGTGAAAGGCAAAGGAGAAAAGGAAAGATATAGCCATTTGAATGCAGAGTTGCAAAGAATAGCAAGGAGAGATAAGAAAGCCTTCCTCAGTGATCCCAGCAAAGAAGTAGAGGAAAACGATAGAATGGGAAAGTCTAGAGATCTCTTCAAGTAAATTAGAGATGCCAAGGGAACATTTCATGCAAAGATGGGCACAATAAAGGAAGAAATGGATCTAACAGAAGCAGAAGATACTAAGAAGAGGTGGCAAGAACACACAGAAGAACTATACAAAAAAGATCTTCATGACACAGATAATCATGATGATGTGATTATCAACTTAGGGCCAGACGTCCTGGAAAGCAAAGTCAAGTGGGCCTTAGGAGACATCACTATGAACAAAGCTAATGGAGATGATGGAATTCTAGTTGAGCTACTTCAAATCCTAAAAGATGATGCTGTGAAAGTGCTGCACTCAATATGTCAGCAAATTTGGAAAACTCAGCAGTGGGCACAGGACTGGAAAAGATCTGTTATCATTCCATTCCAATCCCAAAGAAAGGCAATGACAAAGAATACTCAAACTACCACACAATTGCACTAATCTCCCAAGCTGGTAAAGTAATGCTCAAAATTCTCCAAGCCAGCTTCCAAATTTCAAGCTGGATTTAGAAGAGGCAAAGGAACCAGTGGTCAAATTGCCAACATCTACTGGATCACCAAGAAAGCAAGAGAGTTCCAGAAAAACATCTACTTCTGCTTTATTGACTCTCCCAAAACCTTTGACTGTGTGGACCACAACAAACTGGAAAATTCTGAAAGAGATGGGAATACCAGATCACCTGACCTGCCTCCTGAGAAATCTGTATGCAGATCAGGAAGCAACAGTTAGAAATAGACATGGAACAATAGACTGGTTCCAAATAGGAAAAGGAGTAGGCAAGGCTGTATATTTTCACCCTGCTTATCTAACTTATATGTACAGTACATCATGAGAAACATTGGGCTGGAGGAAGTGAAAGCTGGAATCAAGATTGCCTGGAGAAATATCAATAACCCCAGATAGGCAGAAGACACCCCCCTTATGGCAGAAAGTGAAGAAGAACTCAAGAGCCTCTTGATGAAAGTGAAAGAGGAGAGTGAACAATTTGGTGTAAAACACTTCATCCAGAAAACTAAGTTCATGGCATCCAGTCCCATCACTTCATGGCAAATAGATGGGAAAACAGTGGAAACAGTGGCAAACTTTATTTTGGGGGGCTCCAAAATCACTGCAGATGGAGGTTGTAGCCATGATATTAAAAGATGCTTACTCCTTGGAAGGAAATTATGACCAACCTAGACAGCATATTAAAAAGCAGAGACATTACTTTGCCAACAAATGTGCATCTAGTCAAGGCTATGTGTTTTTTTTTTTGGTAGTCATGTATAGGTGTGAGAGTTGGCCTCTAAAGAAAGCTGAGCACTAAATAATTGATGCTTTTGAACTGTGGTGTTGAAGACTCTTGAGAGTCCCTTGGACAGCAAGAAGATCCAACCAGTCCATCCTAAAGGAAATCCATCCTGAATAGTTATTGAAAGGACTAATGCTGAAGCTCCAATACTTTGGCCACCTCATGCAGAGAAGAACTGACTCCTTAGAAAAGACGCTGATACTGGGAAAGATGGAAGGTAGGAGGAGAAGGGGATGACAGAGGATGACATGGTTGGATGGCATCATCTACTCATTGGACATGAGTTTGAGTAAACTCCGGGAGCTGGCGATGGACATTGAAACCAGGCATGCTGCAGTCCATGGGGTCACAAAGAGTCGGGCATGACTGAGGGACTGAACTGAACTAAACTGAATATAGGGGTTCAATTTCATTTTTCTGCAGGGTTATCCAGTTTTCTGAACATACACTGAAGAAGTTATTCTTTCCTCATTAACCATTCTTGGCTCCCTTGTGGAACATTATTCGACTATATATGTAGGGATTTACTTTGGACTCTCCATTCCATTGTTCTAGGTGTTTATTTTTATTTGAGTACCATACTGTTGGGCTTCCCAGGTAGTTCAATAGTAGAGAATCAGCTTATCAATTCAAGATATGCAGGAGATGCAAATTTGATCCCTGGGTTGGAAGAATCCCCTAGAGAAGGAAATAGATGGCAATCCATTAAAGCATCTTGCCCAGAAGATCCACTGTGCAAAGGAGCCTGTCATGCCAAGTCCATGGGGTCACAAAAGAGTCAAACATGTCTTACTGACTAAACAACAACAACGACCATACCATTACTATTCTGATTACTGTAGTTTTGTAGTATACTTTGAAATCAGGATATATGATGCCTTCAGCTTTGTTCATCTTTCTTAGGATTATCTTGGCTATTTGTGATCTTTTGTGTTTCATACAATGTTTTGGATCAATTTCTCTAATTCTGTGAAAAATGCTAATGCAATTTTGATAAAGGCTTCATTAAATTTATATATGACTTAGAGTAGTACAGACATTTTAACAACATTAATTTTTCTGACAGTGAACATGGGATAGCTTTCTGAATCTGTTATTTAAATCTTTTTTTCATTAAAGTGTTTTCATCGTGCAGAACTTTCACTTTTTTTTTAAATTAATTTTTATTGGAATATAGTTATTTACAAGGTTGTGTTAGTTTCTGTCATGCAGTAAAGTAAATCCATTATGCATATACATATATCCACTCTTTTTTAGACTCTATTCCCATGTAGTCACAAAAGGAGTATTGAATAGGGTTTGCTGTGTTATACAGTAGGTTCGTATTTGTTACCTATGGTATACATTAGTAGTAGTGCATAAATTGGGAGATTAAGACTAACATATACACAGATTTTTTTTTTTAACTTTCTATTTTGTATTGGAATATATAACCCGTTAACAAAATGTTTTGAGAGTTTCAGGTGAACAGCAAAGGTACTCAACCACATATATTCTCCCAATGGGTACATACCCATTCTCCCCTAAACTCCCCTACACAGATTAGTTTCTAATGACAAACATAGATTTCAAATGAGACTCATTCTGAGGCATGGTTGCAAATACTTGCTTTTATCACTTTCTTGATTAATTATATTTCTAAGCATTATATCGTTTTTGATGCTATAGTGAGTTGGTTTGTTTTCTTTTTTTTCAGATATTTTGGGGTGTTTATTGTATATAGAAACACAGCTGATTTTGTACTTTAATTTTCATGTAGCAACTTTGCTGAATTTGATTAATTTCAGCAATTTTTGGTTGAATGTTTAGGATTTTTTATGTATAAGGTCCTATTATGTAGATACAATTTTACTTCCTTCTGATTTGAGTGCCTTTTATTTTTAATAATATATTATTGCTCTAACTTGGACTTCCAATACTATATTGAATGAGTAGTGAGAACAGATACCATGTTTACTTCCAATCTTTGAGGAAAAACATTCAAATTTTCACTATTGAATATGTCAGCTGTGGGTTTGTTGTCTCTGACTTTTAATATGTTGAGGTGTGTTCCTTCTACCACAGAAGGAGATGGCACCCCACTCCAGTACTCTTACCTGGAAAATTCCATGGACGGAGGAGCCTGGTAAGCTGCAGTCCATGGGGTCGCTAAGAGTCAGACACGACTGAGCAACTTCACTTTCACTTTCCACTTTTATGCATTGGAGAAGGAAATGTCAACCCACTCCAGTGTTCTTGCCTGGAGAATCCAAGGGACGGGGGAGCCTGGTGGACTGCGATCTATGGGGATGTACAGAGTTGGACACAACTGAAGCGACTTAGCAGCAGCAGAAGCAGTTCCTTCTACCCCCAATTTCTTGAGGGTTTTTATTATAAAAGTATATTGTCTTTTGTCAGGATGAGTCAATGGGAAAATTAAAATGTGTTTATAAATATTGTTAGAATAATTTTTTTGTGTTTTCATATGAACACTGACACATTTTCCTTCCATATACAAGAATTATTTTGAAATAAAATCCAAATTACAAAGTTTCTGGCTATTTACATAGATAATTTCTGGATAATTACATAGGAGAATAATAATTTAATTATTTAGTATAGTTTTCAGGACTATAAACATGTAAAAGACAAGCCACAAAAGAAGAAAATATAAATTGGATTTTATCAAAAAGTAAAGTTTTGCTTAATCACAAGATACCAGTTAAGACTTGAAAGACAAATTACTATCTGTGAAAATATTTGCAACAATATATGGAAGGAAAAAAAAAACACCTTTTATTTAGCATACAGAATTGTTTCAAATCAATAATAAATGACAACTCAATAATTAATAGGCAAAATACTTAAATTGCCACAAAAATAGTAAATGGCCTAGAAGCACATGAAAAGATACTCAATCACACTAGTAATCAGGGAATGTATTAATAAATTGCAACTGAAATTGCAATGATGAAATGCAATGATATGCCATTTCACATCCACTTGAGTTGATAAAGTTTAAATAAAAACTGATGACAAATATTTGTAGGGATATGACAACTGGAGTTTTGATATATTGTTGATGGGAGCTCAAAATAGTTTAATTATTTTGAAGAACTATGCAGAAGTTGCTTATAAAGTTAAACATGAATCTACCTTGTAATACAGTGATTTTGCTCTCAATCATTGGCTCAACACAAGTACAAACATATGTCCACCAAAAGATTGGCCTGAGAACTCGCTGTGGCCCAGTGGTAAAGGATTCACCTGCCAGTGCGGAGTGCATGGGTTTGATTACTGATCTGTTTGATCACATGCCGCAAGGCAAATAAGCCTGTATAACACAACTACCGAGCCTGTGTTCTAGAGCCCACACACTGAAAATACAGAAGCCTCTTTGTCCTAGAGCCCATACTCCATGATGAGAGCAGCCAGTCTGAGGAGAAGCTGGTGCACAAAACAAGGAATAGCCTATGTTTGCCACAACTAGAGAAAGCCCTTGCACAGGAACAAAGACCCAGTGTAGCTAAAAATAAATATAATACCCAGAGCAATCTATAGATTCAATGCAATTCCTATCAAGTTACCAGAGGTATTTTTCAGAGAACTAGAACAAGTAATTTCACAGTTTATATGGAAATACAAAAAACCTCGTATAGCCAAAGCAATCTTGAGAAAGAAGAATGGAACTGGAACAATCAACCTGCCTGACTTTAAACTATACTACAAAATCATAGTCATCAAGACAGTATGGTACTGGCACAAAGACAGAAATATAGATCAATGGAACAAAATAGAAAGCCCAGAGATAAATCCATGCACCTATGGACACCTTATCTTTGACAAAGGAGGCAAGAATATACAATGGAGAAAAGACAATCTCTTTAACAAGTGGTGCTGGGAAAACTGGACAGCCACTTGTAAAAGAATGAAACTAGAACACTTTCTAACACCATACACAAAAATAAACTCAAAATGGATCAAAGATCTAAACATAAGACCAGAAACTGTAAACCTCCTAGAAGAAAACATAGGCAAAACACTCTCCGACATAAACCAAAGCAGGATCCTCTATGACCCACCTCCCAGAATATTGGAAATAAAAGCAAAAATAAAAAAATGGGACCTAATTAAAATTAAAAGCTTCTGCATAACAAAGGAAACTAAAAGCAATGTGAAAAGGCAGCCTTCAGAATGGGAGAAAATAATAGCAAATGAAGCAACGGACAAGCAGTTAATCTCAAAACTATACAAGCAACTCCTTCAGCTCAATTCCAGAAAAATAAACGACCCAATCAAAAAGTGGACAAAAGAACCAAACAGACATTTCTTCAATGAAGACATAAAAATGGCTAACAAACACATGAAAAGATGCTCAACATCACTCATTACTAGAGAAATGCAAATCAAAACCACAATGAGGTACCACTTTACACCAGTCAAAATGGCTGCCATCCAAAAGTCTACAAGCAATAAATGCTGGAGAGGATGTGGAGAAAAGGGAGTGCTCTTATACTGTTGGTGGGAACGCAAACTAGTACAGCCACTATGGAGAAGAGTGTGGAGATTCCTTAAAAAACTGGAAATAGAATTGCCATATGACCCAGCAGTCCCACTGCTGGCCATACATACATACCATGGAAACCAGAATTGAAAGAGACACGTGTTCCCCAATGTTCATCGCCGCACTGTTTACAATAGCCAGGACATGGAAGCAACCTAGATGTCCATCAACAGATGAATGGATAAGAAAGCTGTGGTACATATACACAATGGAATATTACTCAGCCATTAAAAAGAATACATTTGAATCAGTTCTACTGAGGTGGACGAAACCGGAGCCTATTATCCAGAGTGAAGTAAGCCAGAAGGAAAAACTACAATACATTATACTAATGCATATATATGAAATTTAGAAAGACGGTAATGATAATCCTGTATATGAGATAGCAAAAGAGATGCAGATGTATAGAATAGTCTTCTGGACTCTATGGGAGAGGGCAAGGATAGGATGATATGGGAGAACAGCATTGAAACATGTAAATTATCATATGTGAAATCAATCACCAGCCCAGGTTTGATGCATGATACAGGGTGCTCAGGGCTGGTGCACCAGGATGACCCAGAGTGATGGAATCGGGAGGGAGGTGGGAGGGGGGTTCTGGAAGGGGAACACATGTATACCCATGTCAGATTCATGTCAATATATGTCAAAACCAACATGATAATGTAAAGACAAATAAACAAATAAATAAAATTTAAAAAAATAAAGATTTGCCTGAGAATGTTCACAGCAACTTTAATCATAACAGACTTAAACTTGAATAAAAAGAAATCCCTCTGCTTGTGAATGATAAAAAGATTATTTTATATCCATACAATTGAATATTTAATAGCAATTTAAGAAACTGTCTCAAATTAACTCATCACATGATGAATATGAAAATACATTAAGTGAAAGAACCTTTTTAGAATAATAGAATATATATAGTATGATGTATGATATCATTCATATTAAATACAACTATGTGTGTACATGTTAAGTTACATGAGCTGTGTCTGACTCTTTGTGCCACTGTGGACCATAGCCAGTCAGGCTCCACTGTCCATGGGACTCTCCAAGCAAGAATACTAGAGTGGGTTGCCATGCCCTCCTCCAGGGGATCTTCCTGATGCTGGGGTCAAACTTATATCTCTTATGCTTCCTGCATCAGCAGGTGAGTTTTTTTTTTTTTTTTTTTATCACTAGCACCACCTGTGAAGCCCCATAAATACAACTACAAGGAAAACGAATCAATGATAATGAATATCAGATATTCATAGAAGGATGGTAACAGAACCATTCTATTTATTCTTTTTGGTAGAGGCTACAGATTTTTATACACTAATTTGAACCATTGGATGTATTACATTTAAGAGCTGTAGCTTAATTTATATTACTTGTATCTCAATTTAAAAATGCAGCATCTTTAAATCCTGTGAAAGCAGAGACAGGGAGCTAAAGCAAACATAAAAGAGGTACTCAGCTTGGGCGTGGTAGACTTGGGCATACTTGGAGCAGCCCCAGCTCTTAGGGATGACAGGACTTTTTCATGAAAGAGGATAGACCAAGCTGGGTGTCATACTGTCAGGAAACTAAGCTAAAAGTGAGAAAGTCAAAAGTTGATCTAGGTGTGCTTTTTCTACCCTCCCCACCCCTGCCCTTTTAAAAAAAATTTCTTGTCTTTACCTTTCAAATTGTTCCAGTTTTTTCTCATTTATGCCAGTGGGAAATATAGACTTTTTGTTTGTTTGTTTTAATCCTTGTGCAAGCCTGACTAGAGCATCCACGGGAGGCCTGAATGAGTGTTGAAAGATGTGGGTAGAGTGTTAAGTGGCTGTGTCCTCAGAATGTGGCCCTAGGAACTAAAGGGTCAGCATCAGCTGGGAACGGTTTAAAAGTACAAATTCTTAAGCCCTATCTGGGGTCTGCTGAACCAGAAATTACATGCTTAGTCATTTCTGTTTTAGTTCTCAGAGGGACTCTGCTGTACACTGAGGTTTGAGAGTTGGTGCTTGGAGGAAAAGAGTGTTTTTAGGAGGAAATGGTCAAGGCTACAGGATTCAGCACTTATGTCTATTGGATTGGCATTTTTCATGTTCCATCTTTGAAGATTAGTTTTTGATCATGTGCTGTAAGTATGAGGTGGCACTTAAGAATTTACACTCTGATAAATTCCCATGGAATGCTAATACTGCTGGAAGGGACACCACACTTTGAGAACAGAGTATTATATTATTAGAGACCAAAAAAATGTCTTTATACAAGGTCAAGGAAGCTCTCTGGATCAGCTGAGACCTGCAGGAGTCTTCAAAAAGGCCCATTTTGAGCCAGAAATTTAAGAAAAGTTTTTAAAAGAAATAGTAGGTAAAAAGAGGATTACAGCAAGTTAAAACCTACATGATTAGAGTTAAGAAGGTATGAATTATTAAGATGGAGAGAAAATCACTGAGAAAAGAAAGGAGAGGTATTATACTGGTAGCAAGGTGCTACTGGCAGTAGGAGAAAACAGAGAGTGCAAAGGAAAGCAAAGAGGCATGTTTATCTGCTGAGCGCTGCCTCGGATGTGCTGACAGCCTGCCTTCTAACAGCTTATTTCACAAAATAACTCTAAACTCCTTTGGAACGGATTTCCTGTCATGTAAAAAGATCTTAATCCACATCTTGATAATCTCTAAAGCCATCACTCTAGTCTCTTCATGTTTTATGTATATATTTTGTTCTGCCCTCCTCATCTAATTTTCTTTCACCCATGAAGGAATTTGTTTAGTGAAATACACATTTCAAAACCGTTTTTCCTATCTTAGCAAACTGTATGCTCACAACTGCCATTGACATATTGCTCTGCTTTCCAAATGAGGAAACTGCAGCTCAGAGGGTTCCACTGAAGGTCCTAAAAGTTATTAGAAACAGAATCATACCTCAGGAAGTGCTCTTTATGTTCTTGAAGTATTATTAGTACTTTGACTTGTCCTGGCTTCAGGACTGCTTTCTGGGAAGTCAGTGTAAGAAAGATCATTCTTAGACTCCAAAACATCTCTTACTGTTTATCACTGCTTTTTCATTTTCCTCTCTGCCTCCTATTACTTCCCTTAGTAACTGTATTATTTACTTCTATTAAGTATTTAGAAGTACAGTATCAGAAATGTCATGTAAAATAAAGTTTTATTATCCACAGGATGCAAGGACCCATGTATATTATGTGCAGAGACAGATATACAACCCAGAGAAAGATTATGTCCCCAGGGATCTTTTATCATCTTCCTAGCTTGGATTTTGCCATGGCTATTTATGCTTTTCTGGCCTCCAAGTGGAATGACTTCACTTCTGCTTTCCTGCTAAAAGGCAGAGTTAGGGCTCTTCAGAGAGCTGCATCATTGTAACCAGTGGCACAGAATCAATCTTCTAGAAAGAGTAAAGACCAGGGATCATTTAGATATTTCCAGTTCTATAGCTTTCCTCTAACCTCTAACCCATTTACTAGGTGACAGAGCTGCTAAGAAGCAAAGTTCAAACTAGACCCTACATTTGCTTATCTCTAGTTGAAGCTTGTTTGCATTTACTTCTGGCTCAAGGAGTCAGTTTTTTCCTTGATTACTGAAAGTATAAGAAAGCATTCTACATGGTCATTTTTGGCCAGTGGTGATGCGGTGACTGTGGGCAAGGAAAATGGAAGATGCTGACATTCTATATATAATTCTGTAGCAACAATGTCTGTGTTTCATACTTTCTTTTGCTTTGATGATCTTTCCACCTGCCTGCCTTTATGTATACAAGTGTTGAGTCCTGACAAATAGTGTTACGTAATAAGTATTTGATTACCCATTCTTCCTTTTTTTATGAATATTTAATAAGATCAAGATTTTGCTATTGTTTTAGTTACTGAAAGTAAAACATTAAGTGAAAAAACCAAGATTTTCACTCTCTAGATTATAGTGGGGGAGACAGGTATTAAGGACATAAATGTATAAATTAATGGGTGTTGCCCAGTGCCATGAGAACATATAATGGACGGTTTGACAACATGTCATTAATTAAATATCTAAATAAGTTCATGAGGTAAAAATGCTTATCCTGCTCAGACGGTAAAGTGTCTGCCTACAATGCGGGAGACCTGGGTTCAATCCCTGGGTTGGGAAGATCCCCTGGAGAAGGAAATGTCAACCCACTCCAGTATTCATGCCTGGAAAATCCCATGGATTGAGGAGCCTGGTAGGCTACAGTCCATGGGGTGGCAAAGAGTCAGATACGATTGTGCTACTTCACTTCACTTCACTTAGCTCCTAATAGGTAATAAAGTGAAAGCTGCTCAGTCGTGTCCAGTTCTTTTTGTCCCCACGGACTGTACAGTCCATGGAACTCTCCAGGCCAGAATACTGGAGTGGGTAGCCTTTCCCTTCTCTAGGGATCTTCCCAACCCAGGGATCGAACCCATGTCTCCCACATGCATCAGGGAAGCTCAATAGGTAATAAAAAATAACAAATGGAGACTGTAAAGTCTATATGGAGTTAAAATAAGATGGTTGTAATGTCATTATAGTAGACAGAATAATGGTCCCCAAAAGTGACCAGGACTTAGAAACTTGTCAATATGTTTTCTTTCATGGCAAAAGGGACTCTGTAGATGTCATTAAGATTGAAGATCTTCAGATAGATTATTCTGATTCATCTGTTGAAAGGAAAGAGCAAATTAGCCAAGATGGCAGTGGCCAGTCTTTCTAGCTCCATGGCTTCTTGCTCTCACCCCACGTTTTGTAAATACATGGTTATGTAACAGCTGAGATCACTTATAGCACTGCATCTGTGCATCATGATGTACCTGCTTGGTCATGGCTGCTTTTGTTCTGTAAACATATATAAGCTCCACCTGAAAAGCCCTTGTGGTTACGTTATGGTTGTGCTATGAATGTGTCCACTGGGTCAACCAGGAGAGAATACCGCATGTCTGCTGTGCCAGCCTAAAGAGAATAAATATGTCTGTAGTTCCTGTGGCCTCACTTGTTTTCTTCCAGCTTCCCCACTTGTGCCTTGCCTAACTTAGGTTCAGTGAACAGTGTGAACAGCAAGACATCTGGGTATGACTGATCTAATTTTATGACTCTTTAATTGTGGAGAAACTTTCCTGACTGTGGTCTGAGTAACATATGTGACAACAGAAGCAGGCTCATACACATGGCAACACAAGAAGGACTCAGATTATCATTGCTGGTTTTGAAGATGAAAAGAAGGGACCATAAGCTAAGCCAAAGAATGTACACAGCCTCTAGAATCTAGACCTGGTAAGGAAACCATTTGTTCCCTACGGCAACAGTCCCCAACATTTTTGGCACCAGGGACCAGTTTCATGAAAGACAGTTTTCCATGGACTTGTGGAGTGGGGGATGGTTTGGGGATTATTCAAGCACAATAGGGTTCATATCCCTAAGAGAATCTAGTGCTATAGCTAATCTGACAGGAAGTGGAGCTCAGGCAGTAAAGCAAGCTATAAGGACTAGCTGTAATATAAATTAAGCTTCTCTAGCTCACCACTGTTTACATTCCTGCTGTGCAGCCAGGTTCCTAATAGGCCATAGACTATTACTGGTTCATGGTCCAGGGGTTGGGGACCCCTGCCCTAGAGTCCTGAGAAAGAGCACTTTGCTGTCCTACAAACAATTCAATTTTAGACCAGGAGACTAGCATTAGACTAATAACTGCAACAATGAAAATTTGTGTTGTTTCAAGCCAATGAATTAGTGGTAATTTGTTAGAGCAGCAACAGGAAATTAATACAATCACCACAGAGGTGACTATGAGGTCAATAGAATCAGAGCATCATTATCTTCACTTCCTCCCATCTGTCTTGATTTTTCTTTGCTGGTAATAACATATTCTTTCTTTTCCAAAAGGCTTTAGCTTTGTAGACCCATAATCCTTTCAGAACAGTTTGTGGTAAATATATCATATAGATGTGTTTAAATTTTATGTTCCTCTTCCCACTGAAATAAAAAGTTCTTTGTGAATACAGACTTGCTGTTAGGAGATTTGGATGAGCCTCTGGCAACCCTTTTATTTGGGGACAGAAAGTGTTTAAAAAGTATTTCTTTTTATCCCAGTTTGACTCTTGAAAGTAATTGTTTCTATTTTTTAAAAATGAAAACAAAATCCCTTTTCTCTTAGTAATATTGCATTGTTTAAAAAAAGGAAATATTTTTTTCTTTTATTTAATATACTTGAGAAGTTAAGCTTCCAAAACATTTTTTGTATCTGCTATGTGTGGCACAAGAAGTGAAAAACTTTTAATCTCTCATTTATTTGTGATTATTTCTATGTTTAATGTTTATCATGTTTTGGGAGTATGTTAAGCCAATACTAAAACTTTAAGAAATTAATCCAATGATTGGACTTGAAAAATCACATCTTAGTCTAGCAGAACCATACAATTTCAGAAAAGTATTAAGTACTAAAAAAATGCTTGGTTTCACTTAAAATGTCTCTTTGCTGTATAGTTTACCCAGCAAATCTGGCTTTGGTTTGCTAAATATAATAAATGTATTTTGTGAGAGATTCTATAAATGCTTTAAATGCTACTTGTTTCCAGAACTAAAGCACTCTTCACTGATTCTGAGAATGCACACACTCAGTTCATAATCACTGAACTGTATAGCATTATTGCACAGAGTTGTCTTATTTTTTGAAGTTTGAACTGGGCAAAGGTCTGATATAAGGGTGCTTCTGAGGTGACACTCGTGGTAAAGAACTGGCCTGCCAGTGCAGGAGACATAAAAGATGTGGGTTTGATCCCTGGGTCGGGAAGGTACCCTGGAGGAGGGCATGGAAACCCACTCCATTATTCTTGCCTGGAGAATCCCATGGGCAGAAGAGCCTGGTGAGCTACAGCCCTTTGGGTTGCAAAGAGTTTGGCATAACTGAAACAGCTGAGCACAGCACATCTGATATAAGACTATCATCTGAACCTAACAATACTTCCCCTTACACATATGTGTGTGTGTGTGTGCTAAGGCACTTCAGTCGTGTTCAATTCTTTGCAACCCTATGGACTGTAGCCTGCATCCTCTCTTTCCATGGTATCCTCCAGGCAAGAATACTGGAGTGAGCTGCCATGCTCTCCTCCAGTGCCCCTTACACACACACTTCGATATAATCCTGTGGCCCCTCTTACCATGTTGTATACCTTTATGGACAAGTCATCTTTTATACCTTTGAAGAAACTGATAGAACAGTCTAACATCTCTCTCTCTCTCTCTATCTCTCATCTCTCCACATATTTACCCACTATTACACTTGGATTCTCAAACCTCTGTATTCCCCACTTCTATTTGAGAATTGCTGAGATAACCTCATTTTCAGGGCCCAGACCCTTATAAATAATAGGTACCCTATAAGAAGATTCACATTCTTTGGGGTAGAATTTTCACTCAAGAAGTCAGATACTGAAGGCTTTAGTCTTCCTACTGGCTAATGCAAATTATTTGTAAATGAAATGGAGACAGTACTGCTTTGGACATGACTCTTTGACCTGAACAGGACTTCCCTGATCACCTGACATCTTTAAGTTAGGTTCTCTGGCCCTGCCTTCATGGTCACACCAAGTAAAAGACCCTATATCTGATTTCCCAGTCAAGTCTGAGGCCAATGGACATGCAATAAGTCAGTTCTATTTTGTCCTCTTTGGATCCACTTTATGGACGTGCTGGCCCACCTTTGTCTCAGCCTACTGAGAAGCCTATTTCTCCACTGTCAGCATCTCAAAATGTTAATGATTTTTCCTGGGTGCCTATTGTCTCCTTCTTCCTCTGGTGAGGAACAGAAAGCAGCATTAAACTGGATGTATATTTTTAATGCTCTCTCTGTCCTCATCATGAGAAAAGCACAGCTGTTCCAGTTCCACTTCTGTATATCATGTAGATGTATATAAATACAGTATATGTATGCATTTTTTAAAAGAGTGTTCTTGAAAAGAGGAAATACTCTAATTTTTTTTATTGTTTATACATTTTTCTTTTAGTGTCCCCTTGCTTGATAAAAGTACAATTCTCTTGTGTCCTTAATAGGTGCACTTATGTCCATCAAGACTCATCCTACATGTTGCCATGTTGGTTGAACTGTCACTGATAATCGAGCCTCTTTTCCTCTTCATCCACACAGCTCTGTGTGCTGCACTTATTTCTGATGTGGTGATATTATTGGCTTATCTGGCTTTCTTGTCATTGGAGTCACAGGAGGGGAAGAAATTTATACATGTGTATCTAGCATACAGTTTTGAGCAGATAGCAAGTGCTAAGAAAGTACAATATGTTAAGTATAAGTGGATAGAGTTGCATCTCACTGTTGAATTTCTGACTTCAGTCTCTCCTTCAACATGCCAAGATGAGACATTTGTATCATTCTGAAGGTATTCTACAATGATACATCATTGTTGTTGTTTTCTAGCTTCTGAGTCATGGCCAACTATTTGCAACCCCATGGACTGTATTCCACCAGGCTTCTCTGTCCCTAGGATTTCCCAGGAGAGAATATTGGAGTGGGTTGCCATTTTGAAGGGTCAAAACCTGTGCTAGGATCAAGAATGTGTAAAATTTTTCTGATGGAAAAATCACACTGGAGAAAGCTGAGCTTGATTAAAAAAAAACAAAAACACTAAATTCTCTGTTTGTTAAACTGACCCACAATTGCTACTCATTTGTCTTTGTTAACTATACATGTGTATGTGAATAAACATATATTGGACTCATCTCACATGCTAGTAAAGTAATGCTCAAAATTCTCCAAACGAGGCTTAAGTAATACATGAACCATGAACTTCCAGATGTTCAAGCTGGTTTTAGAAAAGGCAGAGGAACCAGAGATCAAATTGCCAACATCTGGTGGATCATTGAAAAAGCAAGAGAGTTCCATAAAAACATCTAATTCTGTTTTATTGACTATGCCAAAGGCTTTGACTGTGTGGATCACAATAAACTGTGGAAAATTCTGATGGAGATGGACATACCAGACGACCTGACCTGCCTTTTGAGAAATCTGTATGCACCTCAGGAAACAACAGTTAGAACTGGACATGGAACAACAGACTGGTCCCAAATAAGAAAAGGAGTACGTCAAAGCTGTATATTGTCACCCTGCTCATTTAGCTTCTATGCAGAGTACATCATGAGAAACGCTGGGCTGGAAGAAGCACAAGCTGGAATCAAGATTGCTGGGAGAAATATCAATAATCTCAGATATGCAGATGACACCACCCTTACGGCAGAAAGAGAAGAACTAAAGAGCCTCTTGATGACAGTGAAAGAGGAGAGTGAGAAAGTCAGCTTAAAGCTCAACATTCATAAAACTAAGATCATGGAATCCAATCCCATCGCTTCATGGGAAATAGATGGGGAAACAGTGAAAACAGTGGCTGACTTTATTTTCTGGGGCTCCAAAATCACTGCAGATGGTGATTGCAGCCATGAAATTGAAAGATGCTTACTCCTTGGAAGGAAGTTATGACCAACCTAGACATATTAAAAAGCAGAGACATTACTTTGCCAACAAAGGTCCGTATAGTCAAGGTTATGATTTTTCCAGTAGTTGTGTATGGATGTGAGAGTTGGACTATAAAGAAAGCTGAGCACCAAAGAATTGATGCTTTTGAACTGTAGTGTTGGAGAAGACTCTTGAGCTTCCCTTGGACTGCAAGGAGATCCAACCAGTACATCCTAAAGCAGATCAGTTCTGGCTGTTCATTGGAAGGGTTGATGCTGAAGCAGAAGCTTCAACACTTTGGCTACCTGATGCAAAGAGCTGACTCATTTGAAAAGATCCTAATGCTGGGAAAGATTGAGGGCAGGGGAGAAATGGATGACAGCGAATGAGATTGTTAGATTGCATCACTGACTCAATGGACATGAGTTGGGGTAAACTCCGGGAGTTGGTGATGGACAGGGAGGCCTGGCGTGCTGCTGTTCATGGGGTTGCAAAGAGTCGGGTATGCCTGAGTGACTGAACTGAACTGGACTGATATATATATATATATATATATATACATACATACACACACACACACATATATATAGTTTACATGAATATTTAAACTATATATATTTAGATTATATTAGCAATTTATATAGCTACATTTTAACAAAATTAGACATAAGTTAAAAAAACAACCAAATTTCAACTCCTGAAATAATTGCTGTTAGTGATTTGAATACATTTTGAATATGTTTATGTCATACAGAGAAGGAAAAGGCAACTCACTCCAGTATTCTTGCCTGGAAAATTCCATGGACAGAGGAGCCTGACAAGCTACAGTCCAAAGAGTTGCAAAGAGTCAAACACAACTAAACATTATGCATACATGTCATTCAGAAATAGATATACATATACATATCTATGTTTCTGCTTTAAAATAGTTGGTCTTTTTGTTTCATTATACAAATAATGGATGATCCTAGCAAAATATTTATAAAATAAACAAAATTGCATAAACCAAACAGAAATCACATTTACTTAAATCTCTGAAAGAGATTATCATTACTAAGATTTTGTTCTACTTCCCTGTAGATTTTGATCTATGAAAAAAAAAGCACATTCACTAGAATTTTCTTTGATTCATGAATTCAGTTCATAAAGTGAAACTTAATTATGATATCATGGAATCTTAGTGCTATAGTTGCTTTTTGGGAAGAGGGAAATTACAACAGTCATTTAAAAATTATTAGAAAGTATCTGACTCCTTGTAAATTCTCTGTAAATGTAATGGTTGGAATCCCAGGTCAGTCAAGTTATTTTAGAACATAGTGAGATTGTTGATTTGGGATCTTTGAGTCAAGATCATCAGCAAGATGCTGAAATAGTGATGGATTAGAGTGAGTTGTGCAATTTCTCAGTTCATTATGGTTCACCTCCAGCAACAGACTGGGGAGATTGGCCATATTGAAGATACTAATAAGGTTAGTGACCTTGAAAAAACCATCCTTCATTATCCTCTGGTTTGATGCATAGGCTACAAGTAGGTCCATGGCAGAACCAATGAAAGCTATCATTAGAAATCAGATTAAAGGACAGAAAACCCCATGGGTATAAATTAAAGCGAATAGCTCGAAAATGTTACTGAAGGTTAAACTTTCAGAGGCCTAATATAAATGATAAGAAAACCTGATTATTAAATTTGAACAAACTATTGAAGGCTGTACAGCATCGACAATATTCTTTCCCCTGCTTTTTCTGTCTCCTATCAATAAGCCTTATAACTTATCACCAATTTAAAAAATCTTTAACTAGTTTCAATGACTATGTAACTGTTTTCTTTTCTCCATCTAGTTCCCATTCCTTGCATACCCAGTACTTTCTAGAATCTTCCATAGTTTCCGTTCCTGAGTCAAGAATGTCTTCCAAATACCAGTGAAGTCCAAGTTTTTATTTTTGACTTTGCTATTACATTTTATCAGAAAGGATAACAAAGAGCTTTGAAAGAATAATGGCAGACACAGAAAAATGGAGCATTCAGTGATGTTAGGAGGAAAGTCTCTAAAAAGTCTTATATGCTTAAGTATGACTACTTCTATACTACAGAATGTGAGATGATCTTATTCTAAGTTAAGTAGAAGTTAAAAATCCTTACTTTCTTTAATATGTAGGCTCATAAAGATGAATTATTCCTATTCAAAGTGCAAATTACATATATTTGAAGACTTTTTTTTAAAACTTTTCTTACAAGTGTAAATATCTTGAATTCTTTTTTTTTTTTTTTTTTTCTTTTTGCAAACTTTTTTTTTTTTTTTTTTTATTATTGTTTGTGCCATACATTGTCATGATATCACCATGGGTTTACATATGCTTCCCCTCCGGGTCCCCCCTCCCTCCTCCCTCCCCCCCGGGAAATCTCGCTGCACCAGTCCCGAGCATCAATCCTGGGCTGGCGATTGATTAGACACATGACAATTAACATGCTTCAATGCCCTTCTCCCATCTCATCCCACCCTTACCCTCATCCACAAAGTCCACAAGTCTATTCTATACATCTGCGTTCCTTTTGTTGTCTCCCAT
>ML660197.1:53562276-53667869 GCA_007570785.1 Antilocapra americana | reverse complement strand
CAAGTCCCACATCAGTACACAACTACTGGAAAAACCGTAACTTTGGCTGTACAGACCTTTGTTGTCAAAGTGATGTCTCTGCTCTTTAATATACCATCTAGGTTTATCATAGTTTTCCTTCCAAGAAGCAAGTGCCTTTTAATTTCATGACTGCAGTAACCATTTGTAGTGATTTTGGAGCCCAGGAAAATAAAATCTGGCAATGTTTCCACTTTTTCTCCATCTATTTGCCATGAAGTGATGGGATCAGATGTCATGATGTTAGTTGTCTGAATGTTGAGTTGTAAGCCAGCTTTTTCACTCTCCTCTTTCACCCTCATCAAAAGGCTCTTTAATAACTCTTAACTTTCTGCCATTAGAGTGCTATAATCCACATATCTGAGGTTGTTGATATGTTAACAGCCTTTTTTCATTTGTTCCATGAATGACTGAATTGAAGGCAGAGAATTGTATTTTATCACTTGACCATTAGCTATTAGCACTGCTGGTAATTAATCCACCCAGTTCTGGATCTTGAAAGATACAAGTTATCATAAAAGATGCTATTAAATTCTATAAAAATGAAAATATTAAATGCTCAATCTTTTTTAAAGTTAATCAGTTGAAGTGAGCTTGTCAAGATTAATTGTAGCTCATTTTGTAGTGGGAGTGTGTAATTTCCTTGGTTCTGTCTTGCTGCAGCAAAGATTTGAAATAGCGGACTGTGTTACAGCTCAGTTTTATTTGGAAAGTAAAGGAAAGTACACCCTCAAGGTGTGAGGATGGACTGACCCCAAAGGAGAGGCCTCAATCCGTCTTGGCTTCCTTTTTTTAATATGTTTTGTCTCCTCCCTCCTGAGCCTGCCCTATGTAGATTGGACTAGCCAGGAGAGCTGTTTGTTTCACCTGAGCCTCTCACTCAGTTCCTCGGATTTTCTTTTGTTCCATTTTCGTGGGGTTTTTCCTTTCTTTGTCTTTTAGCCACTGCCATTTTGGACTCCTTTTTCCTATCCTAACTACCTAACAGCTTGCTTTTCATTTGATCTTTTTCATTGACCCTTGGATTGACCTGATGACTGCCCCCAATGTTCAAGTGTCCATAAGTTCTCTTTGATATTTTGTTTTACTTAATATCATTTCTTTCCTAGATTTTTATACCTTCTAACCTCTTGTTGTTTGAATTCTTTCTGTTATTTTTTTTTCCCTCAAATCCAATGTACAGGTCTTTATATGCAAATTATTTTGTACATCATCATCACCATCATCATAACATTTGTAGATAAGAACTCCTCCCAGGTCATTTTATTTTATTTTTTTTCAAGTAGACTTTTATAGAGCAGTTTTTGGTTTACAGAAATATTTGAGTAGAAAGTACAGAGAGTTCCCATATATTCCTTCCCATTTCCCTTATTATTAACTTTTTATACTAGTGTAATGTATTTGTTACAGCTGATGATCTGATATTGATACATTATTATTAACTAGTCCACAGTGTACATTAGGGTTCATTCTTTGTATTTTACATTCCATGAGACATGACAAATGTATTGAATGCTTCTGCCATTATGGTGTAGTATAAAATCATTTCACTACCTTGAAAATCACTTGCACTCCACTTGTTTATATCTTTCTTCCTCCTATGAACCACTGGGAAACTGATTTTTACTGTCTCTATAGTTTTGCTTTTTCTAAAGTTTAATATAGTTGTAATGGCAGTATGTAGCTCTCTCAAGAGTGGTTTATTTCACTTGAAATATGCATTTAAGGCTCCTTCATGTCTCTTGTGTCTTGATAGCTCCTTCTAGCATCTCTTCACCTTAATTCTGAAGCTCGATGAATTGTGATTCAATAAACTCAGTTGCAAGTTTTTCAATCATCTGATAATTATACCATACACCTTCTGAATTCTCTCTCAGAATAGCTTTTGAAATAGTTTACTTTCCTCAATATTCATTCTCTATTTTTTCCACATTCTCTCTTTGGAAAGCAAGAAGTCTGTACATATCCTAGGTTTTTAAAGCCATTTGTTTCTATTTAATAGCATATTGGATTAACCTACCTCCATTTTAGAAAAACTTTTTAATAAGAGTTGTTGGAGTTTTCCTAATAAGCTTTAATTCTTTTCCTCCACAAGGAAGGTGATACTTTACTTGGAATAAATAGGCATTAGCAAAACAATTGTTCTTCTCTCTGTGTAGGTGGACTGAAGCAGCCAGCCATCAGTCTGTTGTTTGTTTAACAACATAGTAACCAAAAAAGCCTTTCTTCTTGGCTATTGAAAATGAGAAAAAGTGAACAGAAAATGTTTAATTAATTAGAGAACAGGATGCCATTTATCCCACTGAAGTCAGTAATTCTCAAAAACAGACACATCACCATCTTACAGAATCAGATTATAGAGAGACAAGTTAAATGAATGATTTTCTCAAGAAACAGCATTTAAAGACAACTTTAAAGCTATTCCTTTTTAATACAGAAACAAGTAACTACATATGTAGAACCACATATGAGATGAGCAAACCAGTCAACAAATAGCAATGTTCCTTTGTTCATGTCTAAATTGAATCAAGTAAAAATGACTGAACACAAAGTCTGAAAGGTACTTAGGTGTGTGATATACACTACCTCATTCAATTCTTAAATAATAGAGGCAACATTGTTAACATCACAATACCTTTGAGGAAGCTGAAACTCAAGAATTTGTCAATTTTCTGCTGGTTATAAGGCTACTACATTATTTTTTCACTTTATTTGCTACATTCTCCTCCTTAAAAATTTCTGCTTAGATCAGATATGCTTCCTGACTGGCCTGTAAATATACACTGTGTGTTTCAACTGTTATTTTATCTACATTTATTGAAGAGAATTATCTAGTTTCTATTAAAAGTTCAGACAAGTTTGCTCTTAGTTAGTTCATATTTTTTATTACCTTTATTTACCACACCTAATGCTATAGAGTTTATTTCTAGCAACCTCATTATTAATACTAAAAGGTAGAGATGATTAAATTTTATGAATCATATATTTGAGATTCTAAAATTAAATAAACTGACTAGTACTATAGCGTAAGTGGTCTAAAGAAAGATTTAAAACCAAATTCAGTTTCTTCTTAGCATTTTCACTACCCATCCCACACTAATGAACTCATATTGCATAATATCTCATGATAAATACCATTAAATAATTTCCATAAAAGCTAAACTAAATAATTTTACTTGGACATTTTATAATTGAAATATATATTTTTTTAATTGAAGTATAGTTGATTTATAAAGTTGTTTTGTTTCAGATGTACAGCAAAGTGATTCAGTTTTATATGCATACACACAGACATATGTATATACACACACATATATATACACACATTTATATACACACACACACCACACACACACACACACACACACACACACACACATTTATCTTCAATTTCAGATTCTCTTCCCTTATGAATCATTACAAGATATTGAGTATATTTCTCTGTGCTACAAAGTAGAATATTGTTTTTTATCTATTTTATATATAGTAATGTATATGTGTTATTCACAAACTCCTAATTTATCCCTCCCCCATCTTTCCCTTTGGTAAACATAAGTTTTTTTTCTATGCTTGTGAACCTATTTTTACTTTGCAAATAAGCTCTTTTATATAATTTCTTTTTTAATTTCACATAAAATCAGTGGGACTTCTCAGGTGGTACAGTGCTAAAGAATTTGCTTGCCAACTCAGGTGATACAGGAGATGCGGGTACTATCTATGGGATGGGAGGATCCCCTGAAGGAGGAAATGGCAACCCACTCCAGTGTTCTTGCCTGGGAAATTCCATGGACAGAAGAGCCTGGTGGGCTACAGTCCATGGATTTGCAAAGAGTCAGACATGACTGAGCAACTAAGCACACAAGCACATAAGTGATGTCAAATAATATTTGCCTTTCTCTGTCAGGCTTGCCTTCTCATTCTGTCCATGGAGTTTTTCAAGGCAAGAGTGCTGGAGTGGGTTGTAATTTCCTACTCCAGTGAACTATTTTTTGTCACATCTCTTCACTATGACCAATCCATTTTGGGTGGTCCTGCATGGCATAGCTCAGAGATTTACTAAGTTACACAAGTCCCTTTGCCTCCACAAGGCTGTGATCCACAAAGAGGATCACACTACACTAAAGCCTTTGACCACGTGGATCACAACAAACTGTGGAACATTCTTAAAGAGATGGGAATACCAGACCACCTTATCTGCTTCCTGAGAAACTGGTATGCAGGTCAAGAAACAACAATTACGACCAGACATGGAACAACAGACTAACTCAAAATTGGGAAGGGAATACATCAAGGCTCTCTATTGTCACGCTGCTTATTTAACTTATATGTGGAGTAGTGGTGGTGGTTTAGTCAATAAGTCATGTCTTACTTTTGCAATCCCATGGACTGTGGCTGCCAGGCTCCTCTGTCCATGGAATGCTCCAGGCAAAAATACTCAAGTGGATTGCATTTTCTTCTCCAGAGGATCTTCCCAACCCAAGAATTGAACCTGGATCTCCTGCATTGCAGGTAGAGTTTTACCAACTAAGCTATGAGGGAGTTCTTAATATGCAGAGTACATCATGCAAAATGCCAATCTAGATAACTCACAAACTGGAATCAAGATTGCTGGGAGAAATATCAACAGCCTCTAATGTGCAGATAATATCACTGTAGTGGCAGAAAGTTAAGAGGAACTAAAGAGCCACTTGATGAAGGTGAAAGAAGAGAGTGAAAAACTGGCTTAAAACGTAACACTCAAAAACTAAAATCATGGCCTCTGCTTCCATCGCTTCAAGGCAAATAGATGGGGAAAAAATAAGAACAATGACAGATTTTATTTTCTTGAGTTCCAGAATCACTGCAGACAGAAACTGCAGCCATGGGATTAAAAGACACTTGTCACTTAGAAGAAAAGTATGAAAAATCTAGACAGTGTATTAAGAAGCAGAGACATCACTGCCAACTAAAATTTGTATAGTCAAAGCTATGTTTTTTTCAGTAGTCATGTATAGATGTGAGAGTTGGACCATAAAGAAGGCTGAGCACTGAAGAATTGATCCTTTCGAACTGTGGTGCTTGAGAAGACTCTTGAGAGTCCTTTGGAAAGTAGAGAGATCAAATCAGTCAATCCTAAATGAAATCAACCCTGAATATTCATTGAAACGACCGATGCTGAAGCTGAGGCTTCAGTACTTTGACCACTTAATGTGAAGAGCCAACTCATGGGAAAAAACCATGATGCTGGGAAAGTTTGGAGGCAGGAAGAGAAGGAGGTAACAGAGGATAAGTTGGTTGGATAGCATCACCAACTCAATGGACATGAATCTGAGCAAACTCCAGGAGATAGTGGAGGACAGAGGAGCCTGACATGCAGCAGCCAATGAGGTTGCAAAGGGTAAGCCATGACTTAATGACTGAACAACAAAACATTCTAACTATCCTCTGATCTTTCAACAAGTCATCATCTTGAGTCTTGCCTCGATATTGATTACTACCGACTGATCAGGGTGGCAGTTCCTGATGGTTGGGATTACTGTGACAACTTCTTAAGATTACAGTGAGGTTTAGCACATCCATTTGACTCTTTCTTTTATGAATTATTTCTCTGTAGCAAGCAATACTGTTTAATATCATTTTATCCACCATAGGACTTCCTTGAACATTGGAGTCAACATTTTCAAAGACTGATACTTCTTTATCAACAAAGTTTGTGTAATATTCTAAATGACAATCCTTTCTTGTCATTTCAACAGTCTTCACAGCATCTTCATCAAGAGTAGTTTCCATCCCAAGAAGTCACTTTCTTTGCTAATCCATAAGAAGCAACTGCTCATTCATTAACATTTTATCAGGAAACTGTTGCAATTCATTTGCATCTTTAGGCTTCACTTATAACTCTAGTTATCATTCTAGCTTCATCACATATGCAGTCACTAAAACCCTGCTGTATTAAACTCTTCAAAGTCATCTGTTAAAATGACTCTAGAAAGTATATATGCTAATGTAACAGAAACTAGAAATAAGAATTTACTTTTAATGTATTCTTATGAGTTTCTACCACCTCTAACTAGATATGTCATTTCTATATGTTAAAATTGTTGTGAACTCCTACTATAAATGGAGGATGAAATGGCAATCAACTGATATTCTTGCCTGAAAAATCCCATGGACAGTGGAGCCAGGTAGGGTACAATCCATGAGATCACAGATTCCAGGTATGATTGAGCGACTGAACATATATACCATTAAACCTCACTCCCAGAGCCAATGACTAGGATTAATTTAGTTTGTATTTCAATATTCATTTTATATATTCAAGGAATAATTTTTAAATTTGATTGTATGCATTTGTGTGGTCAACATTGTATTTGCTTGTCTATTCTTTTAATATTTATACTGTTATATGCAACTAGAACATTATTCTTGTTTTATCTTTGATATACAAATATACTACATCTAATTTATATGTCTCATTGTACATTTAGGTGCATATTAGTAAAGATAACTTTAGCTCTGCTGCAACATATGAATCTTGAAATAGCATTTATTTACATGGCTGAGCTTTATTTCTGACTAACCTAAACTATAATGTAGGTCAGGGAATAAACCTTTTTCCTCATCTTTTAATGGCTCAATCTGGAAGATGTATCTTTCAAATCCACCATGATAGAGCAAGAAAGGGATAAAGGACACACACTGGTTATTTTCATCACTTTTGCTCATATTTGATGGGCAGTATTTGTCTCATGTGGAGAAGGAAATGGCAACCCACTCCAGTATTCTTGCCTGGAGAACCCCATGGACAGAGGAGCCTGGTGAGCTACATACATTCCATGGGGTCAAAAGAGTCAGACGTGACTGAGTGCCTAAACCACCACCAACATCACTGCTCACACAAACCCAATCTAATTTTAAGGGATTCTGGAAAATATAGATGAGCCAGTTCAATCACGTAGTCATGTACAACTCTTTGTGACCACGTGGACTGCAGCATGCCAGACTTGCTTGTCTATCAACAACTCCCAGAGCTTGCTCAAACTCATGTCCATCGAATAGGTGATGCCATTCAACCATGTCATCTTTTGTCATCCCCTTCTCCTCCTGCCTTCAATCTTTCCCAGCATCAGGGTCTTTTCCAATGAGTCAGTTCTTTGCATCAGGTGACCAAAGTGTTGGAGCTTCAGCTTCAGCGTAAGTCCTTCTAATGCATATGGAATATTTAGGTTCAGCCATAGCATGTCTAAATTGTCATTTTATGATGCTAAAACACTGATTCTCTTATATGTTTGGGTTCACATGTGAGAATTTCTCTGGGATAGGAGTAGGATTTATATGTAGGGTTTACATACCTATTTTGTGTTTTGATGGAGCAGACATACTGTTTCCCTATATGGTTGTTAAAATTATGTTCTTTTATTAGGTCCAAAACAACTAAACTTGCATTTTGATATCCTTCTCTCTGTGCTCATCCTTACTAATTATATTCAAATCAGCAGCAGAAGAGGACATTGCTTTGTTTTCAGTATGGGCCCTTAAAATTCCACAAATTTATAAATTTTGAGAGGGGAACTTCTTACAATTTTATTGATCTATTTCTGTCAATGCTGTGTTTGTTTAAATTACTCAATCTTTATATGTTTTTGTCCCTTTCTGTGTTCTTACATTTCAGAATTATTTTACTATTCTTGAATACTAAAAAAAATTATTGAAATTTTTAATCAAAGGTATATGGATTTTTATGAGTTTTTTTTTTTAAGGTAATTTCCATCTTTGTTATTCAGTTGCTAACTTATATGTCCAAATCTTTGTGACCCCACAGACTGCAGCATGACAGGCTTCTCTGTCTTTCACTATCTCCTGGAGTTTCCTCAAATTCATGTCCACTGAATCAGTGAGGCTATCCATATGTTGCCCCTTTCTTCTCCTGACTTTAATCTTTTCCAGCATCAGGGTCTTTTCCAATGAGTTGGCTCTTCACAACATGTGGCCAAAGTACTGGAGCTTCAGCTTTTCAGCATCAGTGCTCACTCTCCCATCTTTATCTGAATTTCCAGACTATTCAGTTTAAATTTCTTCTTTTGAAATACCTTAAACTGCTTACTTGCTTTACACCATTAGAACTTATATGTCTTAATGGGATAGTACATAGATGTCTTCTTAATGGGATAAGACATATTTAGCTGTCAATTATAAATAATAGAAACCCAACTGAAACCATATCAAGGGGAAAAATAATGTTTATGTAAGTATTTAAATTTTGGGTTTTAAATCTTTTCAGAGCCAGGGACCCTAAATGGATATTTCTCTGTCTTTCCCTGTGTCTCTTCCTCTCTCCCACTTTATTGTTATCTTCTGACTCTTGCTTCATCTCTTCTCTCTGTTTTGGCCTCATTTCATTCTCCTACAGTGTTAAGGCTGATAGAAATCTCAACGTTACAGAACACCAACTCTTTACATAGCAGCTCCAGGGAAGTAATTTTGTCAGATTTGCTTATTTCTTGCAGCCATCCCCAAGGTAACTAGTATATTAAAAGGAATGCATATTATGATTATGTTGGTCTGAGTCTTATGACCACAGTATGCAATAGGTCTAGGGGAACAAATCCAAGCCACTCAAGAACAAATTATTGCTTTCTGTTTTGTACTTTTGTTACTTACTTGTTTTATTAATATTTGATTTTTAAATAAAACATGTGATTTGAAGACTCAAACAAGAACTTTTAAGTCAGAAATTAATCCCCTAAAGGCCTAAAATAAAATAAGAACAGTGTAGTCATAGGTTTTATTTCCAGCTTTATTTTGTACTAGTTTTTCAAGTTAAATAGCTGTTGCAATCAAATCGTTCTGTTCGGTGTCTACTGAAACATGCATTGCTCTTTGCTAGATCTCATTATTCTAACCACTCTTCCCATCTGGAATACTTCAAGACCCACACCCTTTGCAATGAAAAATTTTAACCATTCTTTAAAGTCCTATCTGAAAAGTTTTACCTAATTATCCAGGCTTAAAATAGTTAGGTTTCTCTATTGTTCAAACTATGACACATCCATTCTATAGTTAGGACTTGACTTTAAGGTCCAAAGTGAATAAAAATAGGGTGATAACCCATCTCTGAAAAGTTCTGTCCCTCCCAGAGTCAATTATTGTTCATGCTTCCTCAGCTTTGGCCTCACTCCTCCTCCTTTTTTGTGTTTTTTCTTTAAAAGTAACTAGTAGTGTTATTTATGTTTTGGGAGGTATATATTTTATCTTATCTGCTAAACTATAAACTAATTTAGAACATATATTTTGTTTCATACCTAGCTTGTGAGTAGTTTGAATAAGACAAAGTTTGGATTCAGATAACTCTTCTAATTCAAGAACAACCTTTCATTTTCTGTAAGACTTTTCTTGGCCATATTACTTAATCTCTGGAACTATGTATCTATGCTTATCATATGGGGGTGATGGTATCTGTTTATCTAATAAAATACGTTAGGTCATATCATGGGACACTTTCTTAAAATAAACTATTTTTATCCTCTCTTTCAACTATCACTATGCCTCATACCCAACTAACACTGAACAAATATTTGCTGATTGATTGAATAGTACAAATTAAGACACAGACTTCATAGATTTGACTTCAACATTTACAGAATTTAATTGCATTATACGGGAAATGAAAATGCAGGGGGAAAAGCAAATTGTACTCTGATTCTTGATTTTTCCTATCCTTGACTTATTTTTGTAATGGACAGAAAACTGGCATTATGGCTTTTTAGCAAGACTGCTGCTGCTGCTGCTAAGTCGCTTCAGTCATGTCTGACTCTGTGCGACCCCATAGATAGCAGCCCACCAGGCTCCACCATCCATGGGATTTTCCAGGCAAGAGTACTGGAGTCGGGTGCCATTGCCTTCTCATTAGCAAGACTATGCTGATGCTATTATTTTCTTTTCTTGTTTTCAAAGGACTCCTGGTCATATGGTTTATAATGTTTATTAATACAGTTCTTGGGCATATCAACAAAACCACTTTCCAAGTAGAACTGTCTCAGGTTGTGATTTTTTGTATCATTTTTCCTTTACTTGATTTGAAGTGAAAGTCACTCAATTGTGTCCAACTCTCTGAGACTCTGTGGACTAGACTATCCATGGGATTCTCCAGGCCATAATACTGGAGTAGGTAGCCTTTTCCTTCTCTAGGAGATTTTCCCAACATAGAGATCAAACCAAGGTCTCCTGCATTGCAGGTGAATTCTTTACCAGCTGAGTCACAAGGGAAGCCCAAGAATACTCGAGCAGGTATCTCTTCTCCAGCAGGTCTTCCTGTCCCAGGGATAAAACAGGGGTCTCTTGCATTGCAGGTGGATTCTTTACCAACTGAGCTATCAAGGAAGTCGAAACTTGAAGCTGTTACTCAATTAAGTCCTATGGACTCTCCAAGCCTGGCAGAGACTCTCTGCCTCCCTGGAGGGAGGGTTCATTTTTCATTTGGATTTGAGTAGGTTGAGATCGACACAATACAAGCTTTGTTCAGTGGCCAAAGAATGGAGAAGCAGAAACTAGGTTACCAGGTTAACTTCTTACCCAATTAAAGAGAAATTTATTTTTAAGAGTAAAGACAAAAGGAGGAGTGCTAGTCACTCAGTCGTATCAGACTTGGGAACCCCATGGACTGTAGCCCGCTAGGCTCCTCTCTCCATGGAATTATCCAGGCAAGAATACTCTAGTGGGTTGCCATTCCCTTCTCCAGGGGATCTTCCCAACCCACAGACTGAGCCCAGGTCTCCCACACCGCAGGCAGACACTTTACCATATGAGACACAGGGACAAAGGGAGGAAGAGTGAGGCTAATTATAAGGAGGTATGTGCATTAATCGACCCTGGAAGGGACAGGACTTTTCAGGGATTGGGGGGGGGGGGAAGGAATATTTTTATTCCTTTGATCCTTAAAATAAAGTGATAACTAAAGATAGATGTGTTATTTAATTTGCTAATGTAGTATGATCATTGACTACTGAGACTTAGGGTCTGTTGGAGGTTAGATTCACTATCATCTTGGTCTCAGCTGAATTCATCTGGTCTTTGGTTGTTCGTAGCTTCCTTTCTTATCTCTGGATCCTTTCACTTAAAGATTTATGTTCACTTCTGCCGAAGATGGGGAGGGGCTTGGCAGGTTTGGAGTAAAGGAACTCCTGCTTGGAGTAAGGGAACTCCTGCTAACAGTGGGGACTGGAGGGTTTTGAGCAAAAACCTGGAGTAGCTCTGGCAATGAAAATGAGAGAGAGAGTGAAAAATATAATGATGTTTTACCAACATTGCCATGACCGGATGGAACTCTAGTAGTAGTAATCATTTAATAAGGTAATTTTCTTATACAAATCATCTTGGTGACACAGTAAGCTTTTATTTTTTAAATATTTATTTTATTTATATATTTGGCTGATTCATGTCTTAATTGCAATATGTAGGATCTTGTTCCCTGACCAGGGATTGGAGTTGGGCCACCTGCATTAGGAGTATGGAATCTAACCCACTGAACCAGCAGGGAAGTCCCAGTAAGATTTTTAATTTGATTATTCAGGTGATGAAGTTAACACTCAGAACACAGGTAACTGAAGTAATAGTGCTTTGGGATGAAAACCCAAATGTTTCAGATTCTGACACAGTATTCATTTCAATATCATGCTACCTCCTGACTAGCCTCAGGATACTAATTTTCCCAAAACTTCTATCAACAGTCTAGTATAAATGAACTCTGACAAACTATATATTAAATTGAACCTCATTTTTAATAAACTTTTTAATGCCAAAATTTCACACGCTAATAAAGTAATGCTCAAAATTCTCCAAGCCAGGCTTTAGCAACGTGTGAACTGTGAACTTCCAGATGTTCAAACTAGTTTTAGAAAAGGCAGAGGAATCAGCGATCAAATTGCCAACACACACTGGATTATCAGCAAAGCGAGAGTTCCAGAAAAACATATATTTCTGCTTTATTGACTATGCCAAAGCCTTTGACTGTGTGGATCACAATAAACTGTGGAAAATTCTGAAAGATATGGAAATACCAGACCACCTGTCCTGCCTCTTGAGAAACCTGTATGCAGGTCCGGAAGCAACAGTTGGAAATGGACATGGAACAGACTGGTTCCAAATCAGAAAAGGAGTACATCAAAGCTGTATATTGTCACCCTGCTTATTTAATTTATATGCAGAGTACATCATGAGAAACATTGGGCTGGATGAAGTACAAGTTGTAATCAAGATTGCTGGGAGAAATATCAATAACCTCAGATATGCAGATAACACCACCCTTATGACAGAAAGTGAAGAAGAAATAAAGAGCCTCTTGGTGAAAGTGAAAGAGGAGAGTGAGAAAGTTGGCTTAAGGCTCAACATTAAGAAAACTAAGATCATGGCATCTGGTCCCATCACTTCATGGCAAATAGATGGGGAAACAGTGGAAACAGTGGCTGACTTTATTTTGCAGATGGTGAGTGCAACCATGAAATTACAAGATGCTTACTGTTTGGAAGGAAAGTTATGACCAACCTATTAAAAAACAGAGACATTACTTTGTCAACAAAGGTCCATCTAGTCAAGGCTATGGTTTTTCCAGTAGTCATGTATGGATGGGAGAGTTGGACTATAAAGAAGGCTGAGAGCCAAAAAATTGATGCTTTTCAACTGTGGTGTTGGAGAAGATTCTTGAGATTCCCTTGGACTGCAAGGAGACCCAAGTAGTCCATCCTAAAGGAGATTAGTCATTGGAAGGACTGATGTTGAAGCTGAAGCTCCAATCCTTTGGCCACCTAAAGTGAAGAACTGGCTCACTGGAAAAGACCCTGATGCTGGGAAAGATTGAGGGCATGAGGAGAAGGGAATGATAAAGGATGAAATGGTTAGATGGCATCACCGACTCAATGGACATGAATTTGGGTAGACTCCAGGCATTGGTGATAGACAGGGAGGCCTGGCATGCTGCCGTTCATGGGGTCACAAAGAATCGGACATGATTGAGTGACTGAACTGAGCTGAACTAAATGCCAAAAGGACTTTTTGCTTCTTTTGCTTTTTTGTTGATTTTCAAGCTTTATTTATTTATTTATTTAGCTTATCTGAAATCTCTCTCCTATGTTTATAACATCAAAGTCCTTTCTTCAATGACCAAAGTGCTGTTGCAAATAGAAGATTACAAGTTTTGGACTAAGTGAAGCACTAGGAAAAGATAAGCTCTAAAGAAACAAAGATCTTATTTTCATAGTCATTTGCCATGCAATGTATAACAAAGCAAGAGGAGGGCAGAGTATGTAATTCAGCCATGTGCTACATTCCTCAGAAAATACTGTCTCAAACAAATTGATAGTATATGATGTCAGACATATTTAAGCAACACTTAAGCTCTCAACAAAAAAACCTCTCACTAGAATTTTCCCTGTTTGGAGGTCAAATAACTTCTGTTGGCTGAAATAAACAATTAAGAAAAAATATTACATATTTTTATTTATATATGATGAAATTTTTGATGAAGTCTAATAAGTTAGCTTATTCATTACTTTTAACACATTGTACATAAATAATCTATTTACCTGACTTTCATTCTCCACAAATTCACAAATCATTTTAGCATGGATATATTGTTTTATATAAACTGAAACTCCAATTGTAAATATTGGCCTATAATAGTAACTTACTCTATTTGTTAGCATGAACTTAATTTAATCTTTTATCTGTTTTTATTAAATATATTTATTGAAATGTTTCAAATCATTTAAGGTTAACTTTTTATTAAATAATTCCAAATAGTGACAGGTTTCTTTTTAGAAAGTTGTACCCAAATTATAAATAGTAAAAATGGAATATTAAATGGATAAAATATATATGACTATAGACTTTTGGCATTCTACAACTAAGTCATTTTAATTTTTCAATTCACATTATTATTTTTCTTTACAGGGAGAGTGCATTTCTGATATATTTAGCTCACAATAAAAATGTTCTGAAATAGGGAAATATTTATAAAATAGAAATTTCTTACTGAATTTCTTTTCACAAAGGTGCTAAAAAAGACCCAATTTTAATAAACATACATCAAAGTTAAAAAACAAATGTTAAGGCTTCTATGGCACCAAGACAAACAGTAACTTAGACAAATTAATTAGCTATGTGATTCAATCAATGAAAAAAGTCAAATCAGCTAATCCACAGTATTTGGACTGTTGATTGATTGAATACAAGCGTCTGTGTATGTGTTTATGGAAAACTTAAAAGAAACTCAACTGATACACAGATAAAGCTAAAAGACAGGAAAACATGAAAATGTTAGGTTGCTAGAGTCTTTAATCTTCCCAGCCTAAGTTCTTATAGATGCAAAATGTAAACAAAGGAATAGTAAACAAGTCCTCTAAATGAGAAAAAGAACAGAGAAAGAGGCCTACTACTAGAGTAGAGGGAGAGGTTCTGACTCTCATGCTTCTATGCAGTTTTGGATAAGTCTAGCTGTACTATAAATTTCCATATCCCAACAGAGATGAGATTTTGTTTCTTATTCACATAGCAATTCATCTCACATATACCCCTGGTTTTGTAGGTTTGAGGAACACATTTTTTCACATTTTGGCCTTATTTGATCCCATGGGCTTATGGTCTTAGATTCCTTTCTTTCTGTGTTATTCTGAAAAGAAAAGAGAAATTCCAGATGCTTCTTACCACTTAGGTCCAAGAGTAACTCACATAATTTCTCACACACTCCATTGGCTAGAATTCAGTCATTGGTCTATACTGACTGTAAATAAAACTGGAAAATGGAGTCTGGCTTTACTGCAAAAAATGAACATGCAAATTAGTGAATAAATGATTTGGACAAAAATACAGCCATTCTCTTTTGAACTATTAATTTCATTTTTATTTTAGGGGACATTTATAAAAGAAAAACATTATTAAAAAAAGAAAAATAAAATAGAAAAAGTTTGGAAAGAAAGAATCAGTAAAGAAAGATCAGTTGAAAATAGAGGAGAATGTGGAATAGCCGCAACATATTGCCATGTTTCACTTTGCAATCTCTCTCTATAATTTCTCTTTTCCTCAGTCTTTTCAACATTTCCTCATTCCCTGTGTTTTTTCTCCTTAATTTTCCTTTCATTTACTCTCCCTCAGCCTTATTTTTTTCTATTTTGACTCTCTTGGCTCTTTCTTACTCTTACTGCTACTTATCCTACAGAAAAATTGTTTTGCACATATCCTCAAGGGTCTTCTAAAAAAGACAAAAAGCAAAACCAAAAAACACAAAAGCATAAAAAACCATCTAGTTCAGTTAACTCGTCTAGCTAAAATTCTAAGTGAGGCAGAAAGACAGATTGCTCTTGCAGGATAGTCCATAAAAAAGGTGCTCATTGTGACTTGCCAGCCTCTCATGATATCATAAGCTATGCCTAAAACACAAACTCTAATAAACCCAGAAGCACTCTACCTATTCTTCCTTTCAATTAGGACAATACTTCATTCATAAAAGTAAGTCTCAAGTTCCTATAAGCTGAGAAGTGGAAGCTGAATAGTATTAGACAAAAAATTCTTTAATTTAGTGTGTACATGAAAAAAATCTAAAGCACTACAGGTCTGGACACATTGCAGTCCATAAGCATCTTATCTAGAATAACCTTTTTGTCAAAGAAGCAGTAGAAATTTGCTTGAAGTGAAATAATGTCTTTTTTCCTCCTTATGAACTGTGCTATATGCAAATACAATGAATGGAAAAGAAGAATTATGTTAGATTTTTCTGGTTCAGGTTGATGTATTACTTAGTAATTCATTTGTAGCTGTACCTCCATTCCACCGTCAGTCATTCTGTAGTCATCTTAAATCTGTAAACCTAGATAAATTTAGGCTAGTTTGCTCAGAAAGTGATGTGTGTATGTATATGTGTATGTGTTCTTGACAACTTTGAATAATTCTTTACACAATTCATTCACTCAAATTCTAATAAATAACTACACAAGTAGGGGGAAGTGTTAAGTGAGCTTTAGTTTCAAATTGTACTTGGTAAACTCTAAAATACTTATGGAATTCAACTGTTCAGATACTCATAGTTAATCCAGAACATTTATTTCATATCTGGATACTAGAATTTGTCTGCTCAAGTTGTCATGTATTATGTAACAAAACCTTTTATATAATTTATTACTTCTCTTACTTATTTTATAGTTGTACTCAAAGTTTCAGAGGTAAATATACACTACACAATAAATTTGTTTTTGGTGTCTGTGATAGGTTTGTAGAAAAATCCTACTGTAATTATAAATAGTCCTTTTTCTTTTTTCTCTTCAAAGAGATTTTCCTATATAGTGTTCTTAAAAAGTAAGGTACAAAAGTCACAGGTCTTTTGTATGGCAAAAATACACTAAAAGTAAAATAGAATACAAAAAATAAAGTTTTAAAACTAATTAAATTTTTCTTATCTCATATCTAACAGATTACTTCTGTGAGAGTTTATGTTTTCCTGTATTCTATATGATAATCTTTCTGAGTATAATATCCTTTGCTATTGTTCAGTCACTCAGTCGTATCTGACTGTGACTTCATGGACTGCAGCACGCCAGGTTTCTCAGGCTTCTGGAGTTTGCTCAAATTCATGGCCATTGACTTTGTGATGTGATCTAACAACTTCATCCTCTGTCATTGCCTTCTCCTCTTGATTTCATTCTTTCCCAGTATCAGGGTCTTTTCCTATAAGTCAGCTATTCACATCAGGTGGCCAAAGTATTGGAGCTTCAGCTTCAGCGTTAATCCTTCCAATGAATTATTTAGGGTTGATTTCCTTTAGGATTGACCAGCTTGATCTCCTTGCAGTGTAAGGGACTCTCAAAAGTCTTCTCCAACACCACAGTTCAAAAGCATCAATGTCTCAGGGTTCAGCCTTCTTTATGGTTCAACTCTCACATCTATACATGATTACCAGAAAAACCACAGCTTTGACTATCCAGACCTTTGTCAACAAAGTAATGTCGCTGCTTTTTAATACACTGTCTAGGTTTTCACAGCGTTTCTTCCAAGGAGCAAGCAGCTTTTGATTTCATGGCTGCAGTCACTGTCCGCAGTGGTTTTGGGGCTCAAGAAAATAAAGTCTGTCACTATTTCCATTTTTTTCCCCATCTATTTGCCATGAAGAGATAGGACTGAATACCATGATCTTAGTTTTTTGAATGCTGAGTTTTAAGCCAGCTTTTTCACTTTCCTCTTTCACTTTCTTCAGGAGCCTCTTTAGTTCCTCTTCACTTCCTGCTGTAATAGTGGTGTCATCTGCATATCTGAGGTTATTGATATTTTTCCCAGGAAAGTATCTGCCTGCAGTGTGGGAGACCAGGATTTGATCCCTGGGTTGGGAATATCCCCTGGAGAAAGGATAGGCTACACACTCCAATGTTCCTGCCTGGAGAATTCCATGGACAAATGAGTCTGGCCAGATATAGTCCATGGGATCCCAAATAGTCGGACACAACTGAGCAACTAACATGCCTCCTGGCAATCTTGATTCCAGATTGTGCGTCATACAACCCAGCATTTTGCATGATGTACTCTGCATATAAGTTAAATAATCATGGTAATAATATACAGCCTTGACATACCCCTTTCCCAATTTTGAACCAGTCCGTTGTTCCATGTCTGGTTTCTTACTGTTGCTTCTCGACTTGCATGCAGGTTTCTCAGGAAGCATATAAGGTTGTCTGGTATTTCCATTGCTATAAGAATTTTCCCATTTGTTGTGATCCAAACAGTCAAAGGCTTTAGCATAGTCAATGAAGCAGAAGTAGATGTTTGTTTTTCTGGAATTCTCATACTTTTTCTATGATCTAACAGATGTTAGATTTGATTTTTGGTTCCTCTGCCTTTTCTAATTCCAGCTTGTACATTTGGAAATTCTTGGTTCAGGTACTGCTGAAGTATAGTTTGAAGGATTTTGAGCATTAAATTGCTGGCATGTGAAATTACTGCAATTGTGTTGTAGTTTCAACATTCTTTGGCATTGCTCTTCTTTGGTATTGCAATGAAAACTAACAATTTCTAGTCCTATGGCCACTGCTGAATTTTCCAAATTTGCTGGCATATTGAGTGCAATACTTTCACAGCATCATGTTTTATGACTTGAAATAGCTCAGCTAGGATTCCATCGCCTCTTCTAGCTTTGTTTGTAGTAATGTTTCTTAAAGCCCACTTGAGTTTGCACTCCAGGATATCTGGCTCTAGGTGAGTGATCACACCATTGTAGTTATTCAGGTCATTAAGATCTTTTTTTGTATAGTTTTTCTGTATATTCTTGCCACCTCTTCATAATATCTTCTGCTTCTATTAGGTCTTTATCATTTCTGTCCATATTGTGCCCACCTTTGCATGAAATGTTCCCTTGGTATATCTAATGTTCTTGAAGAGATCTCTAGTCTTTCAAATTCTGTTGTTTTCCTCTATTTATTTGCACTGATCACTTAGAAAAGGTTTCTTATCGCTCCTGGCCATTCTTTGGAATTCTGCATTCAGATGGGTATAACTTTACTTTTTGCTTTGCTTTTCATTCTCTTCATTTCTCAGCTATTTGTAAAGCCTCCTCAAACAACCATTTTGCCTTGTTGTATTTCTTCTTTGAGGGGATGGTTTTGATCACCACCACCTATGCAATGTTACGAACCTCTGTCCACAGTTCTCCAAGCACTGTACCTATCAGATCTAATCCTTTGAATCCATTTGTAACTCCCACTGTATAAATGTAAGGGGTTTGACTTAGGTCATACCTGAATGGTCTGGTGGTTTTCCCTACTTTCTTCAATTTAAGTCTGAATTTGGCAATAAGGAGTTCATGATCTGAGCCACAGCCAGCTCCTAGTCTTGCTTTTGCTGACTATTTAGAGATTCTCCATCTTTGGCTGCAAATAATGTAATCAGTCTGATTTCAATATTGACCATCTGGTGATGTCCATATGTAAAACTGTCTCTTATGTTGTTGGAAGATGCTGTTTGCTCTGACTAGTGTGTTCTCTTGTCAAAACTCTGTTAGCCTTTGCCTTTCTTCACTTTGTACTCCAAGGGCAAACTTGCCTGTTTCTCTAGGTATCTCTTGACTTACTAATTTTTCATTCCAGTCTCCTATGATGACAAAGACATCTTTTTTGGGGGGTTAGTTCTAGAAAGTCTTATAAGTCTTCATAGAACTGTTCAGTTTCAGCTTCTTCAGCATTAGTAGAATAGACTTGGATTACTGTGATATTGAGTGGTCTGCCTTAGAAACATTGAGATCATCCCGTCATTTTTGAGATTGCACCCAAGCACTGCATTTTGCACTCTTGTTGACTATGAGGACTACTCCATTTCTTCTAAAGGATTCTTGCCCACAGTAGTAGACATACAGTCATCTGAATTAAATTCACCCATTCCCATCCATTTTAGTTCACTGATACCTGAACGTCAATTTTTACTCTTGCTATCTCCTGTTTGACCACTTTCAGTTTACTTTGATTCATGAACCTAACATTCCAGGTTCCTATGTAATATTGTTCTTTATAGCATTGGACTTTACTTTCACCACCAGACACATCCACAGCAGGGCATTGTTTCCACTTTGGCTAGGTTGCAGGTTTTTCACTTTTAACGCTTTGAATATATCATGCTACTTCCTCTTGTCTGTAAAATTTGTGCAGAGAAACCAGTTGATAGCCTTATGGGAATTCCTTTGTATATGACTCTATTTTTATTTCTAGCTGCTATTAGAATTCTCTCTAAATTTTTTAATTTTAATTTCGATATGTTTTGATTGGGAAAGAGTTGGATTCATTTTTTTTGAGGACTTCTGTGCTCCCTGTATCTGGATATCTTTTCTTCTTCAAGTTTGGGAACTTATTAGCCATAATTTCCTCAAATACATCATGTAGATCTTCACTCTCAGTTTTCCTTTTGGATCTCTATTATACAAATGTTGGTACACTTTAATGTTAGTACAAATATCTCTTAGACATTTTTCTTTTCTTTCTTTCTTTCTTTTTTTTTTAATTTGCTCTTCTTTTTGCTGTTCTGATTGGGTGGTTTCCAATATTCTTTTTTCCAGAGAACTTGTACATACCTCTGTTGCTGCTGGTGCTAAGTCACTTCAGTCATGTTTGATGCAGTGCGACCCCACAGACGGCAGCCCACCAAGCTTCTCTATCCCTGGTAGTCTCCAGGCAAGAATCCTGGAGTGGGTTGCCATTTCCTTCTCCAGTGCATGCATGCATGCCAAGTCGCTTCAGTCATGTCTGACTCTGCCCAACCCTATGGACAACAGCCCACCAGGCTTCTCCATCCACAGAATTCTCTAGGAAAGAGTACTGGAGTGGGTTGCCATTTCCTTCTCCAACATACCTTTGTATCACTTAACTATTATTCATTCTTTCCAAAGCATATTTTATTTTGGCTATTAAATGCTTCATATCTGATTGGGTATTTTTTATAGTTTCTAGTTCCTAATTAAAAATTTTACTATGTTCATGTATTCCTTCACCTAGTGTAGTTAATATTTTTATTTTCAGTGTTTTGAATTCTTTATTTGGTAAATTGTTTATTTATATTCCATTTTAAAAATATTTTCTGAAGCTTTGTCTTTTAGTAGAGAGCAGCTCCTCTGCCTTTTCATTTTGCTTAACTTATTCTGCCTGTATGAATTTAGGAAAAAAGGTACCTATTGTGCTCTTGAAAAGGTATTGTTTGGAAGTGTCCTTATACAGACTCATGTACCCAGCCTTCTGTAGGAGAGTTGAACTTGATGTAGATGCAAGTCACATCTTTCTTCAGGGTGTGCTGGCAGCTATCACTTGGCAAAGGTGGGGCTGGAGATGGAGTGCCTAGAGCAGGAGCAAGGTGTGAGTGCAGCTTCCTCTCTGCTAAGTGATCATCTCTGCCATATTGAGGGTGGGATCTTATCCCAAGTTGCTGGAGTAGAAGCCCTGAGGGTTGACCTGAGTTGGTTGTGTTCTTCTTCTTCTTCTTCTTTCTTCTTCTTCTTTTTTTTTTCCCCTGCCTCTCCATACCAGGAACTTTGCCCCAGAGCAAGGAGTGCTGAAGTAAATGGGGCCCCTGCAGGCTTTCGGCTCATATCAGCAGTAGCAGTACAAGCTTTATCAGATACACTGCATGGTCAGGCTTCTGCAGTGGTTTTCTTCATTCCACTCAGGACAAGCCTTGAGTGCAAGTCCACCCTGTCCCTCACAGATGATCAACTGTCCCCAGGCTCTGCCACACCCAGCCTGTTTTGACACCACACTGCAGGACAGACTATGCTTGTGTGTATTCCCAGAGAATATCTGGGTGTGAGCTGTGGTGGAGAAGTGGCTCTCAGAGATCTGAGCTGCTTCAAATGCACCACTTGAGTAGGTGCCAGCAATACTCACTGCCACCCCAACCAGGCCCTGCCTAGGGATTAGATAATCTCTAATCTCAAGGTCAAGCTTTCTTTTGGGTGGTGGCCCTGACAGATTCATTGCCTTGCTGTAGTTTGAGTGAGCAGGCCTAGAGCGTTTACTTTGCTTGGGTGGGAGCACATGTCAAGGATGTCACAGGAAACTCAGCAGTCGCTGGAGCTGACCTCTATCCATACTCCCTCCAAGGTGAGCAAGCACACACATACTCTGCACAAATGCAGTCCAGGCTTCCCAAAGCTTTCCTGTTGGTCCCTGCTGTCCTCCAACCAGCCGGGGCAGGGATGTCCCCCTTATGTAGGTCTAGGACTGAGTGCCCAATTCATGGCTCTGGCTGCTCGTCCCCCAGGGTGGGTGGTGGCCTGTGAATCACTTTTCTTCCTTTCTTACATGATTATATATATTTTTTCCCTACAGCCCTGGGTGTGCAGGAGTCCTTCTGCAAGTTTCCAGATAGTCTTCAAAGAGCATTACACCACACATATTTTTGATGTTTTCTTGGGGACAGATGAGCTCTAAGTTGGTGTCCTCTTGCTCCACCATCTCAGTTGATCCCCTATCTTATCACTTAGTCTTTGATAGTGCAATTAAAGTCTTTTCAATTTTGTTGATTTTTTTCAGACAGTCAATTTTTTGTTTTATTGGTTCTCTCTGACATTTAAAAAATCTACTTTACTCATCTCTGCTGTAATCATTATCATTTTTTTTTAGTTGGCTTTGGGTTTAGTTTGTTCTTTTTCCCTACTTGCTGCTGTTTAAAATTAGGTTATAGATTTAACATTTCTTTTTTTAAGTGTAGGTGGTAAACTGCTCTGAATTTCCCTCAGAGTGTTGACTTAACTGCATAAATTTTAGTATGTCATTTTCTCATTTCCATTCATCTTTAAGTATTTTTTTTTAATTTCCTTTATATCTTCTTTGTTCTACTGGGTAACTGAGTATATGGTTTAAATTTCACAACTTTTTAAATTTCCAGGTTTGTTTTTTCTTCTGTGGTTTTTCTTTTATTTTTTATTTATTTATTTATTTTTTAAATTTTCTTTACTTTATTGTGTTGGTTTTGCCATACATTGACATGAATCCACCATGGGTATACATATGTTCCCCCTCCAGAACCCCCCTCCCTCCTCCCTCCCGATTCCCTCCACCTGGGTCATCCTGGTGCCCTAGCCCCGAGCATCAACCCTGGGCTGGAGATTGATTTCACATATGATAATTAACATGTTTCAATGCCATTCTCCCATATCATCCCACCCTTGCCCTCTTCCACAGAGTTTGTGGTTTTTCTTTTAATTCTGAGATTTATTAGAACATGGTCAGGAAAGATACAAATATATAAGTTTATTTTTCCTGGATTTATTGAAACTTGTTTTGTGGTCTAGCATCTGGTCCATCTTGGAGAAGTTTCCCTGTCACTAGATTAGAATGTACCTTCTGCTGTTTTTGGGTAGAGTTATCAGTTTATGTCAATTAGGTATGGGATGTTTTAAGTTCTCTCTTTTTAGAATTTTATTCTAAATGTTCTATCCATTATTTAAAATGGAGGGGCAGGGCAAGGTCAAGCAAGAATTCCATAAAGTTTTAATGTTTTTAAGGTACATATTCTTGATTCAGTGATTGCTTGTTTGCTGTGAACTTTTGGCTGTTTTCCAGATTTATGGGTTTGTTTTATAAATTTTCCTAGTTTCTGACAGTTCTATGAATGAATGTATGGGCATCAGAAGCTACCTATAATATTATTTTTCTGATGTTACTCTCTCTTTAAATTATTTTGAAGCATTCATTCTAAAAATATCTTTCTCTGGAGAAATGGTTTAAAAGGGAGTCAATGTAGGCAGTAATATTTTCCATATCTCTGCCTCAGTATTTTATGAATATAGAAATATATGTATACTGATAAATAGATATGAATTTTAATGATACTTTATATCAAAAGCAGAAGTCACTGAATTCTAATCAACAAAATTCACCATGATGATTTTTAATGCTTACTGCATCTGTTTATTTTCATAAGAGAAGCAGTTTGCTTTATGTGAGAACAGATGTATGTGTGATTATTTGCACTGAAATACACAAACATTGGAATAAAACAGCAATTCACAATTGCTGCCTGAAACTTCTTTTAAGTATACAATTAGTGAACAATGAAGAACTCATTACCTCTTATAACTTTACAGTCAAGGAAACAAACAATTAAAATTGGTGGTATGAAAATGTGAGTGATAAACTGATGTACACAGAAACTCACATCATACTGTTTCAAGTTTCCTAAAACTGGAAAGCATCTGCTATCTTATTAGAGACTTTCCTGTTGATAAAAAATACCCAGAAGTTGATTCTGTATTGGTATTCCTTAATGTTTTGACATTTGCCTCAGTTATTTATGCAATTATTCATTTTTGATAAAGAAGAGGGGGGAAATGACCATTGAAGGAACAGTGATCATGAGAAGAAAACTACTTTCATCCTTGATCTGGTAAATCTTTGCCAGATTCAACTTTATTTAGTTATCCCATTGCTGAAAAAAGAGATACTTAGTAACAATTCCTCCAAATGGTGATCTTTTAATGCTTTTAGCTATGTTTGTGTAAATGAAAGGTACACTTGTATACAAGACACTGCTCTAAATCATTTGTTTTACAGTGTATGAACTCCAACAGCTAGTGGACTATTATTATGTAGGAATATTACAACATTCCTATCATGCTCATGGTCATCAATGTCATGTTTTTCAAGGAGATTTTTGATACCTTCTCTCCTCTCAAATCTTTTCCCCCTCTTCCCCTATTTTCACATTTAGGTGATGACCTTCCTTCTGCCTCTGAGACATATTCATCATGAGAGAAATCAACTTTATTTACCTTTTTGTTTTGTTGTTCAGTCACTAAGTCTTGTCCTACTATTTTGCCATTCCATGGACTGTAGCTTACCATGTTCCTCTGTCCCGGGGATTTCCCAGGCCAGAATGGGGTGCCATTTCCTTCTCCAGCTTATCTTACTGACCCAGGGATCCAACCCAAGTCTCCTGCATTGGTGGGTGGATTCTTTACCACTGAGCCACCAGGGAAACCTATATTATATATATATAAATATATATGTATGTATATGTATATAACCTATATATATGCATGTATGTATATAACATAATATGTATGTGTGTGTGTGTGTATATGTGTGTGTGTGTGTGTGTGTGTGTGTGTGTGTGTGTGTGTGTGTATACACATACATATATTTGTTGGCAAGTTTAGGGTGTGTGAAGGGCTTCCCTGGTGGCTCAGTGGTAAACAATCTGCCTACCAATTCAGGAGACCTGGTTTTGATACCTGGGTTAGTAAGATCCCCTGGAGAAAGGAATGGAAGCCAACTCCAGTATCTTTGCCTGGAGAATTCCATTGACAAAAGCTCTTGGAAGGCTGCAGTCCATGAGATCACAGAGTTGGACATGACTGAGTGGCTTTCACACGCACACATATATATTTTTTTCAACTTTTAATCCCATTGCTACACATGAGCCCTTTCTGAGCCTAACAAAGTTTCATATACAACCCAGATAGATTATTCTTAAAACTCTAGACTCATACATGGAACTGGCTATTCAACATCTTTTGAAAGTAAACTATGTACCTCAGAAATAATTTTAAAGCAAAATGTTTATTAAATTAAAAAAATAGTTGAGTATATAAAATATGATCATACAGTTCTATAAATTTCTAAAAAGCCAACACACTGTTTACCAGCATCACAGAAGTGCTTTTGTCTTTGCTAATAATCAACCCTCAAGCTAACAGTATTTTAATTTCTAATACAACAGGTTAGTTTGTTTTGTTTTTACACTATATATAAACATGGGACTCCTACAGCAAATACTCTTTTACATCTATTTTGTCTTAATATTATTTGTGGAATGTGTTCATGATGTTTCCAAAAGTTACATTACTGTGTAATATAGTATAAATGTGTGCTTATCATTAGTTTGCCTCTAGTTGGGGTTTTATAATAATACTGCTATAAAATTTCGTGTATGTGTCTTTTGGGAAATTTGTGTCCACCTTTATTTGGCTAATATCTCACAGTGAAATTCCTTGATATGTGTATATTTTGCATTAGTAGACATAGCTAAACAGTTTTCTGATATGGGATTGATTTATACCCTCATTAACACAGAAGAACTGTACAAAAATATCTTCACAACCCAGATAACCACCATGGTGTGATCACTCACACTCATCTAGAGCCAGACATCTTGGAATGTGAAGTCAAGTGGGCCTTAGGAAGCATCACTATGAACAAAGCTACTGGAGGTGATGGAATTCCAGTTGAGTTATTTCAAACCCTGAAATATGATGCTGTGAAAGTGCTGCACTTGTTATGTCAGCAAATTTGGAAACCTCAGCAGTGGCCACAGGACTGGAAAAAGTCATTTTTCATTCCAATCCCAAAGAAAGGCAATGCCAAAGAATGCTCAAATTACCACATGATTGCACTCATCTCACACAGTAGTAAAGTAATGCTCAAAATTCTCCAAGCCAGGCTTCAGGAATACGTGAACCGTGAACTTCCAGATGTTCAAGCTGGATTTAGAAAATGCAGAGGAACCAGAAATCAAATTGCCAACATCAGCTGGAGCATCGAAAAAGCAAGAGAGTTTCAGCAAAACATCTATTTCTGCTTTATTGACCATGCCAAAGGCTTTAAGTATGTGGATCACAATAAAGTGTAAAAAATTCTTCAACAGATGGGAATACCAGACCACCTGGCTTGACTCTTGAGAAACCTGTATGCAGGTCAGGAAGCAACAGTTAGAACTAGACATGTAACAACAGACTGGTTCCAAATAGGAAAAGGAGTACATCAAGGCTGTATATTGTCACCCTGCTTATTTAATTTATATGCAGAGTACATCATGAGAAATGCTGGGCTGGAGGAAGCACAAGCTGGAATCAAGATTGCTGGGAGAAATATTAATAACCTCAGATATGCAGATGACATGACCCTTATGGCAGAAAGTGAAGAACTAAATACCCCTTTGATGAAAGTGAAAGAAGAGAGTCAGAAAGTCGGCTTAAAGCTCAACATTCAGAAAAGTAGGATCATGGCATCTGGTCCCATCACTTTATGGGAATAGATGAGGAAACAGTGGAACCAGCGTCAGACTTTATTTTATTTTGGGCACCAAAATCACTGCAGATGTTGATTGCAGCCATGAAATTAAAAGACACTTACTCCTTGGAAGGAAAGTTATGACCAACTTAGCATATTAAAAAACAGAGACATTACTTTGTCCACAAAGGTCTGTCTAGTCAAGGCTATGGTTTTTCCAGTAGTCATGTATGGATGTGAGAGTTGGACAGTGAAGAAAGCTGAGGCTGAAGAATTGATGCTTTTGAACTGTGGTGTTGGAGAAAGAATCTTGGGAGTCCCTTGAACTTCAAGGAGATCCAGCCAGTCCATCCTAGGGGAGATCAGTCCTGGGTGTTCATTGGAAGGACTGATGTTGAAGCTGAAACTCCAGTACTTTGACCACCTGATGTGAAGAGCTGATTCATTTGATAAGACTCTGATGCTGTGAAAGATTGAGGACAGGAGGAGAAGGGGATGACAGAGGATGAGATGGTTGGATGACATCACCGACTCAATGGACATGAGTTTGGGTAGACTCCGGGAGTTGATGATGGACAGGGAGGCATGGCATGCTGTGTTTCATGGGGTCACAAAGAGTCAGACATGACTGAGCGACTGAACTAAACTGAAATAACAGTTTATGAGTGTAATCTTGATGTCATATATTGAAACCCTAACTTCTTTCTGCCTTGCACAAGCAGTTTTTTCTAAAGTCATCTACTTTTTGAATAAGTGGTAAACTTGTTTTCTCTTTGGTCATTCATACCAAAAAAATCTTGACAATATCCTTAACTCTTATTTTTCTTTTTCCTAGACACAGGTTTTCTTTTTTACAGAGTAATCTCAAATTTTGTCTCATTGCCAGTCTGATATCACGTCAACACATAACAAATGGGAAACACAGGAAAGCACAGTGAAAAGGGGAGTCGGCTGTTACATAACCGCCAGTTACACGTGGACCGCCACATACAGACGGGGTCACCCAGTAACTGCTGTTTGTAGCTTGTCTGCTCATGGGCCATCCTCTCGGATCAGCAGATGTGCCTCTGCTGTCTGTCACCATCTTCTGGAACTTGCTCAGGCTCAGGTCCATTGAGTCGGTGATGCCATCCAGCCATCTCATCTTCTGTCGTCTCCTTCTCCTCCTGCCTTGTCTTTCCCAGCATCAGGGTTTTTTTCAAATGAGTTCACTCTTTGCATTAGGTAGTCAGATACTGGAGTTTCAGCTTCAACCTCAGTCCTTCCAGTGAATATTCAAGATTGATTTTCCTTTACGATGGACTGGTTTGATCTCCTTGTTGTCCAAGTTACTCTCAAGAGTCTTCTCCAACACCACAGTTCAAAAGGATCAGTTCTTCAGTGCTCAGCTTTCTTTATGGTCCAACTCTCATATCCATACATGACTGCTGGAAGAACCACAGCCCTGATGGACCTTTGCTGTCCACTAGATGGACAAAGTAAGGTCTCTGTGCTTTAATATGCTAAGTTTGTCTTAGCTTTTCTTTCAAGGAGCAAGCATCTTTTAATTTCATATCTACAGTGATTTTGGAGCCCAAGAAAATAAAGTTTGTCACTGTTTCCATTGTTTCCCCATCTATTTGCCATGAACTGATGGGATCGGATGCCATGATCTTAGTTTTCCAGATGTTGAGTTTCAAGCCAGCTTTTTCACTCTTCTCTTTCACTTTCATCAAGAGGCTGTTTATTTTCATCTCTGCTTTCTGCCATAAGGGTTGTATCATCTGTATATCTGAGGTTATTGATATTTCTCCCAGCAATCTTGATTCCAGCTTATGCTTCTTCCAGCCCAGTGTTTCTCATGATGTACTCTGTATATAAGTTAAATAAGCAGGGTGACAATATACAGACTTGACATACTCCTTTTCCAATTTGGAACCAGTCCATTGTTCCCTGTCTGGTTCCAAATTGCTTTTTAACCTGCATACATGTTTCTTAGGAGGCAGACAAGGTGGTCTGATATTCTTTAAGAATTTTCCACAATTTGTTGTGATCCACACAAAAGATTTAGTGTAGTCAGTGAAGAAGAAGTAGATTTTACAAAGTGGGTTTTTTTCTCCATTTAATCTGTAATCTTAAATAGCTTCTCATGTCATTATGCTTTGAAATATTTGGAACATCAGCATCATAGACACAGTGAGGGATATCCTATAGCTGAGCCTTTGTCTATGCCACTAGCTATGACTTTACAAAAGGTTCTAAGGGACGGAACTTGTGTCCAGGGTATAGGAGGGCTCTGCATGTGTTTGAATTTAGTTTCTGTTTTTCTTAGTAAATAAGTATAAAGTTGACACAGAGGACTGTATGTTTCTCTGGTTTTCTTTATAGATCTTTTAGGCCAGGAATTGGGAGAAGAAACATACTTTGGGGGGCTAATCAAGGAGGCCCTGGAAGTGGATTCTCCTACCATGGGACCCTGCAGGGCCCTGGCCCTGCCCCGGCCTGACGCGCGCCCCCGGGACCGAGCCGCGACCTGGTGGAAGTGCCGCCCCATCGCTCCGTCAGTGACCCGGGACGTACCTTCCGGTCTGGCTCCACACCTCTCTGGGAACCTGTACTCGGGCCACCAAAGAACAAGTGTCAGGGACAGGCCTCCCTTTCCTGTTTCTCAGGCTTGTGGTCACGACGAGCCGGCTGCTTCCCTGGCTGTGACCCTGCTCGGGCAGCCCCATGAGGGAGGCAGCTTCCCACAGGGCTCTGGGGTGTGGGGAACTTCGAAAGAGAGTCACAGTTTGCCAAGCAGTCTTCTTCATTTATCAACATTGAGCAAAAACTGAAACCACATTCACGTCTAAATTTTGTAGGCGGGGCCTCGGGGACAAGGGCCCCTCTGACCTGATGCTCAGAAGGCAGACAGGGACATGGAGAGACGGGGTCCGCCTTTGTGCTGAAATCCCGCGACTGAGACAAGAGGATCTGGTGTCCACGGAGGACCCCACTCACTGGGCTCCTCAGCCTGGCGCATTCAGTGTCCTAGAGCCAGGGACACATTTAGAGTCACACTCCAAATTCAAACACCATGGCCAAGGTTAACTGGACATTCTCTGGTATATTTGAGGAATACTACAATCTGATCAAACTGTTCTTATTAACAGGATTCTCTAATTAGACACTATTAGGAATATACTTTCAAACTGCTTTCTCAGTGGGCAGCCTTAGTCACAAAGAGTCTTTCCACTGAATCATAGGATCATGCCTCCGTAGAGCTAAGTAAGAGCCTGGAAATGTCTTTTCCTTGTAGCACCTCCCTAGAATTCCCTGAGAGCACGCTTTCTCTGACGCACGGTGCCCCAGCGTCCTCTAATCCTGCGGCTTCACCTGGAAGCCCTGCCCTCCTCCTGCCCAAGGTCTGCAGGCCGGGGCTCGGCCCCCTCCCCACTCCAGGGCCGCCATCTGATTTGTTTCCCCAGCTGCGGACTCACAGAGCCACACTCCCTGTGTCTGCAGTGATCCTGCTGTCCTAGCAAATAATGGGCCGAAGGACAGCTTTGCGTCCTCGGGAACACGGGCTGCGGGAAATGAGGCCTTGCTGGGGGCCACACGTGGAAAGCTCGCTTTTAAACACACTGTGGGCGGTCAGCTGGGAGGTGGGGTCCCACCACCTTCAGTTCCTTATTCCACTGATTTTGAACTGACTACACCCAAATATTTAATTGTCTTTTAACTATATGAAATTATAAAGCTAGCTATGGAGTGTTGGGAAGTGTGGTACGCGTGTGCCCCTTTAAGACGGGGAGGCAGTTTAGAATCAATCACTGTTCTCTGAGAAGGGTGGTGGGCGGAGGGGGCCAGGGTGCTATGGGGGGACCAGGACCCTGCCCGATGGCCTCCCTGGAGTAGGTGAGGCCACAGGACTTGTTGGGTTGGCTGAGGTGGGGGTATCCCCAGGACTGCCTTTGGAGCGGATATTCACCCTGTCAGAGAAACAGGAAAGAAGTCCCTTTTCAGAGTCACAAAGATGACACACTCAAGCCAACTTCTGAGCGAAACTTTAGTAAAACCCAACTGGGGATGGGATGATGGAGCTATTAGTCTGTTCACAGTCTTCGCTGTCGGTACTCTTGATTATCTTTCTTTACAAAAAAACGCTTTTAACGTCTTACTTATCTGTCACTGTGGTTAAATTGCTCATTCTCATGTTTAATATGGGTTTCCCTCATAGCTCAGTTGGCAAACAATCTGCCCGCAATGCAGAAGACCCCGGTTTGACTCCTGGGTCAGGAAGATTCACTGGAGAAGGGATAGGCTGCCCACTCCAGTGTTCTTGGGCTTCCCTTGTGGCTCAGCTGGTAAAGAATCCTCCCGCAACGTGGGAGACCTGGGTTCGATCCCTGTGTTGGGAAGATCCCCTGGAGAAGGGAAAGGCTACCCACTCTAGTATCTTGGCCTGGAGAATTCCATGGACTATACAGTCCATGGGGTTGCAAAGAGTTGGACATGACTGAGCGACCTTGCCTTTGACTTTCATGTTTAACACAGTTTGAAGTTGGTGAATAAATGCGTTTCTGTCTGCACACAGGTGCAGATGCCGCAGTTTCGATTGTCCCAGTGAGCCCGCCCCTTCCCCCAAGTCCTTGGCCCTGGACAATCGCTGATGTCCTCTGCTGCTGCTGTTCCATTGCTCAGTCGTGTCCGACTCTTTGTGACCTCATGCACTGCAGCACACCAGGCTTCCCTGTCCTTCACCATCTCCTGGAGTTTGCTCAGACTCATGTCCATTGAGTCACTGATGCCATCCAACCATTTCATCCTCTGTTTCTCCCCTTCTCCTCCTGCTCTCATTCTTTCCCAGCATCAGGGTCTTTTCCAATGAGTTGGCTCCTTGAATCAGATGGCCAAAGTATTGGAGTTTCAGCTTCATCATTAGTTCTTTCAATGAATATTCAGGGCTGATTTCCTTTAGGATTGTCTGGTTTGGTCTCCTTGCAGTCCAAGGGACTTTCACGAGCCTTTTCCAACACCACAGTTCAAAAGCATCAATTCTTTGGCACTCAGCTTCTTTATAGTCCAACTCTCACACCCATATGTGACTACTGGAAATACCATAGCTTTGTTGGCAAAGTAATGTTTCTGCTTTTTAATATGATGTCTAGGTTGGTCATAGCTTTTCTTTCAAGGAGCAAGCATCTTTTAATTTCATGGCTGCAGTCATCATCTGCAGTGATTCTGGAGTTCAAGAAATAAAGTCTGTCACTGTTTTCACTGTTTCCCCATCTATTTGCCATGAAGTGATGGGACTGGATGCCATAATCTTAGTTTTTAGAATGTTAAGTTTTAAGCTAGCTTTTCATTCTCCTCTTTCATCCTCATCAAGAGGCTCTTTAGTTCCTCTTCACTTTCTGCCATAAGGGTGGTATCATCTACACATCTGAGGTTATTGATATTTGTCCCAGAAATCTTGATTCCAGCTTATGCTTCATCCAGCCTGGCATTTCATATGATATACTCTGCACAGAAGTTAAATAAGCAGGGTGACAATATACAGTGTTGATGTACTTCTTTGACAATTTTGAATTATGTAAGTTGTTCCATGTCTGGTTCTAACTGTTGCTTCTTGACCTGCACACAGATTTCTCAGGAGACAGGTAAGGTAGTCTGGTATTTTCGTCCCTATAAGAATTTTCCAGTTTGTTGACACCCACACAGTCACAGGCTTTAGAATGGTTAATGAAGCAGAAGTTGATGTTTCTCTGGAACTCTCTTGCTTTCTCCATGACCCAATGGATGTTGGCAATTTGATCTCAGGTTCCTCTGCCTTTTCTTTTTTTTTTTTAAATTTTTTAATTATTATTATTTTTTATTATTATTGTTTTTGCTATACAATGCCATGATATCACCATGGGTTTACATATGCTCCCCCTCCAGAACCCCCCTCCCTCTTCCCTCCCCCCGGGAAATCTCGATGCACCAGCCCCGAGCATCACTCCTGGGCTGGCGATTGATTAGACATATGATAATTAACGTGTTTCAATGCCATTCTCCCATATCATCCCACCCTTACCCTCATCCACAGAGTCCACGAGTCTGTTCTATACATCTGCAAACTCTTATTTTTCTCATTGCTCTTCTTTCTCTCCATTAGCAAATCCTGAAGCCTCTCGAAAAATTATAAAGCACACATATACATATATATATATAAAATTGGTATATGTGCATATATTAGTACAACCACTTGCTCTAATAATGACTTCTTGCATGATTTTTAAATTTCCTACATATTCCATTCCTTCTCTTACAGTCGTTTCTCCACTGCGCCACCACTGTAATAATACAGCATTAGCCATATCTTGTCCTAATCGGTGCCTCATCTCATACAAAGTAAAAAACTCTCACAATTGTCCATAGGCCGACTACTTTGCCTTTTGTTTCTACCTTGTATCTCCCCTGCCCTATTTCTTTCACCAACTACACCCTTGCCAACACTGGCTTCTTGTCATTATTCAAGTATAAGAAGCATGGACTTATCTCTGGTCCTCACACATTCTACCATTTCCAACCAGGTGTGATTCTCCAGGTACTCAGTCTTTTTCTAAGTGTTAACTCATTAAAAATTAAACATTAACCTCTACTTCCCACTTGGCACTCCCTTTTCCCTTATATTTATTTGTCTGTGTGAAAGTGAAAGTGTTAGTTAGTCAGTAGTGTCTGACTCTTTGCTACTCCACCAACTGTAGCCCACCAGGCCCCTCTGTCAATGGGATTCTCCAGGCAAGAATACTAGAGTGGGCTGCCATTCCCTTTTCCAGGAGATCTTCCCAGGATCGAAACTGGCTCTCCTGCATTGCAGGAAAAATGCAGGAATTTCTTTACCATCTGAGCCATTTGTGTGAAGAAGTTGTTAAACCAGTAACTGTGTATTTATAAATCAACCAACACTAGTAAACATATCAGGCAGAAGTATGACTTTGCTTTATTTAGCCTGTTTCCCAATTATCTAAATCAGTGCCTAGGATGAACTAGGTACTGATATAAAGTGTGTGTGTGTGTGCTCAGGCACTTCAGTTGTGTCCAATTCTTTGTGACACCATGGGCTGTAGGCCACCAGACTCCATTGTCCATGGGATTTTTCCCCACTAGAATACTGGAGTGGGTTGCCATGCTCTCCTCCAGGGGAATCTCCCTGATCCAGTGATGAAAACTGTCTCCTGCATTGCAGGTGGACTCTTTACTGTTGAGCCACCAGGGAAGACAGATAAAAGTATATGTGTGAATAAATGGATTTGTCAAGAGGCTCCCCCATGAATAAGTAGTTTTTAAAATACAGTGACAACCCAAAGACATATTGAAGAATTTAATAATTTTTGAAAGATGTTTAGTTCAAATTCTTCTCTTCAAGCTGAAAATCATGAAAGAAATCCTTAGAAATGTGAAGCGATATGGATACATTAATCAATTGTTTAAAAGGTTAAAAGGACTTGTACAGCAAAAGAGTTAATTAGTTGTATGAATTAATTATAAATTGATGCTATAACTTTTTGATTACTTAAGCTATATTTGGCATGGTTTAATATTTCCTGATATTACTCAGTTACCTAGCATTGTAGTCAGATATGGGGGTGATTGCTCTAAACTTCAATAATACTGTGGATTCTAACACTTCTTTTACATTTGCATGGATAAATGCCAAGATTGGAGATTTTAGAAATAATGTGGATGTGGCAGTTATGCAATCTCAAAATTTCCTCAATGTGACCCACATTGGCACACTTGAGTTTTAAAATACTCAGTTCAATTGTGATATCAATTAGGAAAATCATTAGAGATTAAAATGTTATTTCTGTAGGGTTATTATTAATAAATATCCATGCTAAGTTGCTCATTCAGTGCAAGCTGGTCTTAAAAAGCAAGACCTTTCCCTCCTATGCCTTCCTCTCCTGGTTTTCTAATTCAAGATATTGCATATTTAGCAATGAATTTCTTCCCTTCATCAAATATGCATGTAAAATAACATGAAATACATATATTGGTCTCTGGCTCTACTCCTTGGCACAGGGCTCCAAAAACCTTTGCAAATTCCTAAGTGGTAAGAGAACCAGAAGCATCTTTTGTTCTGTTGAAGTGACTCTGGTTGGGTTCTAAATGGGGACTGGTCACCAGGAAGACCAAATAATTATTAGATGCTTGATATTTTCATCCCCACTTCCCATTTTCTAGAGAGGGGAGAGGGACTGACAGTGAAGTTAATAATTGATCTTGTCAACATGGGAAAGCTCTCATAAAATCACAGTAATATGGGATCTTGGGAGCTTTCAGGTTGATGAACATATTCACATTCCAGAAAATGCAGCCTAACTCTATGGAGACAAAAATCTCTGCACTCAGGACCCTTCCAGACCTTGCCCTACATACCTCTTTGTTTGATTATTCATATATATCCTTTATCACATCTTCTCTAAGTTCTGTGAGCTGTTCTAGGAAACAAAGGGCAAAAAGTCATGGGAATCTCTGACTTGTTGCCCAGTTGGACAGAAGTTGCAGGTAACCTGGGGACCTGCTATTGCAATTGACATGTAAATTTGAGGGACAGTCTCAAGTGACTGAGCCCTTAACTTGTGAGATTCGATGCTATCACCAGGTAAATAATCTCAGAATTGAGTTAATTTGTAGGAACACCCTGCTGGTGTCACAGAATCATGTGGTGCAGCCAAAATTACCACACATCTGATGATCAGAGGGTCAGAAGTGAAGAGCTCTGTGTAGGAGTAGAGAAAGACAGGTGGTGAATCGTAGGTGTTTCAAACAAAACACATTAAGATAAGATGATGTTAAATCTTATTCTGGACTAAAGCAAAAGTCAGAGAAGTAGGACAGAACAGGAAAGGATATTGAGGGGAAAGTTAGGATGTCATAGAGACTAGAATATCTAAAGAAGGGACAGACAAAAGGCCCAAGAGGCCAGCTTTAATTCTTCTTCTGCAGGTAGTGTGATGACAGGAAGGACTATGACATAATTCAACATAGTCATTAGTTACACAGAACCGATTCATCCTCAGCCTTGCCTTCATCAATTCTGAACACTTAGGTTTTGAACAGTTACATCATCTCTGTAGCCTTTAATTCTTTGTTGTCTAAGGATAATGATTCTTATTTTGTGCTAAGATTAAGTCAGAAATGCATTAAAGCTTTGGTTACATGGTTAAGATTAAATAAATATTAGCTTTCTTCTTTTTCTCTACAGATATTTTTAGAAACAAGTCTTGTTACCTGAGTCTTCTTTTTTTTGATGGGGTAGGGGTAGAGTTTTTTTGGTCCCCCAAACAGGATGTTTTGTATCCAGCAGATAGCCTTAGTATGTGATTTCTCCTCTCTTCTGACATTTCACAGACTAGTGAAGGACATGGGAGTAGTGATACTCAGTGAATTTACATATTAAAGTTACTTTGGTCTCTGAAGGTGAAAGATTTCGTTGAAATTCTAGGTACAGCTCACTGGTTGGGTGGAAATGGACGGATCTGAATGTATCAACCAATTCCAGCTGAATTTCAAAACATCAAAGACCCATTGAACCTTCAAGTACATTTGCAAATGTATTTTCACTTAACTTGTTTTGAATCAAAGATAATTTAAAGAAAAAATTTAGCTAAGTAGTTTGAGTTCATTTACACTTATATCATCAAAATGCCATTTTGCAAGCACTTTAAGCCCTTTCGAGTTCTTCTAATATGTTTAAAAACCTTGAGGGGAAAAAAAAGTATGTTTTATAGTTACAAAAAGGGAGCTGACATACATTAACAAAAAAGAACACCCTCCCCCAGGCACTTGTTTCTTAGAATACACATGCAGCAGTTCCTTCTTGATGGCATCATAGGTAATATTTGACCTTTCTGCAAGGTTAAATACATACCTCTTCCTCCAGAAACAAAACACAATTTCCTTCTTTATTTTCTCCTAAGCTGAAAAAGAAGATTAGAACAGGAAAATGAGGAGGTTTTTGCAGGGGAGAAGTTCATACCCTCTTCCCCTCACACCCTCTAAAGCCATCTTTGAAACTCAACAATTGAAGTAAAAAGAGCTTTTAATAAAGCAAAGTATCTCTTTTATCAATGAGATCATTGATCCTAAGTTGCCCCAAAACAAACCTTCCAGAACCTGCCCTGGAGGCTCCAGTGTGGTATGTTACTGGCATGTTTTTCTGTATTTTTGTGTGTGTATGTATGTGGAGTTATATACATAGAATTTATATATATTCTATATTTTTATATTTCTGTGTATATGTATGCATATTTCTGTATTTTTTAATTTCAGTGTATATTTATATTCATATATAGATCATATGATATATATATATTTATATATATGTATCTCACATACACAACAAAAAAATACATAGATGTATTCACTTTTGACAGATATATATATATATATATATATATATATTTTTATGGTACACTTAATAGACTACAGTATAGTTTAAGCATAACTTTTATATTCTCTGGGCAACCAAGCAATTCATGTGACTCACTTTATTGTGGTGTTCATGAACCCTATTTGCAATATCTCTGAGGTCTGCCTGCATGTGGTCATCAGAAAATACACAGAAATGTTGATAGCGTGAGTCTTGTAGTCAGCAATTTTGATAAGAAGAGTGAACAGAGGAGCTGGAAATGCACCTTGGTGTCCAACATATGAGGCATCTCAGGAGGGAGGGCAGTGGAGGAAATGAGCTCAGTGGGTGCCCAAGGTCCGAAGATATATTAACAGGCAGGAAGAAGTTGTAGGAGATCAAACAAAACTTGGATCTTCCTGAAAACTTTGCCTCAAGTGAGAATGTGAACTATATATAGGTAATGAGGTGAAGCCAATAAATATTAAAAGCATTTTAATAATTCCTATCCAAAGCAGAACAAGTTTGCTTCTTCTGTATTTCTAGTTTAGCCAGTTGTACAAACAGAATGTATAAAAATGAATTGTAATTTGAATCATTTACATTGTTTTCTAATTCTATCATCTTTTGCTTTACGTTTGATTGCTTTATTGTATTTTAATAAATTCATCTTTTTGGAAATTTCTTTAGTTTGAAGCATTTTAGCAAGTATTTTCTTCAGAGGCTGATCTTTCTTGTGCATTGTCTGTATTCAGATCTGTCCATGTGGGAGGTTTAAAAAACAACACTTAGTAAAGACTTGAAGAGGAGCAGTTAATAAGGGACTGGGCAGATGTACTAGAAAAATAAGTTGTCCTTTCAATAACAATTCTTTATTAATATCTGTACATTTAAAGCAAGTCAAAATATTTCTATACCTTGTGAATAACGTGAAATAAAAAGAAGGGCTGAACAACACCATGCACACTTGTCTTGCATGCATGCACACTGTGCACACAATTGTTATCAAAGTCTTTCACATTCATTGGATATTTTTCCCTAATCTCCTATATTCTGCCTTATTATCAACTTCAGATATATATAAAAAAAGAGAATCAATGGACCTGACTCTGTTTTCAGTATCTTTTAAATGTTGTTAATGATTGTTTATTGCTATTATTTTTTATTGCTGTTAGTTTGGGAAGTATACACATGCTGGAATGAGCTTCCCCATGGTTCCAATGTTTACATCTTCTCTATCCAAGAGATTGAAACCAAATTCTCTTAGTTTCAACTCCATATTCCCATAAGGACTCATTATCTAGGTTCAGTGCCAGTCCAGACTTCTATGCTCAGAAGGTATGGATATCAAAACCCAACAGCAAGGCTACTGGTGTCCTCTCCTGAGGTCTCACAAATGAGCTCACACATTTTCCTCATAAAACCATGCAGGTGCATCCAAAGTTGTGTTGAAATTATTTTTATGATGTCATATGGCTATATTGTAGATCTGAGACCACAGTGTAGGTTTTCTGACTAGTAGATTAAAAGCTGTTTCTAGGAACCCGTCCACATTGTGGATGCTCCATTTCTTGACTTTTAGAGTCTCATATTCCTTCATCTTTCTATATTTGTCCTTAACTTTTCATTTTTTGCTTCTCTCTGTTCCTTTGGAGCTAAAAGTTCAGGTGGTATAAGGTTGCATTTCTGCACCCCTTGGCATTTCTTCTTTTCCTCTTACACATCATTAATTTTACCTCTGCTAGGGATGACTACATCCTGAAGCTCAGCCAAAGCCAGGGAGCACCTACACCTTAAATTAGAGTTGCAAAAAGTCACATGAAAGCAATGTAGCTATTAAAAATATGATTCCTCAGGTGTGTCTGGATAATATTCAGATGCACCAGAACTTATATCAGCTGATGCCAATGAAAACTGTGAGGTTTCAGTTGATTTTTGAAAACACACAAGACATCAAATCACCAAGGTGACTAGCTATTAGGCTGTTAAAAACCTGTGCAACATGTTTTGACACTACAGGATATACTGCAATATGCAAAATATAATACATATTGTAATTTTACAATATACAAAATTGTTGGTTGGCTATTTAAGAACCTCATGAGGTTAAAGACTTTGGAGAGGCAAGGAAAAACTATTTCCCTGATGGGCTCTTTTTTTTTTTTTTAAATTTCAAGGAGGTACAATCAGAGCTAAAGGATCTTTGGCTCCGTTTACAAGGAAACAGAATTATGAAAAATATATTATGAAATAAATGATGCACTGCTTTTCTTTTCTTTTTTTTTACATTTTTGACAAAATTGCAGACTTGAAAGTTGCTAGACTACTACAAAGAATTACAATATGTTTTTAACATAATTTCTCCAAGTGTTAAAATATTTCTATATTTGTTTTGTCATGCTCGCTGCTTCCTTTCTCTCTCCAGAGAGTAAGATAGATGATATGATTAATAGGTAGAGGTATATGCATACATATAGATATTTGTGTATATAGATGGATCTATCTATTTATTTTGAGAGTAAGTTGCAAAGATGATGTTCTTAGAGTATGAGTGATAGTCATTCGATTATGTCCAACTCTTTGTGACCCCTGGACTGCAGCCCGCCAGGCTCCTCTATTCATTGAATTCTCCAGGCAAGAGTACTGGAGTGGGTTGCCGTTTCCTTCCCCAATGATGTTCTTTACTAAGAAATATTTGTATCTTCTTGACATTGGACGTATCTTTTCTTACATAAAAGTCATGATTATCAAAATCCAGAAATTGCCATTGACAGATAGCATTATCTAACCTACACATGTTACTCTGATTTTACCCATTGTCCCAATACTGTGCATTATAATCAAAGGAGATCACAATTAAGGTGTTGCATTTTATTCTGGCTCTTTTTACTTTGGAAAATAAAGTTTCATTGTTGAATAGTTTTTTTTTAAAATGTATTGCATGTGCTGTAATGTTTCTTTGTTTTTGTTGTTTAGTAGCCAAATCATATTCAACTCTTTTGCAACCTCATGGATTTTAGCCCACTTGCCTTCTCTGTCCATGAGATTTCCCACAGGAGTACTGAAGAGAGGGGCCATTTTCTTCATCAGGGACTCTTCCTGACCAAGGAGTTGAGCCCATGCCTCCTGTTTGGCAGGCAGATTTTTTACTGCTGAGTCACCAAGGATGCCTTTGTGGCTACACCAATACATTCCCACCAACAGTGTAGGTGGGTTTCCTTTGCTTCACATCCTCACCAACATTTGTTCTTTGTGTTCTTGATGATGACTATTCTGATGGGTATGAGGTAATATTTCATTGTGGTTATAATTTGCATTTCTCTGGTGATTAGTGATATTTTTCATGTGCCTGTTGACCATCTGTATCCTTCTTTTGAAAAAAATAAATTCTGTTCAGTTCTTCTGTCCACTTTTAATTGCTTTGGTGGTGCTGTTTTTTTTAATTAATTAATTAATTTTTTCTTTACATTATTGTATTGGTTTTGCCATACATTGACATGAATCCTCTATGGGTATATATGTGTTCCCCTTCCAGAATCCCCCTCCCACCTTCTTCCCGATTCCATCTCTCTGGGTCATCCCAGTGCACCAGCCCTGAGCACCCAGTATCATGCATCAACCCTGGGCTGGCGATTCATTTCACATATGATAATTTACATGTTTCAATTTCATTCTCCCATATCATCCCACCCTTGAGTTGTATGAGCTGTTACTATATTTTGGATGTTAACACTTTGATGATCACATCATTTGCAGATGTTTTCTCCCATAGAGTAGTTTGTCTTTTCACTTTTTAGATGGTTTCTTTTGCCATGAAGAAACTTTTAAGTTTAATTAGATCCTATTTATTTGTTTTTGCTTTCATTTATTTTGCTTTAGGAAAGAGATAAAAAAAATATTGCTATGAGTAATGTCAAATTGTGTTCTACCCTATTTATCTCCTCTAGGAGTTTTATGGCTTCAGGTCTTACATTTAGGTCTTTAATCCATTTGAATTTATGTTTTGTGTCATAAGTTAGAATGTCCTAATCTCATTCTTTTACCTCTAGCTGTCTAGTTTTTCTAGCACCACTTATGAAGAGAGTGTCTTGTCTCTACTATATATTCTTGCCTCCTTTGTTATAGATTAATTGATCATAAGTGTATGTGTTTAATTCTAGATTCTTTTTTCCTTCCCACTTATCTATGTGGCTGTTTTTGTACCTAAATTGGAATCTCAATTCTATCTCTTAATACCTCTGTGATTGGGTGTATAATGAATCCAAGACATATTTTCCTCATTTACAAAACAAGGATAATACACACCTCACAAAAAGGTATAGCTGAAACCATTATAAGGGAAATCTTTTGTTGTTTTCTAGAGAAATACATCCAGTAGAAGAGAGTAAGAATAAGCAGACAGAATTCTAGACTGAAAATTTGAAAATGGAGTTTTTAAAAAGCTTAATTATAGGATAATTTAAATTTTCCAGTTTAACAAAGAAAAGCCTTGCATGTATAGATTTTATAAACTTTATTTATGATATAATTGGAAATATTATGAAAACTATTATTTAAATGTGATTAAATTGTTATAAACATCTCTTAAATATAGTACTGAGCTTATTTTTGTTTTAGCTATTATAGTGATTAGCTGGAAATATTATCTCAATAGATTTCCATCCACCATGAATCCTTGATCTTAATGATGATCAGTTCAAGAAAGCTGTATGAAAATTTGTAAGTATTGTAATATTCCAAAGTTAGAGTATGAAAAAATATAATCTATTGTTATTGGTAGAAATAGGTATAAAGTATTTCGTTCATTATCCATTCATTCAATTATATGAATGGATTCAATTACTGTGTTCTAAGAATTATGCTAAGAATTAGGGATACAAAAATGAATAAGTAAAATCTTTGAACAAACATTTTTGAAAAAAATTTAGAAAACATTTGCTAAAATCAGAAATAAGCATATCCTTCAGCACAGCAATTTTATTTATAGAATTTAACCAAAGATATCCAGATAATTGTAGAAAGACATTAAGTATAGTGTTATTTATAAAGGAAAAAAGTTAAAAGATAATTCAACATTCACCGACAATAGTGGATAACTTAACCACCTTGTGCTACAACTATAGTGACATAATATTCTAGAAGTAGTAGAAAAATTAGGTGCATTTTATTATAGAAGGAAAAGAATGAACTGTATATCCTATAATACACATGTATGCACTTAACTACACATGTCTGTCTCTGCCATGTCTATATTCTTTTATCCAAAATTTTGTATAAGAAACTGTTAACAATCACTTCAGGAATTTAGGATGCATGCTCTAAGTGGGGATGGAGACATTTGCTTATCACAACTTTTATTACTATTTGTAAAGTTTTCAACATATGCATGCATTAGTATTGTTTGAAAATTAAATGTAAATCAAAAAATATGTGTTAATATTGCATGATTTAAAACATTGCTCATTATTTTACCACATTCCTTATAAGGAACTATGTGGTCAAGCTCTCACAGAATCTGCATAAGTTAAAACATGGGAACAAATCTGCACGTATAACTGCTTTCCTCTTCAAGTTTCCTGTGGAAAGATCCAATCTACATGAAAGATAACTCTTTCTACCACTTCTGGAAACAAAGAGAACCTCCGTGAGAGATTTATTAGGATGTGACAGAGATGAAAGCAGACAAAAGGGAATAAGAGGCTTACTTCCCTAACAGTGAACCATGAACCAAACCAACGTGAGAACTGTCAGGGTTTCTCTCTAGGCCTTTCTCTGTCCTCACAAAGTTCCTTTTCTGCTTTCCAGTTAACATTTTCTGAGTGTGTCTTTTGTGTCAGATGAAAGGAACACCTGAAGTTTTGACTCCACAGAGTTTTTATTGTTGTTGATCTTAAGCCAAAAATTTAGATTTGAATATCTAGTTAGGGTTCATATCTTTCATACAAACTAGGAAATAAAGGAAGTCATGACAGATAGTAACATGGTAAACACAGAACATAGAAAAATAACAATAAAAATGAGTTTTCTCATGTATATATATGATTTTATTTAAAAAGCATAACTGGATCACTTTTATGAATGTAGATGCAAAATTCTGAAATATTACCAACTAATCCAGCATGTCATGAACTACCCTGGTATCATATGGGAATGTCATTTCCTTTTGAGAAGCATGACATTTATTAATTTAACCCTTAATGTTAATATGTTATAGAAGAAAAAATTAAGCTGGATCAGTGTTTCTTACCAGGGAAATAGATTACATTTGAGGAAACTATTACTATGTACAGCAGAAATTTGCTATTTCTGGTCTCTCCTCAGTAAATTCTCATAGCCTTCTCCAGTTATTAACTTAGTCCCTTCACTCATGTTGACTCTGTGACTCCATGGACTGCAGCCCACAAGACTCCTCTGTCCATGGGATTCTCTAGGCAAGGATACTGGAGTGGATTGCCATGGCCTCCTCCATGGGATCCTCCCCACTCAGGGATCGAACCCGAGTCTCCTGCATCTCCTGCATTGTGGATGCTTTACTACAGACTCTGGGGAAACAATATTGAGTCTCTTTTTGTACCACATTCAAATGTTTCTTTAAACATTCTGGACCTAACAGAAGCAGAGATATTAAGAAGAGGTGCCAAGAATACACAGAACTATGTACCCAAAAGGTCTTGATGACCCACATAACTACAATGGTATGTTCACTCACCTAGAGCCAGATATCTGGGAATGTGAAGTCAAGTGGGCCTTAGGAAGCATGACTTTTTGGTCTTTTAGGTCTCCTGCAACGGCAGGCAGGTTCTTTACAACTAGCACACCTGGGAAGACCAAAGCAATTATACTCCAATAAAAATTAATTTAAAAATAAAACAATTAAAATCCATTCATTTGCTTCCCCTAAAGTCTTCATACAGTGGGAATAGTGAAGACTGTCTTTAGAAATAGTAAGAGAAAATACTTTCTTGAAGGTTAAATGGTGGAATTTGGCCAAAATATACAATTGCATAAGTATATAATTGTTATGTATATATCAGCAGTAAATAATTTTGAATGCAATGAAAAGGAAAATCCCAACTGCTGTATGAAGAAAGCCTTAATATAAGAAAAGGAAAAATAATTTTGAAGACCTGTGTAAAGAAAATATTAAACTTTATTCAGGAACATAAAGAACATTGGAATATCTATGTCCTTGGATTCTCTTCCAAATATAAATATTTTAAGCAGACGTACTGTAGATAGGAATTTAGTTTATAATAAATCTTGTACTTCAGTGATGATGGGACCTATAATCAAATCAATACTTTTAGGTTAACTTCTCAGTGGAATTTTGATATTTTCTTGATATTTTGATAAAATAATTCTAAAATTTATCAGGAAGAACAAGTTCTGTAAAGTGGATAGTTTTAGTTCAGTTCAGTTCAGTTAATGTCCGATTCTTTGCAACCCCATGGACTGCAGCATGCCAGGCTTCCCTGTCCATCACCAACTCCCGGAGTCTACCCAAACTCATGTTCATTGAGTCAGTGATGCCATCCAACCATCTCATCCTCTGTCACCCCCTTCTCCTCCTGCCTTCAACCTTTCCCAGCATCAGAGTCTTTTCAAATGAGTCAGTTCTTCGCATCAGGTGGCCAAAGTATTAGAGTTTCAGCTTCAACATCAGTCCTTCCAATGAATATTCAGGACTGATTTCCTTTAGGATGGACTGGTTGGATCTCTGCTGTCCAAGGGACTCTCAAGAGTCTTCTCCAACACTACAGTTCAAAAGCATCAATTCTTACGTGCTCAGTTTTCTTTATAGTCCAACTTTCACATCCATACATGACTACTGGAAAAACCATAGCTTTGACTAGATGGACCTTTGTTGGCAAAGTAATGTCTCTGCTTTTTAATATGGTGTCTAGGTTGGTCATAACTTTTCTTCCAAGAAGCAAGTATCTTTTAATTTCATGGCTGTAGCCACAATCTGCAGTGATTTTGGAGCCCAAAATAATGATTGGGCAGTGTTCATCCTAGAAAATTCTAAATTACATAATAAATGTATATTAGATAAAACAGTGCTGTATTATCCCGGAGACAAGAATAGATTGCAAGATTCAGAAACAATTCAGCTGCTATAAAGACTTTAGACTATGAGAGAAGTGTCACTTTAGGTTAGGAAAAATAGGTTCTTAGAAATATTTAGGTTAATATTCTGAAAAAAATGTTCTATAGTAATATTATAATCTTTGCCAAAATAGATTTTAAAAGGACTATATATTTAAATTACTAAATAACAATCCAACTCTAATAGGGTAAAATTTAGAGTGGAAATAAATACACACAAATTTAGGGTGTAAGAAAAGCTTTCCAGATTAACAGCCAAGTAAAAACACAAAAGAGAAAAAAAAAGACTGACAGATGTAACTACCTAAAAAGGTGATAGTTTTAAAATGGTAAATACAGACAACAAATTAAAGACCAAAAAATAAACTATTAAAAGTAAATAATATCATTAGATAACTGATTCACATATGAAAGCAAGTGAATAGTATATCTAATTAGAATATTTGATAAATCAATATAAAAGATAACTAGTAAAAATTGAGTTGAAAGTATTAAAGGACTTATCACAAAAGTGAAAAATTTCAAAGGTTTACCTGAAAAGACATTTATGCTAACAATGATATGCTTTGTCTATCAGAGTAGACAGACAGACTGATGCTAGTTAAACAAATTGATGACTGAGGCATAGAGAGATACTTGTAATAACAAGTCTATATAAAATGAAAGCAAATATTCATATGTTTCTTTTTTGTGAAGGTTAAAACTGCATGCCTTTGTCTAAAACATTTATCTCTGGTAAAGTACTCTAAGTTAATACTAGAAGAAGTAAAGAAATTATTTACATAAGGTTGCTTACTGAAATTTGTTTTAAAAAATAAGAATATGCTGTCTTTCTCATTCTTTCTATATATATACAGGCCCACATGCATGCACACACACATCCCCAACTATTTAATCAATTAATATCTATACAAAAATGGTGGTGGTTTAGTTGCTAAGTCGTGTCCAACTCTTGCAACCCCATGGATTGTAGCATGCCAGACTCCTCTGTCCATGGGATTCTCCAGGCAAGAATACCGGAGTGGGCTGCCATTTCATTCTCCAGGGGATCTTCCCATCCCAGAGACTGAACACAGGTCTCCTGCATTGCAGGTAGATTCTTTACCAACTAGGCTACGAGGGAAGCTCTGTAATGTAATTATAGTGATAATTGGATATCTCTATTTATGGATGCTATAAATGTCTGTTACATATTGCTATGAACAAAAGGTACTTACCAGACTATGAATATAATTGCATCCAATTTTTATAAAACCATAGTTATGGAAATAATATTGAAAATGCAACACATACCCCATATTAATATCTAGTATTTCTGTATTTAATATTATGCTTGTTTTCAATTTTACTTTTAATGTATTCTATACTATGTCTTTGAGATGAAAATATGTTAATTTTATAATTATTAAGGCATCCTGGCCACACCCCCTGGGTTCCTGGCGACATCCTGGCCAGGAAATTGTTCTAGTTCTGGTTACAAATATGCACATACCTAGAGAATTTCTTCCCTGGTGGCTTAGACAATAAGGAATCTGCCTGCAATGGAGGAGACCTGGATTCGATCCCTGAGTTGGTAAGATCCCCTGAAGGAGGGCATGGCAACCCACTCCAGAATTATTGCCTGGAGAAGTCCTATGGACAGAGGAACCTGGAGAGCTATAGTCCACATTACTGCAAAGAATTGAACATAACTAAAGTGACTAAGCACACAGAACTTCTAATCAAATAATAACAGTAATTATAATAATAACAGTAATAATAATAGATCAAACCAGTCAATCCTAAAGGAAATCAATCCTGAATATTCATTGGAAGAACTGATGCTGAAGCTGAAGCTTGAATACTTTGGCCACCTAATGGGAAAAGCTTATTCATTAGAAAAGACCCTGATGCTGGGAAAGATTTAAGGCAGGTGGAGAAGGGGACAACAGAGGACAGGATGGTTGGATGGCATCATTGACTTAATGGATATGAGTTTGAGCAACCTCCAGGAGATGGTGAAGGACAGGGAAGCCTGGTCTGCTGCAGTCCATGGGGTTGCAAAGAGTCAGACACAATTGAACAACTGAACAACAACAATAATTATAATTGTTTTTCTAATTAAGACAAAAAGCTATTTTTGCAAGCCTTTATAAGGATATATAGTGTGTTCATCTCCAAGATATTTTTTCATGCTTTTTTCATTTATATTATGAGTCATGTTTTTTCTTTTTTTTTGTTCAGTCAGGTTGAAAAAAACTCAGAGGTAGTTATTTTCAATTAAGAAGTATTATTTTAGTACTAACATTTTGCTTTTTTTCTCTTTTTTACTTTGATAGTATTAAATTTTTTATTTTATCTTTTTGATGTTTAATGTTAATCCAATCATATTACTTTAGATATCTTTTATTAGAAGTTACTTCAAATTCTATTGGAAAGGAGTCAGAATGTTAGGACATAGATAAATAGTGTAATAGGAAATGGTATACACCTATATTACTCTACATAAATCATTTCAAATTTGAGTTTCACCTTCTTTATAATTCTACCCACAAAAAAAAAGAGAGAGAGAGAGGGTAGAGATGGTCATGCTAGCCAGAAAACTAAGAGAAAAATGTACTCTTTGACCACAGTCAAGTTGGAGTTTACCAGCAATGCATTAGTCCTCAGAGAAGAAGTTTCCCAAATATGAAATGATAGAAAATTAAAGAGCATAATAGTTTGTGAGTGAAGGTCATTTTTTAGAATTCCAAAAATGTAGTATTCTCTACTTCCAAGAATTCTCTTAGCCTTTTCTGATAATGGATATTGCCTTCAGCAAAATCATTCTGTATTTTCTATGATATTTTATGTTTAAATTGTTTTCATTCAGTATTTTAATTAATATACTCAAATCCCTATGAGATTGTTATATCCTTTTTTCATGTTAAGCAAGAGAAACTCAGGTCAAGTGACTTGCTCAAGATCAAACAGCCAGTAAAACTGGCAGAACTTGGCTTTAATCATAGTTTTCCTAAAATTTTTAACCACAGCCAGTGTGCCATCTATCATGACTCATCAACATCATTGTCACTGAGCAAGCTTTAAGAACTTTAAAGATACCTTACGTGGCATGTTTCTTTCTATAGTTCCAGCTCCTAAAGGAATTAGGATGCACGCAATGTAAGCTCATCTTTGGATTTTAAGCTGACTGATAATATTAAATAACTCAATACGGAGCTGTTCTTAAAAACGTCTTTCTGTCTGTCTCCTGATTTTTGCCTTTCTGTTGTAACTTATTTTCTCTTTATTCTTTTGGATTTCTTAAGATTATTTAATTCCTCACCAAATATCTCAAAGACATTTGCAATATATTAAGGGCCATTTAAGAGGGCTACTTATTTAAAATTAAATATACTTGGTGAAGTTCTCTCCAAACATTCATGTAGATTGAGTAATGGACTTTGTGGTCATAGATACCCAACTTAGTATTCTATTTTCATGAATTTAGCTAGAGTTGTTACTATGGACAGAGTTAATGTTCTTTTTAAGCCTCATTGTCCTCAACTTGGGCTTTGCAGGTGGCTCAGTGATAAAAATTCTGCCTGACAATGCAAGAGATGCAGGAGACACAGGTTCAATCCCTGGGCAGGAAGATCCCCTGGAAGAGGAAATGGCAATTCACTCCAGTACTCTTGTCTGGAAGATTCCATGGATAGAAGAGCCTGGTGGCTTGCAGTCCACGGGGTTGCAAAGAGTCAGACATTACTGAATAACTGACCGTGCACATATACATATCCTCAACTCAGAAATGGGGAAAAGTTTCATTCACAGGGCTGTTGTATGGATGTAATGTGATAAATAATAAATATAACACAGTTAGTCCAGTGTCTAGTGCATAGTTGAAATTGAAAGAAAAGTGAAGTCGCTCAGTCATGTTCTACTCTTTGTGGTCCCATGGAATGTAGCCCAACAAACTCTTCCATCCATGGAATTTTCCAGGCAAGAGTACTGGAATAGGTTGATACTTCCTTTTCCAGGGAATCTTCCTGACCCAGGGATTGAACCCTGGTCTCCTGCAATGCAGACAGATGCTTTACCATCTGAGCCACCTCGGTACAAGACAAATTGTAGTGTTAAAAAGTCCAGATGAGTTTGAGCATAATGAAAATATTCTACCTGCATTGTCATTCATGTTTTATTTATTTCTGATAGTGGTTGAGCCTGCTATGGAATAATAGGCTGAGAGGGATGAGGATCCTATAGGTCAAGACCCCAGGGAGAAAGAGATGGCCCACTTAAAGCAGACATTCGAGAAGGGTTTAATGAAGGGACTGTTTATAAATATGTGCATGCGTGTGTGCTAAGTTGCCTCAGTCATGTCCAACTCTGAAACCCTGTGGACTATAGTCCACCAGGCTCTTCTGTACATGGGATTCCCCAGGCAATGTTAGTGGAATGGGTTGCTATTTCCTAAAAGTATGAAAAACCATTAGAAGAGATGACTTGACTGCATAAAGTAAGTCATTGCTACTCTTGCCTAGGGGAACAGATAGTGCATTACTTGTTGTTCAGCCATGAACTTGTGTCCAATTCTTTGTGATCCCACGGACTGAAGCATTCAAAGCATCCCTGCTCTTCAGTGTCCTCAGAGTTTGTTCAAACTCTTATCCACTGAGTCAGTGATGCTATACAAGAGTCTCATTCTCTATTGCCCTCTTCTTCTCCTGCCCTAATCTTTCCCAGCATCAGGTTCTTTCCCAATAAGACCGCTCTTCATATAGGTGGCCAAAGTATTGGAGCTTCAGCTTCAACATCAGTCCTTCCAGTGAATATTCAGGGTCAATTTCTTTTAGGATTGACTGGTTTGATCTCCTTGCTGTCTGAGGAACTCTCAAGAGTTTTCTCCATCACAACAATTCAAAAGCATCAGTTCTTTGGTGCTCAGCCTTCTTTATGGTCCACTCTCACATCTGAACATTACTACTGGAAAAACTATAGCTATAGGGGCCTTTGTCAGCAAAGTGATGTCTCTGCCTTTTAATATGTTCTCTAGATTTATGGTAGCTTTTCTTCTAAGGAGCATGTGTCTTAATTTTGTGGCTGCAGTCACCATTTGCAGTGATTTTGGAGCCCAAGAAAATAAAATCTGTCAATGTTTCCACTTTTTCCCTATCTATTTGCCATGAAGTGATCAGACCAGATGAATGATCTTATTTTCCTGAATGTTGAGTTTTAAGCCAGCTTTTTTACTCTCGTCTTTCACCCTCATCAGGAAGCTCTTTAGTTCCTCTTTGGTTTCTGCCATTAGAGTGATATCATCCACATGTCTGAGGTTGTTGATATTTGTCCTGGCAATCTTGCTTCCAGCTTCTGATTCAACCAGTCCAACACTTTGCACAATGTACTCTGCATACAGTTTAAATAACCATGGTGAGAATATACAGTTTTGATGACTCCTTTCCCAGCTTTGAACCATTCAGCTATTCCATGTCTGGTTGTAACTGTTGCTTCTTGACCTGCATACATGTTTATCAGGAAGCAGGTAGTGTGGTCTAGTATTCCCATATCTTGAAGAATTTTCCACAGTTTCTTGTGATCCACACAGTCAAAAGCTGTAGCATAATCAATGAAGCAGATTTTTTTTCTGGAATTCCCTTGCTTCTTCTATAATCCAACAAATGCTGGAAGTTTGATCTCTGTTTCCTCTACCTTTCCTAAATCTAGCTTGTACATCTGTAAGTTCTTATTTTTTGGTTCACATACTGTTGAAGTCTTTCTTGAAGGATTTTAAGCATTACTATGTTAAATGTGAAATGAGTGCAGTTGTACAGTAGTTTGAACATTCTTTGGCACTGCTCTTCTTCAGGACTGGAATGAAAACTGACCTTTTTAGTCCTGTGGCCACCACTGAGTTTTCCAAATTTGTTGATGTATTACATTCAGCACTTTAACAACATCATCTTTTAGGATTTGAAATAGCTCAGCTGGAATCCTATCACCTCCACTAGATTTGTTGGTAATAATGCATCCTAAGGCTCTGACTTCACACTCCAAAATGTCTGGCTATATCATGGTTATTTGGGTTACTAAGATCATTTTTGTACAGTTATTCTATGTATTGTAAGCCATCTCTTCTTGATCCCATCTGTTCCAATTAGGTCCTTGCCATTTTAGTCCTTTATTGTAGCCATCTTTACATGAAATGTTACCTTGGTATCTCTAACTTTCCAGGAAAGATCACTATTCTTTCTCATTCTATTGTTTTCCTCCATTTGTTTGCATTGTTCACTTAAGAAGGCTTTCTCATCTCTCCTTGCTATTCTCTGGAGCTCTGCATTCAGTTTAGTACAGATTTCCTTTTGCTTTTTGTTTCTCTTCTTTTCTCAGCTATTTGTTAGGCCTCTTCAGACAACCATTTTGCATTTTGCATCTCCTTTTCTTTGGGATGGTTTTTGTCACCACCTCCTGTACAATGTTATGAACATCTGTCCATAGTTCTTCAGGCACTTTGTCAGGTCTGATCCATTAAATCTATTTGCCACTTCCACTGTGTAATAAGGGCTTTGATTTAGGTTATACTTGAAAGGTCTAGTGATTTTTCCTACTTTTTTCAATTTAAGCTGAATTTTGCAATAGGGAGCTCAAGATCTAAGCTACAGTCAGGTCCAGATCTTGTTTTTGCTGACTGTATATAGCTTCTCCATCTTCAGCTGCAAAGACTATAATCAGTCTGATTTCAGTGTTGACCATTTAGCAATGTTCATGTGTAGAATTGTCTCTTGTGCTGCTGGAAGAGGGTGTTTGCTATGACTAGTGAGTTCTCATGGCAAAACTCTGTTAGCTTTTCCTTGTTTCATTTTGTACTCCAAGGCCAAACATGTCTGATATTCCAGGTAATCTCTTGACTTGCTATTTTGCATTCCAATCCCCTATGATGAAAAGGATATTCTTTTGGTGTTAGTTCTAGAAGGTCTTGTAGGTCTTCATTAAACTATTAGACTTAAGCTTCTTTGGCATTAGTGGTAAGGGCCTTGACTTGGATTATTGCGGTGTTGAATGGTTTGCCTTGGAAATGAAAAGATATCATTCTGTGATTTTTAAGATTGTACCAAAGTACTTCATTTTGTACTCTTTTGTTGACTCTGAGGGCTATTCATAAGGGATCCATGCCCACATTAGTAGATATAATTGTCATCTGAATTAAATTCATTCATTCTTGTCCATTTGAGTTCACTGATTCTTAAAATGTTGATGTTCAGTCTTGATATCTCCTGCTTAATCAAGTCCAGTTTACCTTGATTCATGGACCTAAGACTTCAGGTTCCTCTTCAATATTGTTTTTTACAGCATTTGTCTTTACTTTCTGGTGGATGGATCCACCAGATACATCCACCACTGTGAAGTCACTTCCGCTTTGGCCCAGCCTCTTCAGTCTTTCAGGAGCTTTTTATCCACTCTTTCCGAGTAGCTTATTGGACATCTACCAACCTGGTGGGTTCATCCTCAGGTTTCATATCTTTTTGCATTTTCATAAAGTAGTAATTCTTTATTTCTAGCATTGAGAAAGACACAAGCTGCAAAGAAGTTATGAAATAATTCATTATTATTTCTTCATTTCCCTTTCACTTACTTCTATGCTCTTGCTTCAAAATAGATCACAGCTTGAAAAAAAACCACAAAATCCAATTTGCATTAAATAGAACAAAGACTGGAAATATCTCCATAGTCAATCTGTATCTGAAAAAAAATTTATTCTCAACTTTGCAAATCGGATAGGTGAAAACTTTGTCAAAGGATCAGACATTCAGTCATGGGTTTAGATACTTATCCAAAATTACCTTCTGAACATTCTGAAATTGTCTAATTACTAATTGCCAATCAAGGGCTGTTTTGTAAGTTTTAATTCCTGCCTTGCTCCCAGGAATGTTAGCAGACTTTTAATTTAAATCCATAAATGTAGAACAGTCTCATTTTTGGTATGAGATCAGTCTTTAGCAGTTTCCATTTTGCTACTTTTTTCCAAAATACATTTTAGAGGAAAGAAATGTGGCCAAGGATTATACCACACTTTTGTTGATATTCAGTTCAGTTCAGTCGCTCAGTTGTGTCTGATTCTTTGCGACTCCACGAACCGCAGCATGCCAGGCCTCCCTGTTCATCACCAACTCTCAGAGCTTACTCAAACTCATGTCCATTGATTTGGTGATGGCATCCAACCATCTCACCCTCTGCCACCCAATTCTCCTCCTGCATTCAACCTTTCCCAGCATCAGGGTCTTTTCAAATGTGTCAGTTCTTCACATCAGGTAACCAAAGTATTGATGTTTCAGCTTCAACATCAGTCCTTCCAATGAATATTCAGGAATGATTTCCTTTAGGATGGTCTGGTAGTAGGATCTCCTTGCTGTCCAAGGCACTCTAAAGAGTCTTCTCCAACACCACAGTTCAAAAGCATCAATTCTTACGTGCTCAGCTTACTTTAGAGTCCAACTCTCACATCCATACATAACTACTGGAAAAATCATAGCTCTGACTAGAAGGACATTTGTTGGGAAAGTAATGTCTCTGCTTTTTAATATGCTGTCTAGGTTGGTCATAACTTTCCTTCTAAGGAGTAAGTGTCCTTTAATTTCATGGCTGGAGTCACCATCTGCAGTGATTTTGGAGCCCCCCAAAATAAAGTCAGCCACTGTTTCCACTGTTTCCCGATCTATTTGCCATGAAGTGATGGGACCAGATGCCATGATCTTAGTTTTCTGAATGTTAAGCTTGAAGCCAACTTTTTCACTCTCCTCTTTCACTTTTATCAAGAGGCTCTTTAGTTCTTCTTCACTTTCTGCCATAAGGGTGGTGTCATCTACATATCTGAAGTTATTGATATTTCTCCCAACAGTCTTGATTTCAGCTTGTGCTTCATCCAGTCTAGCATTTCTCATGATGTACTCTGCATATAGGTTAAATAAGCATGGTGACAATATACAGCCTTGATGTACTCCTTTCCATATTTGGAACCGGTCCGATGTTTCATGTCCAGTTCTACCTGTTGCTTCCTGACCCGCATGTAGATTTCTCAAGAGGCAGCTCAGATGATCTGGTATTCCCATCTCTTTAAGCATGTTCCACAGATTGTTGTGATCCACACAGTCAAAGGCTTTGGCATAGTCAATAGAGCAGAAGTAGATGTTTTTCTGGAAACTTCTTGCTTTTTTGATGATTCAGTGGATGTTGCCAATTTGATCTCTGGTTCCTCTGCCTCTTCTAAATCTATCTCTAACATCTGGAAGTTCACTGTTTATGTACTGTTGAAGCCTAGCTTGGAGAATTTTCAATATTACTTTACTAGCATGTGAAATGAGTGCAATTGTGAGATAGTTTGAGGATTCTTTGGCATTGCCTTTCTTTGACATTGAAATGGAATGAAAATTGACCTTTTCCAGTCAAATGGCCATTGCTGAGATTTCCAAATTTGCTGGCATATTGTGTGCGGTTCTTTCACGGCATCACCTTTTAGGATTTGAAACAGCTCAACTAGAATTCCATCACCTCCACTCGCTTTGTTCATAGTGATGCTTCCTAAGGCCCACTTGATTTTGCATTCCAGGATGTCTGGCTCTAGGTGAGTGAACACACCATTATGATTATCTGAGTTATTAAGATCTTGTTTGTATAGTTCTTCTGTGTATTCTTGCCACCTCTTCTTAATATCCTCTGCTTCTGTTGCTAGGTCCATACAATTTCTGTCCTTTATTGTGCCCATCTTTGCATGAAATGTTCCCTTGGTATCTCTAATTTTCTTGAAGAGATCTCTAGACTTTCCCATTCTATTGTTTTTCTCTATTTCTTCAAATATATTGCTGAGGAAGGCTTTCTTTTCTCTCCTTGCTATTCTTTGGAACTCTGCATTCAAATGAGTATGTCTTTCCTTTTCCCCTTTGCCTTTCACTTCTCTTCTATTCACAGTTATTTGTATTGCCTTGCCAGACAACCATTTTGCCTTTTTGCATTTCTTTTCTTTAGAGATGGTCTTGATCCCTGCCTTCTCTTGATATTCATTCCCTTGCATATGCCAGGGTTTCCCAGGTGGCTCAGTGGTAAAGAACTCTCTGCCAATTCAGGAGGCATAACAGATGCCAGTTCGATTCCTGGGTCAGGAAGATGCCCTGGGGGAGGGCATGGCAACTCATTCCAGTATTCTTGCCTGGAGAATCCTATGGACAGAAGAACCTGGCTGGGTTTAGCCCATAGAGTCACAAAGAGTCATACACAACTGAAGTGACTTAGCATGCACACAGTATTTTGACACTAAATTGTATGAGCTTATTTTTTATTTTGAACAGTAACCAGTTATCATATCTATTATTTGCAAATATCTTCTCCCTTTCAGTAGGCTGCCTTTTTGTCTTGTTGATAGTTATCTTCATTGTTTGAAGCTTTTCAGTTTGATATAGACCCATTTGTTTATTGCTTGTTTGTTTGTTTGCTTCTCTTATTTGAGGAGACAGGTTCAAAAAAATATTGTTAAGAATCCATGTCAAAGACCACGTTGTCTATTTTTTCTAGGAGTTTTATAGCTTCAGGTCTTACATTTAAGTCTTTAGTTTATGTTGAGTATATTTCATATATTACCTGAGAAAGTAGTCAAGTTTGAGTATTTACATGTACCAGTCCTCTTTTCCCAACACACTTACCAAAGGGACTGTCTTTCTCCACTGTATTTTGTTGCCTCCCTTTTCATAGAATAATTGACCATAGAAACATGAGTTTATTTCTGGGCTATTCTTCCCCATTGATATTGGTGTCTGTTTCATGTGCCAGTAACTTATTGATCACTGTAGCTTTGTAGTCTAGTTTAAAATCAGAAAACATGATACCTGCAGGTTTGTTCTTTGCTCAAGAATACATTGACTACTTTCTAAACAATTTTATAGATTTCCTATACAATCTACAAATTTTTATATAAATTCTATACAATTTTTTCTTCTGTGAACAAAAGTCATTGATATTTGGATAGGAATTTCATTGAATCTTAAGAGCACCTTGTGTAGTATGATCATTTTAACAATGTTAATTCTTTCAATCCATGAACATAATATATATTTTCCATTTATGTGTGTTATCTTCAATTTCTTTATCAGTTTTACACTTTTCAGAGTACAAGTCTTTTACCTCCATGGTTAGATTTATTCTTAGGTATTTTATTTTTTTTGGTTGTGATTGTAATCTTAATTATTTGTTGAACTAAGATGATTTGAGATTGTTTTCTTAATTTCTCTTTCTGACCATTTGTTATTATTGTATGGATACACAAAATATTTCTGTATATTAGTTTGGTATTGTGCAAATTTATTAAATTAATGTTTTGCTTCTACTCGTTTTTTGGTATTACCATTAAGAATTTGTATACATAGTATCATGCCGTCTTCAAACAGTGACAGTTTTATTTTTTCTTTTCCGAAGAATCTGAATTCTTTTTGTTAGTTTTTCTTGTCTGATTTCTGTGGCTAGGACTTTCTACATTATGAAGCATAAAGAAGGCAAGAGTGAGGGTCCTAGTCTTATTTCTGATCTTAGAGGAAATGCTTTCAGCTTTTCATCAGTGAGCATTATGTTAGCTGTGGTTTTCTCACATACAGCCTTTAATATGTTGAGGTATGTTCCATCTATGGGGCTTCCCTGGTGGCTTGATTGTAAAGGGTCTGCCTGCAGTGCAGGAGAAGCAGGAGGTGCAGGTTTGATCCTTGCATCAAGAAGATTCCCTAAAGGAGGAAATGGCAACCCACTCCGGTATGCTTGCCTGAAGAATCCCAGGGGCACAGGAGTCTGGTAGGTTATAGTCCATGGGTCGCAAAAAGGCATGACTAAAGTGACTGAGGATGCATGCATGGTCCTTCTATACTTAACTATCTTGAAAATTTTTATCATAAATATATGCTGAATTTTGTCAAAATCTTTTTCTGCATCTATTGAGATATTATATAAATGTTATTCTTTAATTTGTTATTGTATGTCATGCTGGTTGATCTGTATTTCTCAAACCATCCTTGCATTCCCTGGAATAAATATAATTTGATCATGGTGTATGGGGCTTCCCTGGTGGCTCAGTGGTAAAGAGTCTGCCTGCAATGTGGGATACCTAAGTTCGATCTCTGGGTCAGGAAGATCCCCCAGAGAAGGAAATGGCAACCCACTCCAGTATTCTTGCCTGGAAAATCCCATGGACAGAGGAGCCTGAAGGCTACAGTCCATTGGGTCACAAAGAGTCAGACACAACTGAGTGACTTCACTTCACTCACTTGGTATATGATCCTCTTGACGTACAACTGAATTTGGTTTGCCGATATTTTTGAATATCTTTATATTCACGTTTATCAGTGATATTGGCCCAAACATTTTTTTGTGTGGTGTCTTTATTATATTTTTATATCAAGGTGATGCTTGTCTTGTGAAATGAATTCAGAGACTTTCCATTCTATTTAAATTTTTGGAGTAGTTTGAGAAGGATAGATTTTAATTCTTCTTTAATGTTTGATAGAATTCACCCATAAAGTCTTCTGGTCTTGGATTTTTATTACTTAGGAGTTATTATTATTACTGATTCAACTTACCAGAGTCAGTCTGTTCATATCTCAGTAGCTCAGAGTCTTTCTACTCCACCATCTTGGTCACAGTTCCTTTAGTGATAATGTTCTGATCTTAGCGTAAATGTTAAAAATAGGAGGTGGAAAATCCAGGATGAAAACAAATTGAGTTGTCTATCGTCCTTAATAAAGATAGTAGTGATATAAACAGAATTAAATCAACAGCATTATGAGCGGTAAAATGTGTATAACTCCAAAGGCAACTGTCAGGTTAGACTGATTGGATTTGAGTTTGATTAACCAAGAAGACCAATAGAGAAGAAAAGTGAGGGTGGTGCTTAAGTTTCCATCTTGAGAGGAATTAAGAAAGATCACAGACATCAGAAAAGGATTCCAGTTAGTAGCATGGAAAAAAGATCATCTTTATTTCCACATTAAAAAGACTGATTGCCTGGGAACTTCCACATTTGTCTACCAGAGAATTGAAGATGTGTGTCCAAAACTCCATCTTTCCTGGTGGTTCAAAAGTAAGAAATCCACCTACGGTGCAGGAGATGCAGGAGATGGGTTCAGTATCTAGGTCTAAAAAATCCCCTGGAGGAAGGCATGGCAACCCACCTCAGTATTCTTGCCTGGAGAATCTCATAAACAGAGAAACCTGGCGAGCTACAGTCCATAGGATTGCAAATAACTATACATGACTGAAGTGACTTAGCATGCACACATGCACATCCAAAATTCAGGATATATATCTGAGTTGAAAAAACTATCTGAATATCATCAGGATTTGGATAATGATTAAAGTCAAAAGAGTTGATTGGATTGTGCCTAAAGAATAAATCATATGAAAAGAAGGCTGAGGCTAGTATCCAACTTAGACAAATGGGCAAAGGAAGAGGAGACTGCTAAGGACCTGAGGAGAAGGAAAATAAAGACAATGTCTTTTCACAGAAGTCAAGATAAAGGACAGTTTCAAGGGAAAAAAAATTGTCAGTTTAAAATGCTGCTGAAAGACTTAGCAAGGACAGGAATATTGTTGCATTTGGCCTTTGACTTATTTGAAGATCTTCCTGTTATAAATTTTGTTGAAATAAATAAACATTATCTTTTAACACTATATCTATAATTTATGTGCTGTTTAGCTTCTGACAAAATTGTTTTTCTCTAGTCTGTGAACATATCTAGACAACTCATTCAAGTTCTCTTCCAGTTGGATAAAGCTATATGGATAAATTGTGACAAAAATCAAATCAAATCATCAAGAAAATTAGCAAAAGCCACATATTCATGATTTTGCATTGTAGGAAAATCCATCTGCTATCATTTTAGTTTCAACAAAGTTTCAAAAATGTTTGAAAGGAGTATGAGGTTTACTGTGTCTGAACTGAACTAAACTGAGAAACAACAGATATTTATTTCTCGCAGTTCTAGAAGCTGCAAAGTTCAAAATCAAGGTGCGGGCAGATGTGATTGCTGATGAAGGGCCCGTTCCTGCCTTGTAGACTGTTGCCTTCTCTCTGAGTGCTCATATGTCCTCACTTAGGTGTGTGTTCATGGAGAGAGGAAGAGCAAGCAAGCTCTCTTCTTTGTGTGTGTGTTATAAATGAACCAATCCATGATAGAGGCTCCACCCTCATGACCTCATCTAAGCCAAATTACCAGGACTTCCTGGTGGTCTTCTGCTTAAGACACTGTGTTCCTAAGGCAGGGGGCCCAGGTTGAATCCCTGATTGGGGAACTAAGATCCCACATGTCACACAGTGCACCCAAATACATAAATAAATAAAAATAAAAGACATCAATCTCAAGTATTAATAAATAATAAATCTAATTACCTCCTGATCTCCCTACCTCCTTGTAGGGGCTAGGACTTTCACTTAGGAATTTTGCAAGGGAAAAATGCATTCAGTTGATAATGTACAGTAAAAAGAAAAAAACTTTTGAGGCAGTTTCTCCTTGGCAAGAGTCTTATTACAGTGAATCTCTTACATATGAACCTTCAAGTTGTCAACAGTCACGTAAGTTAGTTCACGTGTCTGGGGTACATTGTCACATGCATGCATCTTCTACAAGGGGTTGTGATTTTGTGTACTTTACTGCACAGTACTGTGTAGAGTATGATACTACAGTATCTTTCAAACCCATAGTATATCTGAAAGCAAGCATAAAAGCAGTTGTTATGTTATGTAGCTGTATCTCCTATTGCTGAGGATCTTTTAACTCTGCCATCTACCACCTTGCCTCCCTCCTCCAGTCAGTAACTCTTGTTTGTTAACTACTGTAAGATTAAAAAGGTATCCTTTATGTTTTTGTGTTTGTTTTTTATGTTTTATTTGTGTGAAAACTATTATAAATCTATTACAGTAAAGTACTATATAGCCAACTGTGCTAGTTGGGTACCTAGGCTGACTTTGTTAGGCTTACGAACAAATTGACTTATGAACACGCAATCAGAACGGAACTCATTTGTATGTAGGGGAATTACTATAGTGTGGAATTTGGAATCCAGGAAGAGTTTCTGATTTGCCATCCAGTACATTTGAGACTCCTTGCTTTGTTGCAAGGTGTTAGCAAGCAATTTGGGGGATTACAGAAGAAGAAGAGGCAGATAGTTGTCTGTGGCTGATCACTTCCTGAACTGAGTAAAGATCTAAGTGTTGCCCTTTTGCAGGCAACGCTGTCACGGTGGCCCTTAAGTAGACTGAGAATTAGCTGGCAGGATAAGCAGGTTTTGGGTTCTAACCAATAGTAGAACATGAACTAAAGTGAAGCAAGGCTTACCAGCTTGGCTCATGAAAGCTCCCAGGCATGTTCTTCCACATTCTTGCATTTTTTCACTTTTGCTTTTGCTCTCTTACAGTGAAACCGCTGTACAAGAGAAATCCACTTCGATACTTGAATCAACACCTGGGTTCAAAAGCCCCATTAGAAATATCACTTTGGGAGATATAAACTTCTATTATGTTACTCATTTGGGAATGGAAATTTATCTATTTTCATCGGGTACATTTTTATAAGATATTTTATAGTGTTTTTTTTTTTCCCCATCTTTAGTTTTTCTTTGCTCTTTAAAATGTCAGTAGTAAGCATGCATAACAAGGAACAATAGATTATAAAATCTGAAAAGACGTTCACATGGAGAAGTTATTTAATGTTATTAAGTTCTCATTTCTTCATTCTTCATGTATTAACAAAAGGAAATTTTATTTGATTTCTCATATTCCTCTCTCTAGGAATGTATACGATTTATAACATCAGTTACCCAAATCAAAGTGTAGAATATTTTACTTTTCATGATGATTATAGACATTAAATGAAAAAAAAATGTAAGAGGAAGACTTTGTTTTAAAAGAAAAAAGCTATACAAGGGCTGCTGTATAAGTTGGGGGTGCTCCATCTCCCCCTCCCAGTAACAACCAGTCCTACTGAGTGGGTAAAGCTATTCTGAAAGGAGTATGTATGATGGGGTAGGTGCAGCCTTTGCTTTGTATGTCATGTTTCTATTTTCACTTTTCATAAGTTTTAAGAATAGCAAGCCATTTTATTTTTATTGAAATAAGTTTCAGATTTATTGGTAGCAGTATCTTTTTTATTTTTCTTTGTATATCCTTCAAAATCTAGCACAGTTATGTAAATACATGATCTCCTTCATATATTTTGTCCAAATAACTTGAACTGAAGCACATCTAAAACTCAGGACCATTTTTCAATTGTTAACAAATCACCTCATAATTAATTATCAATTTTCTTCCAGTTCAAAGATTAAATTACAGAAGTCCCATTTATCTCTTCAAACATTTCAACAGATGTTATACCAGTTGTCAGAATCTATCAACAATAAATTGTACAGGTCCATATAATGCCAAGTGATTCCAAAAAAAAAAAAAAGGCATCTTCTACTTATTCATTGTTATTGTTGTTGTTTAGTCACTAAGTTGTGTAAGACTCTTTGTGAACCCATGGATTGTAGCCTGCCAGGTTCCTCTGTCCACAGGATTTTCTAGGCAAGAATACTGGAGTGGGTTGCCATTTCCTCCTCCAGAGGATTTTCCAGACTCAGGGATTGAACCCAGATCTAAAGCTTGACAATCAGATTCTTTACCACTGAGCCACCTGGGAAGCCCAACTTAGTCATTAAATAAGGTTCATAGAATACCTACTATATCAAAAACACTCTTATGGAAACTAGAAATGTAACAATGAACGATAATGGCCCAAGTCTTGTCCCACTTTTTGCTTCACTTAAATTTGCTTCTTAAAAGATGTCATTGCCAGTAAACTTCTATGGGGAGACATCACCCTCTGGATGTGACAGTGGATAGAGTGAGTCTTACAGAAGTAACATAGCTTGCTTCATGTCATTCTCTAAGTGACAGATCTGTGATTCCGTCAAGCCACACCCTAGTTTCAAAGTCAGGTCTCTTTGTATTGTGCTCATTGCCAACATATAGAGATGACTGAACATCATAAAGAAGACTTCAGTAATAACACCACATTATACTCCAGATTAGTTGGCAATATTTGCTGCTGATGAATGCTCTCATCCCCTTGAAACTATTATTTCCTTGCTTAGTAGCTTTACAGGTTTACATTCCTAGCTGCATTTAACAGCCTCCATTTTAGTTGTCAAGGTTCTTCACAATACATTCTTTCTTTTTCCTCATATACAAATTCTTCCTGGTGGAGTTAATCTGCCTATGTATTGTTAATTATTATGTATGGAAGGATGGAATCCAAATCTATTGGCCAACATTTCAGAAACAAAGACTTGATTGAAAAAGAGAAATCTTTGCTGTTTTGCTAATGAAACCCAAGACACAGATTCAAGAAGTACTTCTGTTGGACCACAAAATGGAGAAAATTTATAAAGGCAAAAACCTCAAGACCACAGTCAGTTATATGAGCTGTGTATCAAGAATTATAATTGGGCCTGAAAAGAAGTAAGAGTATGTGCTAAGAAGTTGCTTCAGTCGTGTCTGTATCTTTTTGACCCCATGGAGTAAAGCCCACCAGGCTCAAGAATATTGGAGCAGATTGCCCTGTCCTTCTCCAGGGGGTCTTATTGACCCAGGGGTTGAACCCATATCTCTTATGTCTCCTGCATTGGCAGATGGGTTCTTTACTACTAACGCCATCTGGGATTGGTTGGTAATCAAAATGGTTGCATAGTTACAAGAGGAACAGATGTGAGACCACTAGGTTGTGGCAAGGTGTTATTTTATAAGCTAATGGTATCCTAGTGGACCTAAGAGAAGCATAAGATATTAAAAAGAAGTGGCAAGAATACGCAGAACTATACAAAAAGAAATCTTCAGGACCCAGATAATCATGATGGTGTAATCACTCAACCAAGAGCCAGATATCCTGGAATGTGAAGTCAAGTGGGCCTTAGGAAGCATCACTATGAACAAAGCTAGTGGAGGTGATGGAATTTCAGTTGAGCTATTTCAAATCCTAAAAGATGATGTTGTGAAAGTGCTGCACTCAATATGCCAGCAAGTTTGGAAAACTCAGCAGTGGCCAAAGGACTGAAAAAGGTCAGTTTTCACTCCAGTCTCAAAGAAAGGCAATGCCAAAGAATTTTCAAAGTACTGCACAGTTGAACTCATCTCACAGGCTACTAAAGTAATGCTCAAAATTCTCCAAAGCAGGCTTCAACAGTATATGAAGCATGAACTTCCAGATGTTCAAGTTGGATCAAAAGGCAAAGGAACCAGAGATCAAATTCCAAACATCTAATGGATCATCAAAAAAGCAAGAGTTCCAAAAAAAACATCTACTCCTGCTTTATTGACTTTGCCAAAGCCTTTGACTGTGTGGATCACAATAAAATGTGGAAAATTCTTAATGAGATGAGAATACCAGATACCTGAGCTGCCTCTTGAGAAATCTGTATGCAGGTCAGGAATCAACAATTAGAACTGGACATGAAACAACAGACTGGTTTTAAATAGGGAAAGGAGTATATCAAGGCTGTATATTGTCACCCTACTTATTTAACTTATATGCAGAGTACATCATGAGAAACGCTGGACTTGTGAAGCACAACCTGGAATCAAGATTGTGAAATATCTGGGTGAAATATCAATAACCTCAGATATGCAGATGACACCACCTTTATGGCAGAAAACAAAGAAGAACTAAAGAGCCTCTTGATGAAAGTGAAAGAGGAGAGTGAAAATGTTGGCTTAAAGCTCAACATTCAGAAGACTAAGATCATGGCATCTGTCCCATCACTATATGACACATAGATGGGGAAAAAATGGAGTCAGTGACAGACTTTATTTTGGGGGGCTCCAAAATCACTGCAGATGGTGACTGTCGCCATGAAATTAAAATACTTGTTCCTTGAAAGCAACATTATGACCAACCTATAGCATATTAAAAAGCAGAGACATTACTTTGCTAACAAGTTCCATCTAGTCAAAACTATGCTTTTTCCAGTAGTCATGTATGGATGTGAGAGTTGGACTATAAGTAAGGCTGAGTGCTGAAGAATTGATGCTTTTGAACTGTGGTGTTGGAGAAGACTCTTGAGAGCCCCATTGGACTGCAAGGAGTTCCATCCTAAAGAACAGTCCTGAGTATTCACTGGAAGGACTGATGCTGAAGCTGAAACTCCAATACTTTGGCCACCTGTTGAGAAGAGCTGATTCATTTGAAAAGACCCTGATGCTGTGAAAGATTGAGGGCAGAATGAGAAGGGGAAAATAGAGAGTGAGATCATTGGATGGCATCACCGACTCGATGTACATGGGTTTGGGTAGACTCCAGAAGTTGGTGATGGACAAGGAGGCCTAGCGTGCTGCAGTCCCTGGGGTTGCAAAGAGTCAGACATGACTGAGTGACTGAACTGAACTGAACTAGTGCTTGGGTTTGATATAGTTTACAGAAAATGCCAGGTCTCCATGGTATAAGGACCTGTCTGAGACTAGATCCTCAATGCTACTCCAACTCTGCTTTGTACACCTGAACTATGATCACTCTGTTATATTAGCTCTGACTACTCTTCTGGATATCAAACACATGTATTGAAAAGACTACTAGATGTCTCTATTTAGATATTCCTGAAACATATCAAACACATTTTACAAAGATAATTCTGTTAATATATCTCACTACTCTCACAGCTACCACCACACACACACATGCACACATACATAAACCCACAGACTCATATGTGCATACACACACTGAGAGACACATACACACATGCGTATTATTCTTCTATGTGCTCAAAGGTTTGGTATCACTACCCATTCAGCTGTTGAAGGCAAGAAAAATTGTAATTTGAACATGTTTTGTTTCTTACAGCCATTGCACAGTCAGGAAAATGGTATTCTTAAGTATTTCTCAAACACAACCACTCTCTCCTTTTCCATTCCTATCTCAGACTCACTGTTCTGTGGACTATAGAGTTAATTATGGGCAATGGTCTCCTTTGGTGGATCTAATTTTGCTCAGAATGTGCTGATTTCACTGTAGTTCATCCGAATGTCTGTGGTGGTCTGCTACAACATCTCAGAGTCTGACCTACAGCTCTGATAGCAGTTAGACTTGATGAGTCTCCCATATGTAAGTGAGCTGAGAGACTTAGGCCAATCAAACCTAATAAATGACTTGCAGGCTCTGATGTCAGAAGGTTCTTAATAAGGTGCGTAGGGATGGGTGATGTTTAGTCACCAGAAACATTTTAATTAATGATCTAAAAGTGGAAGAAAACAATGCATCTAGCAATTTACTGATGATAACAAGTTGAGAAATATTGGAAATGCTATTATGAGTTAAAAGGGACTTACGTGATTAGACAAAATTTTAGAAAATGGTTCAACTCTTGCATTTGCAATGGAATGCAATAGAATAACATTATGTAAAGCATACACTGGCATGAATCCGCCATGGATATACATGTGTTCCCCTTCCAGAACCCCCCTCCCACCTCCTTCCTGATTCTATCCCTCATGTCAATGTATGGCAAAACCAACACAATAATGTAAAGGAAAAATAAATAAATAAATTTGAAAAAAAAGAAAAACTAAAAAAAAAAGCCAATCCCTTCAGCAACTTGGAACTTCAGTCTCTGCTTTCTTAATGTCTCTTACTTCTCCTTGAGTACAAAATAGAAAAGTAACCTCTAAGCAGAGATCTAGGGCTATCATGATGCTCAGTTTGTATGTTTTACTTTTTGGATAATCCCAGTGTGGCTGTCTTTTTAATTCCTGATAATGGCTATTTTACATATTTTCTACAGTTTAACAGTTGTTTATAGCATCAGAGGCAATGATACTTGAACCAGTTTGTTCTGTCAAGTCCAGCCCTATTTAATTTTTACTCTGCTGTCTTCTTTATATTCTTCTTTTTATATTTTTTTACTTTTACTTTAGTGAATAAATTTATTTTATTATTCTTTTTTGTGTGATTTGAAATTTCTTTCTACTTAAAACTAACAGTCATTTAAAATAAAACATATTTTGGCTAATTAAAAAAATTATGTAAAGCAGATCCTCAAGATAAGACATTTAAAAGAACAAGTATGAATTCTTTAATTTTGTCCGATTTTTCAACTAATCATCACACTATTTACATTTTTTTCTTAACAAATAAAAATTAAAATAACCATGGCTCAGGAAATTAAATTAAAGTCATAGCTATTCAGTGGCAGAGGAGGTATTATAATATTGATTGCTTAATTAATGCTCTAGAATTATTGCACATAATAACAAATCTGGAGGAAACAGCTTAGAAAACCAAAGATCAATATCTATAATTATCTTTGTTCCATTTTTTCATTGTCTTTTACATACAGTAATTTACTGAGTACTGTAAATTTCACATTCCAGATGAAATCCATCTTATTGGACTACTCAGATGCACTGAGTTGCCTGATCATCACAGGAGAGTATGAATGCAGTAAAAAGATTAATGCCACCTCTAAAAATGCCCACCTCCTAATTCCCAGAACCTGTCAATATGTTAGGTTACATAGCAATAGGGACTTTGTAGATGTGATTAACATTACAGACCTTGAGATAGGAAGATTATTTTAGATTATATAGGTAGGTACAATAAAATCACATGAGTCCTTAAAAGCAGAGAAGTTTCTCAGTCTGCAGTCACACAGATGCAGGGGAAAAAGTGGAGGAAAAATATTCCACCAATGTTGTTGGGGCCACAAGCCAAGGAAACTGGGTGGCTTCTAGAAGTTGACTATGATGCCCAGGTGACAGCTAACTTGGAAAAGCAGATTGAATTCTGCCAACAACCTGCATGAACTTGGAAGTGGACTCTCTGCCATGGTCCCTAGTAAGGAATGGATCCCTGCCTACACCGTGATTTTGGCCTGTGATGCTCTATATAAAAGAGGCAGTCAAACTGGGCTTAGAATATATGTAACTGGGATACAGTAAAAGGATGCTATTTTCAGTCACAAAATTTGTGATAAATTGTTACAGCAATGGTAGCCAACCAATACCTTGAACCAAAGAAATAGGACAACAAAGGGAAGTTTAGACACAGAAAAATTATCAACTAGTCATACATATATAGGCTAGAAATCAATCAGGCCTAAAAAGAATGATTTTTCCCTTGAAGTTAGATAGTGTTCAAAATTGTTCACATTCAGGTTTTCAGTCTGGTCATTTATAAATGTTGGACTTCTACACATTTTTAAAAATTGGACATATTAATGTCAAAAGTATTATGTGTGCTTTTAAAAAAGATCTGACTATAAAGAAGTGTGCAAATTTAAAGGTTTTTTTTTATAATCTACATGCTTGATTTACAGAGCAAGCAAGGCAATTTATACCAGATATGTTTCTATATATTTATATTTACTGCTTCTTTTATTTGTCTTTTTTTTCCTTTTTTGGTTGTGCCTCATGGCTTAGAGGATATTAATTCACCAGCTAAGGATTGAACCTCACACCACTGTAGTGTAAGCATTGAGTCCTAACCACTAGACCACCAGGGAATTCCCTATTTATTCACTTGAATAGATATTATATTATATTATATTATATTATCATAGTTAAAAAAATGTCTCCTTGTGTTATCTGTATATGAGCAGATCTTTCCCACCCCAGATGGGTAATCACACTTTCGTATTCATATGTGTCCATCTAGAGATTTTATGCAAAATATCTATGTAAATACAAATATAACTTAACCTCCTTTTAAATCACATTTTTAACATAATGCTTATTTGTGAGCATATATACCCCTGGAGAAGGGAATGGCAACCCACTCCAGTATTCTCGCCTGGAGAATCCCATGGACAGAAGAGCCCTGGTAAACTGCAATCCATGGGGTCTCAAAGAGTCAGACATGAATGAGAGATTAATTAATTAATATATATATATATATATATATATATATATACTATGGAAAATGTACATATAATTACATAAAGCCTCTAATTCAAGCAATATAACTGAATAATCATTATATTTAGAATAATTTTTGAACACAGAGAAAGTTACAAGTGTACATAAAACATAGTCTCTTTTATCAATAATCCTCTGTTCTAGTAAGGTGGTACAGTCACTATGAACAGATCTACTGAGTTACATGGTTCTGAAAAAGCCCCACAAGGCAACTGTAGACAGTAAACAACAGATCTTGAGTGAAAGGTCATTTCCAAATAGGAGGTTTTCTTGTGAGTTCACAACTGAAGCAAGTCATTCATGGTGCTGAAGAAAATACAAGTGTCCTAGAGAGACATCAAGGGCAGGAGAAACACCATGGTCAGAAAACCTGGCTTAGGGGAGAGTAATAAAACAAAATAGAACAAAAGTAGCCAGTGAAAAGATAAGGTATTGCCATGTGAAGGAGTTTGAAGTTAAAACAAAGCAATGTAAAATTATGATTCTCCCCCTACTACCTTTTACCAGATGATCTAGAGAATATGAGAGTTCAAGCTCCAGGTGGACAAGGAAAGCCTGAGAAGGTGACTGAGGAATGTGATAATACAACTAACATCAAGTCCTAAGGAAGAATTTTCCAGGTAGAGTGTAGTAAATGTGGTGAGATGGAATAAAATTGTCAGGGTGGCTGAGACACAGAGAGCAGGAAGAAAAATGAAAAGAAGGGATGCTGGAGAGAAAAAGAGGGACCAGCTCATGTAGACTGTGTTCATCAGGATTGAGCCTATCTAATAATACCTGTGATGGACAAACACTGGAATGTCTTTGAGTAAATGGGATGCATATAAAGGGGTTATCACGGTGTCTGGTCCAAGGTTAGTGTAAAAAATGATAACTATTATTCTTATTTGTTCTAGATGATAAAGTTGGCCTGAAAGTATTTATGGTGAATACTTTCATGAGATCTTGATAAGTAAACATGGATTATAAAAATTTTTCATTTGGTATATAGGACTCAAACCAGGTTTGGAATCTGGTTAGCTTCACTGTTTGCAGTTGTTGTATATTATTCTAACCTCAGCAGATGAGCTATCTCAGTAAAGCATATAGTAGATCCAAGGAACAGTGGTATCTTAGTGAATTATCTCACTGAAATTCCATTGCACCCTTGGGAAATGACAAGAAGAGATGACTCTAAATCCTTTTTAACAATAAACCAAGATTAGCCTTACATCACTTCAGTTTGGTCATTCAGTCATGTCCGACTCTTTGCGACCCTATGAACCAGGCCTCCCTGTCCATCACCAACTCCTGGAGTCTGCCCAAACCCATGTCCATTGAGTCAGTTATGCCTTCCTCTGTCATCCCCTTCTCCTGCCCCCAATCCTTCCCAGCATCAGGGTCTTTTCCAATGAGTCAACTCTTCGCATGAGGTGGTCAAACTATTGGAGGTTCAGCTTCAACATCAGCCCTTCCAATGAATACCCAAGACTGATCTCCTTTAGGATAGACTTGTTGGATCACCCTGCAATCCAAGGGACTCTCAAGAGTCTTCTCCAACACCACAGTTTAAAAGCATCAATTCTTTGACGCTCAGCCTTTTCACTGTCTAACTCTCACATCCATACATGACTACTGGAAAAATCATAGCCTTGACTAGATGGACCTTTGTTGCCAAAGTAATGTCTCTGCTTTTCATTATGCTCTCCAGGTTGGCCATAGCTTTTATTTCAAGGAGTGAGCGTCTTTTGATTTCATGGCAGCAATAACCATCTGCAGTGATTTTGGAGCCCCCCAAAATAAAGTATGACACTGTTTCCACTGTTTCCCGATCTATTTGCCATGAAGTGATGGGACCAGATGCCATGATCCTAGTTTTCTTAATGATGAGCCTTAAGCCAACTTTTTCACTCTCCTCTTTCACTTTCAGCAAGAGGCTTTTCAGTTCTTCTTCACTTTCTGCCATAAGGGTGGTGTCATCTGCATATCTGAGGTTATTGATATTTCTCCCAGCAATCTTGATTCCAGCTTATGATTCTTCCAGCCCAGCGTTTCTCATGATGTACTCTGCATATAAGTTAAATAATCAGGGTGACAATATACAGCATTGACATAACCCTTTTCCTATTTGGAACCAGTCTGTTGTTCCATGTCCAGTTCTAACTGTTGCTTCCTGACCTGCATACAGGTTTCTCAAGAAATAGGTCAGATGGCCTGGTATTCCCATCTCTTTCAGAATTTTCCACAGTTTACTGTGATCCACACAGTCAAAGGCTTTGGCATAGTCAATAAAGCAGAAGTGGATGTTTTCCTGGAACTCTCTTGCTTTTTCAATGATCCACCAGATGTTGGCAATTTGATCTCTGGTTCCTCTGCCTTTTCTAAAACCAGCTTGAACATCTGGATGTTCATGGTTCACATATTGTTGAAGCCTGGCTTGGAGAATTTTGAGCATTACTTTACTAGTGTGTGAGATGAGTGCAATTGTGCAGTAGTTTGAGCATTCTTTGGCACTGCCTTTCTTTGGGATAGGAATATAAACTGACCTTTTCCAGTCCTGTGGCCATTGCTGAGTTTTCCAAATTTGCTGGCATACTGAGTGAGTGTAGCACTTTCACAGCATCATCTTTACATAGTGAATGAGAAAAGAAAATTGGATTGTGAGCATAAACTCCGAGTAGATGGAGTCTGAGACATGGCAAGTTTTAGGCCATGTAGGGCCCCAGAGGACACTGGAAAGAATTTAGGACCTTTCTCTTGAGTATAATAGGAATTTACTGGAGGTTTTGAGTTTAAGAGTGAAAAGACTTAACTTGCATTGGAAAAGAAAAAACAAAAAAAGAAGCTCACTCTGATTTCTTTGTAAGAAAGAAGTGAAACAAGAGATCATTAAACAGGTACTAACATCATCCAAGAGAATGATGATGACAACATGGACCATAGTAGTTGTAGGGTGTTGTGGATTGATTAGAAATATACCAGTGAGAAAACCAATGGGATTTCTGGTGGGTTTACTGTGCTCTGGGAGACAAAAAGGAGAGTCAAGGATATGATGATGAAAACAACACATCACCTCCGTGTCTTCTTTCCCAAAATCAATACAGACAATGTAATCAGAAAAAATACATCAGAAAAGTTATAATAGTATAACATAATACAGAATACCTGACCATGACTTCTCAAAAGTGTAAAAGTCATCAAAAATAAAGCAAGTCTGAGAAACAGGTACCGATGATGAGTGTAAGGAGACATGAGAAGGGAATATAATGTGGTATCCTGGGTGGATCCTGCAACAGAGAAAAGGGCACTAGTTAATAGCTGAATAAAACTGATTAAAGTGTGAACTTAAAATAATAAAAACTTATTAATATTGGTTCATGGATTGTCACAAATTTACCATATTAATTTAAGATGTTAATAATAGGGAAAACTGAGTGTAGAGTGTATGAATATTTTCTGTACCATCTTCACATTTTTGTAAATTAAAACACTCTAAAAAGTAAGTGCTATTAAAAATAAAAAAGAAGAGTCAAGGATGACTTCAATTTTTATGTCCTGAACAACTGGAAAAAGGCAGTTACCATTTATGTGAGAGGAGATATGGGGTCTTGTGAATTCAGTAGAAACTACTTTTCTCTTCTTTAATGACAGTCTTCACTCTATCATTAAGATACACAGACACGGGGTTAATATGAATGACCTGGGCTGCACAGGCTGAGTTAAAATGGGTTTGAATTTCCTTGAAATGCTTACTGGGGTGGAGTGTGAGGAAGTCTTTGAGGATGGGACAAGATTTGCAAATATGGAGAGGTTAAAATACTCCATGGGAAGAGACATAATTCCCTCTTTTGTAATATACATATTTTAATTCTATGTATTTCCTTTCTCTTTCATCTATACCTTTGGCTACTGAGTAGAGTTATTTTGATTAACTTTTGCCCATATTCACATTTATTTGCTTTCATTTTTCTCAAATCACGCTTGATATCAAGGAGCATATAGCTGTTTGGGGACCCATTAGTTTTGTCTGGGATTCCTTTCCCATGCTGTGCTGAAGTCCTTTATCTCCTGGTTCCATTTGGCTGCAGTCAGCACTTTTTCATGTCTCATAAAATATCTATGATGAATAGCATCATTTTCCCTGCTATTATTACAAATAGGAGATGCAACTCTCCACCATCTGCAGTCATAGTGCTTCAAAAGACACATTAGCTGCTTTTAAAAAAGATAAATCCTTCATAATATTCTAAATAATTCCTTTGACTCCTAAGAGTAGATATAAATTCTAAGGTCACTCATTCCTATTCATATTTTCTTTAGTCAGCACTGAATTAGATACACTACAATTGTCAAAAAGAATGGAAAAAATTCATTCTCTCTTTAACAATTTTATATGTCATTAATAAATTTATTCTTTTCCTTTTGCCAACTGATTTCACCCAGTAGCTGGGGATAGGCACCAACACATGTGATCAAGTAAAGGTGGTAGATGATTTAGTGAGTAAAAATAATCATTGGAAAGACTAGTTGCTGTTTAACCTTTTTTTCTCTTGTCTGAAGGATTTAGCTGTTCATCTAAATATCTAATCAAGGTTATGATAGCCAAACAATGCCCTTAGGTTACTGATCAGTTCTGGATTTTATCATTTGGTTAAACCTAACAATAGAGAAATGGCATCTTTTTATAACCAAGATTTCTTTAAAAAACATCAGTTGTATTTAAGTATGTATAAAGTTGTGAAATATCTAACATATAAAATTGTAAGACATTTAAATCTGACATTCTATTATTTTATACACATATACATTGTAAAAGGACTTCCATAATTTAATTTTTACTCATAGAAAATTTCTATTACACAATACAGTGTTATCAACTATCATCATGTATGTGTGTAAAACAACACACGAATGTGTAAAACATGTATGTGTAAAACAAAACAATATATGTGATTTATATTTTTTAATTATTTTTTATTGAAGGATAATTGTTTCACAGAATTTTGTTGTTTTCTGTCAAATATGAATCAGCCATAGGTATACATATATCTCCTCCCTTTTGAACCTCCCTCTCATCTGCCTCCCCATCCCACCCCGCTAGGTTAATACAGAACCCCTGTTTGAGTTTCCTGAGACATACAGCAAATTCCCATTGGCTATCTATTTTACATATGGTAATATAAGTTTCCATTTGACTCTTTTCATACCTCTCACCCTCTCTTACCCTCTCCCCATGCCCAAAGTCGATTCTCTTTCTTTCCCCATTGCTTCCATGTAAATAAATTTTTCAGTACCATTTTTCTCGATTTCATATATGTGTGTTAGAATACGATATTTATCTTTCTCTTTCTGACTTACTTCATTCTGTATAACAAATTCTAGGTTCATCCACCTCATCAGAACTGACTCAAATGTGTTCCTTTTTATGGCTGAGTAATATTCCATTGTGTTTATCTACCACAACTTCTTTATCCGTTCATCTGTTGATGGCATATCTAGCTTGCTCCCATATTCTATTATCAGTAGTGCTGCAATGAACAGTGGAATACATGTATCATTTTCAATTTTGGTTTCCTCAGGGTGTATGCCTAGGAGTGGGATTGTTGGGTCATATGGTGGTTTTATTCCTGTTTTTTAAAGTAATCTCCATACCGTCTTCCATAGTGGCTGCATCTATTTACATTCCCACAAACAGTGCAAGAGCATTCCCTTTTCTCCACACCCTCTCCAGCATTTATTGTTTGTAGACTTTTTGATGATGGCAATTCTGACCAGTGTGAGGTGGTATCTCATTGTAGTTTTGATCCGCATTTCTCAAATAATGAGCAACGTTGAGCATCTTTTCATGTGTTTGTTAACCATCTGTCTTCTTTGGAGAAATGTCTGTTTAGGTTTTTTTCCTAGTTTTTTATTGGGTTGTTTGTTTTTCTGGTTTTAAGTTGTATGAGCTGCTTTTATATTTTGGAAAGTAATCCTCTGCCAGTTGCTTCATTTGCTATTATTTTCTTTTGTGTTTTCACTTTGTTTATAGTTTCCTTTGCTGTTCAGAAGTTTTTAAGTTTAATCAGGTCCCACTTGTTTACTTTTGTTTTTATTTCCATTACTCTAGGAGGTGGGTCATAGAGGATCTTGCTTTGACTTATGTCTTCGAGTGTTCTGCCTATGTTTTCAGTTTCTGGTCTAACATTTAGGTCTTTAATCCATTTTGAGTTTATCTTTGTGTATGGTATTAAGAACTGTTTTTATTTCCTTCTTTTACATGTAGCTGTCCAGTAGTCCCAGCACTATTTATTGAAGAGGCTGTCTTTGCCCCATTGTATTTTCTTGCCTCCTTTGTCAAAAATAAGGTACCCATAGGTTCATGGGTTTATTTCTGAGTGTTCCGTTTTGTTCTTTTGGTGTATATTTCTGTTTTTGTGCCAGTTCTATACTGTGCTGGTGACTGTAGCTTTGTAGTATAATCTGAAGTCAGGAAGGTTGATTCCTCCAGCTCCATTCTTCTTTCTCAAGACTGCTTTGGCAATCCAGGGTCTTTTGTGTTTCCATATGAGTTGTGAAATTTTTTTGTTCTTGTTCTATAGAAAAATGACATTGGTAATTTGATAGGGATCTCATTGAATATGTGATTGCACTTGGTAGTATAGTCATTTTCACAATATTGATTCTTCCTACTGAGGAACATGGAATATCTTTCCATCTGTTTATGCTGTCTTTGATTTCTTACATTAGTGTCTTATAGTTTTCTGTGTACAGGTCTTTTGTCTCCTTAGGTAGGTTTATTCCTAGATATTCAATTCTTTTTTATTAAGTGATGAATGGGATTGATTCCTTGATTTCTCTTTCTGATTTTTCATTGTTAGAATATAAAAAGGAAAGTAATGTCTGTCTATTGACTTTGTATCCTGCAATTTTGCTAAATTCACTGATTAGCTCTAGTAATTTTCTGATACTGTCTTCAGGGTTTTCTATGTACAGTATCATGTCATCTGCAAACATTGAGAGTCTTACTTCTTCTTTCCAACCTGGATTCCTTTTATTTCTTTTTCTTCTTTGATTGCCATAGCTAGGACTTCCAGAACTATGTTGAATAATAGTAGTGAAAGTGGACACCCATGTCTTGTTCCTGATTTTAGTGGGAATGCTTTCAATTTTTAATCATCAAGAATAATGTTTGCAGTAAACTTATGGCCTTTACTATGTTGAGGTAGGTTCCTTCTATGCCCATTTTTTGGAAGAGTTATAGTCGTAAATGGGTGCTGAATTTGTCAAAGGCTTATTCTGCATATATTGAGATTATCATATAGTTTTTATCTTTCAATTTGTAAATATGCTGTATCACATTAATTAATTTGCATATATTAAAGGATCTTTCCATCCCTGGAATAAACCCAACTTGATCATGGTGAGCTTTTTGATGTGTTGCTGAATTCTACTTGCTAAAATTTTGTTTAGGATGTTTTCATCTATGTTCATCAGTGATATTGACCTGTAGTTTTCTTTTTTTGTGTTGTCTTTGCCTGGTTTTGATATCAGGGTGATGGTGGCCTCACAGAATGAGTTTGGAAGTGTTCCTTCCTCTGCAATTTTTTGCAAGAGTTTTAGAAAGATAGGCATTAGCTATTCTCTAAATGTTTGATAGAATTCTCCTGTGAAGCCATCTGGTCCTGGGATTTTGTATTTTGAGAGATTTTTGACCACAGCTTCAATTGCAGTACTTGTGATTGGGTTGATCATAATTTCTATTTCTTTCTGGCTTAGTCTTGGAAGATTGTACTTTTCTAAGAGTATGTCCATTTCTTCCAGGTTATCTATTTTATTGCCATATAGTTGTGCATAATAGTCTCTTATAATCCTTTGTATTTGTGCATTGTCTGTTGGAACCTCTCCTTTTTCATCTCTTGTTTTGTTGATTTGATTCTTCTTTCTTTTATCTTGATGAGTCTGGCTAAAGATTTGCCAATTTTGTTTATCTTCTCAAAGAACCAGCTTTTAGTTTTATTAATCTTTATCACTGTTTCTTTCATTTCTTTTTCATTTATTTCTGCTCAGATCTTTATGATTTTTTTCCTTCACTAATTTTGGGTTTTTGTTCATTTGTTTGTTTTGTTATTCTTTTCCCAGTTATTTCAGGTGTAAAGTTATGTTGCCTATTTGATATTTTTCTTGTTTATTGAGGCAGGATTGTATTGCTATAAACTTCCTTCTTAGAACTGCTTTTGCTGCATCCTATAGGTTTTGAATTGTCATGCTTTCATTGTCATTTGTTTCTAGAAATTTTTGGATTTCTCTTTTGAGTTCTTCAGTAACCTGTTGGCTATTTAGAAGCATGTTGTTTAATCTTCATGTGTTTGTGTTTCTTAGAGTTTTTGTTGTTATTGTTGTAATTGATATCTTGTCTCATAGCATTGTGGTTGGAGAAGATGCTTGATACAATTTCAATTTTCTTAAATTTACTGAGGTTTGATTTGTGACCCCAAATGTGGCCTATACCGGAGAATGTTCTATGTGCGCTGGAGAAGAAGGTGTATTCTTCTGCATTTGGATGGGATGTCTTGAAGATATCAATGAGATCCATCTCATCTAATGTATCACTTAAGACATGTGATTCCTTATTAATTTTCTGTTTTGATGATCTGTCCATTGGTGTGAGTAGGGTGTTAAAGTCTCCTACTATTATTATGTTACTGTCAGTTTCTCCTTTTATGTCTTTTAGTGTTTGTCTTATGTACTGAGTTGCTCTTGTGTTGAGTACATATATATTTACAGTTGTTATGTCTTCTTCTTGGATTTATCCCTTGATCATTATGTAGCATCCTTCTTTATCTCTTTCTATCTCTTCTCTATCTCTACCTATTTTGTCTGATATATGGATTGCTTTTTAAGCTTTCTTTTTCCTCCTATTTGCATGGAATATATATTTCCTTCCTCTCACTTTCAGTCTATGTGTGTCTTTAGGTCTGAAGTGGGTTTCTCATAGACAGCATATATATGGGTCTTATTTTTGTATCCATTCAGTCAGTCTGTGTTTTTTGTTTGGAGCATTTAATGCATTTACAGTAATTATTGATATATATGTTGCTATTCCCATTTTATTATTTGGGGTTGATTTGTAGATTTTTTTTTTCTCTTGTATTTCTTGACTATGTATGTTCCTTTAATGGTTGTAAAGCTGGTTTGGTGGTACTGAATTCTCTTAACTTTTACTTGTCTGAAAATCTTTTTATTTATTCATCAATTTTGAATTAGATCCTTTTCAGGTACAGTAATCTTGGTTGTAGATTTTTCCCTCTCAGTACTTTAAATATACCCTACCAGTCCCTTCTGGCCTGCAGGTTTCTGCTGAAAGATCAGCTGTTAAGCATATGGGATTTCCCTTGTATGTTACTTGCTGCGTCTCCCTTGTTGCTATTAATATTCTTTCTTGTGTTTAGTCTTTGTTAGTTTGATTAGCATGTATCTTGGTGTGTTTTTCCATGGATTTATCCTTTATGGAACTCTCTATGACTCTTGGACTTGATTGCATATTTCCTTTTACATGTTGGGGAAATTTTCAACTATAATCTCTTCAAAAAATTTCTCACACCTTTTATTTTTCTTTTCTTCCTCTGGGGCCCCTATGATTCAAATGTTGGTGTGTTTGATATTGTCTTAGAGGTCTATGAGACTATCCTCAGTTCTTCTCATTCTTTTTATTTTATTCTGCTCTTCAGAAGTTATTTCCCCCATTTTATCTTCCAGCTCACTGACTCATTCTTCTGCTTCAGATATTCTGCTATTGATTCTTTCCAGAGCATTTTTAATTTCAGTAATTGTATTGTTTGTATGTTATAATTCTTCTAGATCTTTGTTAATTGATTCTTGTCTTTTTTCCATTTTGTTTTCAAGGTTTTTGATTATCTCACTATCATTATTCTGAATTCTTTTGCAGGTAGTTTGCATATTTCCTCTTCATTTATTTGTACTTCTGTGTTCCTAGTTTGTTCCTTCATTTGTGTAGTATTTCTCTGCCTTTTCATTATTTTTTTTTAACTTATTGTGTTTGAGGTCTCCTTTTCCCAGGCTTCAAAGAAAGTTGAATTCTTTCCTTAAATAAGGTTGAGTTCTTTCTTCCTTTTGGTTTATACCTTCCTAAGTTTGGTTCAGTGATATAAGGTGGGATTTGTGCTGAGTTTTTGTTTATTTAGTTTTCCTCTGATGGGCAATGCTGAGTAAGGTGATAATCTTGTCTGCTGATGACTGGGCTCGTATTTTTGTTTTGTTTGTTGTTTAGATGAGGTGTCCTGCACAGGGTCCTACTGGTGGTTGGGTGATGCTGGGTCTTGTATTCAGGTGGTTTCATTTGTGTGAGTTCTCACTATTTGATACTCTCTAAAGTTAGCTCTCTGGTATTCTAGGGTCTTTGAGTCAGTTCTCCCACTCCAAAGGTTCAGGACTTAATCTCTGGTCAGGAATGAAGTTTCCACAAGTGGTTTGTATGGCATTAAGTGAGATTAAAACAAATACCTAAAAACAAGAAACCAAAGATGAACCCTAGACAAATGGCAGTTACAAAATTAGGAAAATAATAATTAAAATAACAGAATATGTTCATATACATATACATATACACCCATGAGCAAAGTAAAAACAGTCTGACAAAATTAAAGTACAGTAGACTAACCCAGTAAACAAAGGAAATCAAAAAAGAACAAAGTGAATTAAAGCACAAACTGGAAAACAAAACTAAAGCCAAGTGTCAAGTAGGGGATAAAGCAATGAAAACAAAACTAACAAATATGTTTAGAGGAAAGGAAAGAAAGAAAAGAAAAAAAGAAAGAACAGATATGTAAAGTTAAATAGAGGTAGATGATGAAGATTTATATATATTAAAGATTAACTGCAAGGGGAAAAACAGTAGGAAAGGGAAATGAATAAATGTAGGAAAAATATGATAGGTTTAAAAGAATTAAAATTATAAAAGAGAAAAAAGAAAAAAAAAAAGAAAGAAATGAAAAAGGAAAACTCCACAGAACTGCAAAAGCCCAACGTGGAGGCAGAGGTTTATAACAATAAAAAATTGTGTCTGAGGAAAAAAAAAAAAAATAAAGCTCAAAAGCTTAATTGGATTTCATAGTGTCAACTAAATTGGCAATTACAACAGAGGGAAGAAAAAAATCTAAAAGAATCTACAGAGCAATTCAAAATGTAAGAGTAATAAATGCTTCTCTTGACTCTTTTACTCTCAGAGTCCTTTCCCTCACTGGGAGTCACAGTCCACCTTACCTCTCTAGGATGCCTTCCAACACTCTGCTGATCTCTGGACCTGCGGTGGGGGCAGATTCTAATCTGGTCCTATTCCTGTGTGTTCCTGCTTCCAATGTTCACAGCTGTCAGAACTAGTGTGTTTTCTTTTGTGAGGGCTCTCAATGACATTTTATATATTCCATAGACACAGAATCTGCCTAGTTGATCATACGAATTTAATCTGCAGCTTGTACAGCTGGTGGAAATGTTTTGGGTTTTCTTCCTTAGCCACACTGCCCCTGGGTTTCAATTGCGGTTTTATTTTCACCTCTTCATGTGGATCTTCCCCTGGGGTTTGCTCCTGAGGCTGCCCTGTAGGACTTGGGTTTACCCCGTGAGAGCCAGGTGTGGAGGAGGTGCAGCGGCTAGGGTTGCAGAGGTTCTGGCAGCACCAGGTACTCAGGGGAGTTGGTGGCTAAGGAAGCAGGAAATATAGTGCCCTAGGAGGCTATGGCAACCACTTTTGGCCAATACGCTCCAGTATTCTTGCCTGGAGAACCCCCCCTCCCTGGCAGAGAAGACTGGCAGGCCACAGTCTACAAGGTCACAAAGAGTTGTACATGACCAAAGCAACCCTGCTTGCATAGACACAAGATATTTTTTTTGCCTGTGGCAACTCTGCCCTGGTGAGAGTTGACTAAGAAGGTGGTGTAGCTGCTTGTCTTGCAGGGACCCTGGCAGCACCTAGTGTGCAGGGACATGGACTGCCTCTGCTACAGAAGTTATGGCCCTGTCAGAGTCTATTTTCAAACCTCTTGTAGTTTGTGATCAGAAGGCCTCTTTGGCCAGTCTTTCTCCTGCTCTGGGCATTCAGGCTGTTAGAAGGCTCCATTGCCTGTAGATTGCCTGTAGTCCTACCCTGTAGATTGTTGCAACAGGCACTTAAAGGAGCACCCTGGGCGGGGTCCTACTCTGTGGTTCAGTGTGTCAGGCATTTGATGGGCCAGCCTCTCTGCTGTTCAGCCACGGATGCTGGCTTGTGGGGAGACAGAGGCTATAGTGATGGCTCTATCCTCTACTGTGACTCAGCAGTATTGCCTTGCTTCCATGGCTGCCTGGCTTTCCTCCACAGGCATTTCCCACCATGATCCCCTCCCTCACACCCCCTCAATCCATCTCTCTGCAGTCAACAGCAGCCCTCGCCCTGGGACTGCTTCACAATCCCCAAACTCGATCTCCCAGCTGCTGCACCTTCAAGGGGACCAGCATTCCTGTTTGGGATATGTACGGCTGCGGCAAGGACTATTTAATTCTCATTCCATCTAGTCTGCTACAGATCATCTGTTTCACTCTCAGCCTTAAATGTTTCTCCTCTGATTCAGACAATTGCCCGGATGTGGGGATTAGACCCCTGCTTCAGTTCCCCCACTCACTGAGGGCATGACCAGTTCTACTATCACTCCTATTTCCCCCCTTAGTTTCTTCATCCTTGGAGAAGGAAATGGTAACCCACTCCAGCATTCTTGCCTGGAGAATCCCATGGGCAGAGGAGCCTGGCTAGCTACAGTCCATGGTGTCACAAGAGTTGGACATGACTTAGTGACTAAACCAATGCCACTATTTTTCATCCTACCAAGTTTTGCATGGTTCTATGTATTATTTTCCACTGGTCAGGTACTCCTGTCCATTCTCAGCTGGTGTTCTGCATGAACTTCTGTGTCAGAATGTGTAATCCTGATGTATCTGTGGAGAGAGATGTACTCCACATCCACCTGCTCCTCTGCCATCTTGTTCCTAAGTGTGGTTTACATTTGATCCGCAGACCTTATGCATTTGATAGAATGATTTTTTTTTAACATTTTACCAGATACTCTCTACCCAACAGCATGGTCCTTGACTATTCTGTATAAGATTCCACCTATGAGTCAAATAATCACAATGGTGTGATCCCTCACCTAGAGCCAGACATCCTGGAATGTGAAGTCAAGTGGGCCTTAGAAAGCATCACCACAAACAAAGCTAGTGGAGGTGATGGAATTCCAGTTGAGCTATTTCAAATCCTGAAAGATGATGCTGTGAAAGTGTGACACTCAATATGCCAGCAAATTTGGAAAACTCAGCAAAGGCCACAGGACTGGAAAAGGTCAATTTTCATTCCAATCTCAAAGAAAGGCAATGCCAAGGAATGCTCGAACTATCACACAAGAGCACTCATCTCACATGCGAGTAAAGTAATGCTCAAAATTCTCCAAGTCTGACTTCAGCAATACATGAACTGTGAACCTCCAAATGTTCAAGCTGTGTTTAGAAAAGGCAGAGGAACCAGAGATCAAATTGCCAAAATCTGCTGGATCATCAAAAAAGCAAGAGAGTTCCAGAAAAATATCTATTTCTGCTTTATTGACTATGCCAAAACCTTTGACTGTGTGGATCACAATAAACTGTGGAAAATTCTGAAAGAGATGGTAATACCAGACCATCTGACCTGTCTCCTGAGAAACCTGTATGCAGGTAAGTTAGCAACACTTAGAACTGGACATGGAACAAAAGACTGGTTCCAAATAGGAAAAGGGTTATGTCAATGCTGTATATTGTCACCCTGATTATTTAACTTATATGCAGAGTACATCATGAGAAACGCTGGGCTGGAAGAAGCACAAGCTGGAATCAAGATTGCCAGGAGAAATATCAATAACCTCAGATATGCAGACAACACCACCCTTATGGCAGAAAGTGAAGAGGAACTAAAAAGCCTATTGCTGAATGTGAAAGAGGAGAGAGAAAAAGTTGGCTTAAGGCTCATCATTAAGAAAACTAGGACCATGGCATCTGGTCCCATCACTTCATGGGAAATAGATCGGGAAACAGTTGGAACAGTGTCACACTTTATTTTTGAGGGCTCCAAAATCACTGCAGATGATGATTTCAGCCATGAAATTAAAAGACACTTACTCTTTGGAAGGAAGGTTATGACCGACCTAGATAGCATATTGAAAAGCAGAGACATTACTTTGTCAACAAATGCCTATCTAGTCAAGGCTGTGATTTTTCCAGTAGTCATGTATGGATGTGAGAGTTGGATGGTGAAGAAATCAAGTGCCGAATAATTGATGCTTTTGAACTGTGGTGTTTGAGAAGACTCTTGAGAGTCTCTTGGACTGCAAGGAGATCCAACCCATCCATCCTAAAGGAGATCAGTCCTGGGTGTTCATTGGAAGGACTGATGTTGAAGCTGAACCTACAATACTTTGGCCACCTCATGCGAAGAGTTGACTCACTGGAAAAGACCCTAATGTTGGGAAGGAATGGAGGCAGGAGGAGAAGGGGACGACAGAGGATGAGATGGCTGGATGGCATCACCAACTCGATGGACATGAGTTTGGGTGGACTCCAGGAGTTGTTGATGGACAGGAGAGCCTGACATGCTGCGGTTCATGGGGTCACAAAGAGTCGAACATGACTGAGCGACTGAACTGAACTGACTGAACTGATACACTATTTGTCTTTCTCTGTCTCCTTGTTTCACTTATTGTAATATCCCAGCTTTGTAGGGATGCTTTCTGACTTACATGGGCTCAAATAGAGAGGAAAAGCATGACATCCAGCTGGAAGATTTTTCATAACCTCATCCAAACTGTTGCTATTGATGTGTGCTTACAGGAGAAAATCAAATAGAAATGCTGCAGCATCCTGTGGTACAGAGCACTGGACATTCTTGTTCAGTCACAGTCAGAGACCACATTTCTGACAACAGGTCATAAATGTAGTCAAAGTGTCAAGGTGGCAGAGCTTGCCCTGGTTACATCCATTTATATGAAAAACACGCTGAAAGGGCACTGGATTATAGAGCCGAATGAGTGTGTTTGTGGTCTTTACTAGTAGAGTCTTAACTGCCCCAGGTGTTTGTTGTTACAATATCCAATTCAGTGTAGATACCCAGCTGCAGGCTCAAAGCTGCCTCTTCATAACACCATTATCTTACCCAAATAAAAGGAACCACAATGCATGGTGAATTGCTATGGGAAAGATAGGTCCAAAAGGTCTACAGCAATTTTTCTCCAACTAGACTCTCTCTAAACCACTCAACAAAAATAAATGTAACAGGTGACTCTAGGGACAACAAAGAAGCCCAGGACCAGATTTTGGCCCGTCACCTGATGAATGGATAAGAAAGCTGTGGTACATATACACAATGGAATATTACTCAGCATTAAAAAAAAAAAATCATTTGAAGCACTTCTACTCAGGTGGACAGAACTAGAGCCTATTATCCAGAGCGAAGTAAGCCAGAAGGAAAAACAACAATACAGTATACTAACACATATATATGGAATTTAGAAAGAAGGTAACGAGAATCCGGCATGTGAGACAGCAAAAGAAACGCAGATGCATAGAACAGACTCATGGACTGAGGGCAAGGGTGGGATGATATGGGAGAATGGCATTGAAACATGTTAATTATCATATGTGAAATCAATTGCCAGCCCAGGGCTGATGCTTGGGGCTGGTGCACCGAGATGACCTGGGGGAGGGAATTGGGAGGGAGGAGGGATGGGGGTTCTGGAGGGGGAGCATATATAAACCCATGGCGGTTTCATGTCAATGTATGGCAAAACCAACACAATAAAGTAAAGAAAATTTTTTAAAAAAATACATATGAAGAGCTCTCAGGGAGAAGGGAGTCTGTATTTTTCAAGAAACGTGAAGGAAGAAATTCTTCCTAAGTAGAAGAGGTGGAGGCATACATAGGTGATGCAAATTCAAATACTAGCTATCTTAGAGAGGGTAGGGTTCAGAAATCGTGTACAGAACCTGCTGTAAGTCATTCAGTGTGCTTTTCACAATCAGTTTCTATGGCTATCATCCAGGTATCTGTAAGATAGGATCATATATTAAAAATAAAAATAGTAAACAAGCTGTCACTAACATGCTTATGTGGGAAACTGAGAGTTTTTGCTATTTCATTACCCAAAAGGGATGGAGAGAAATTTTCCTCATTCAGCAGTGTAACAGGGCACATCTGAAATTGAGAGATCCCAGGGGTAGATTGCACACCAGGAGCCCACAATAACCACAGGAATTTGGTACTGGAACTTTGGCCTAGATATTGGTTGTAGTGACAAACTTTAGAGTAGAGACCCAAGAGCTATGTCTAGAAGCAGCAGAGAATATTTTGTGGTGCTCATAAATACTCAAGATTCAGCTGTGCCATAAATGGAATTGGACTGTCAGGCTGGTTGAGTGTTCTACCATTTTGTAACTGAGAACCAACCCAGAATAACTATCATTTGTTAACACTATTACAGTTTTATTTTATGGCACAGATTGGTGAGAGTAGAAGAAATGTGGATTATTTAAACAACTGGAGAATTACTAGTGATTAGTAGTTATCCTGAGCTAGGGGCTTCCCCAGTGGTTCAAAGCTATGGATTCCGCCTGCAATACAGAAGATACAAGTTCAAATCCTGGATCAGGAAGATTCCCTGAAGGAAGACACAACAACTCACTTTAGTATTCTTGCCTAGAGAATTCCATAGACAGCAGAGCCTGACAGGCTCCAGTCCATAGGGTGGTAAAGAGTTGGACACGACTCAAGTAACTGAGTATGCAGTCACTAATCCTGAGCTAGTCATTGGTGAGACACACAAATAAAGCCAAAGTCTTAGTTTTAAATTTTTCTTACATGCTTATTGTAGGTTGTTAAATTATGGAGTGTGTGCCACATGGGCCTGGTTTGGAATTCTGCTTCATTCACTTATTACCTCTACATCCTTGTCAAGCTTACTTAGCTTTTACATTTCAATGTTCTGATCTGTAAATTGAGGATAATATATTATGCAATATATATATATATATATAGATAGATACAGATATATATAGATATATACATAGATAGAATTATACATAGGTATTATATATTATTATCTACATCACGTTATCTATATTATAGGCATATGAAACAATTATCTATAGATACAGATACATATATCTATATACAAAGAAAGCATACTGATAGTATATTTACATATAAAGATATATGTATATATGTGTGCATGCTCAGTCACTTGATTATGTCTGACAATTTGTGACCCTATTGACTGCAGTCTGCCAGGTTACTCTTTCCATAGGATTTTTCATGCAAGAATATTTGAGTGGGTTGCCATTTCTTCCTCCAGGGGATCTTCCCCACCCTGAGTTTCCTGCAGTGGCAGGCAGATACTTTACCAGTGAGCCACCTGGAAAGCTCATATGTTTATGTGGATATACATAGATATGTACACATACATATTTTTTCATATTTACTCTGGAACTTTCGTTTTTAAGTCCTTTTTTGCCAAACTACATGCTTAATGTTTACAACAAGTATTAGAAACAGAGATTTTTTAATTTCTACTATTTTAGAGTAAAATTGTAGATAATGTTCCAAACCATTATCAAAAAATGCAGAACAAACTTTTCTGTATATAAACCATACATAAAACAAGGTACCACTTATACTTGTGTATCTCAGAAAAGTTTTTAAGTATGCTGCTGCTGCTGCTGCTAAGTCGCTTCGTCATGTGCAATTCTGTGCGACCCCATAGAGGGCAGCCCACCAGGCTTCCCCATCCCTGGGATTCTCCAGGCAAGAACACTGGAGTGGGTTGCCATTTCCTTCTCCAATGCATGAAAGTGAAAAGTGAAAGTGAAGTTGCTCAGTCATGTCCGACTCTTAGCGACCCCATGGGCTGTAGCCTACCAGGCTCCTCCATCCATGGGATTTTCCAGGCGAGAGTATTCGAGTAGGGTGCCATTGCCTTCTCTGGTTTTTAAGTATAAATGTCAATAATTTGATTATTCAGTCCTTTGAGGAGCATGATGTTCAAAGTTACTATTTTCCTTTGTGAGGGAAGAATAAGGTAGTAATGACTTGTAGAAGCACTTCAGATATTGACCCCCTTACATGTCTTCACGGCTTCCCCATGATTACTCCTATCATAGTATATATTCTAGCACATCACTTCCATGTCTACTAGGTTTGCTAGATTATAAACCTCTACAGAAAATGAGTGGTATCTTAGTTGCCTTGTATATCTGTTATCAGGCACCAGTCTCGGGACTTAGCAACAACTAGGGAAATAAGACACAAATAATCAATCAAATAAAGTCATATGTTATGACAATTTCAGTTATGAAGACCTCAAATGGTTCCATATAAAAGTTGATATATTGTTTATGTCCAAAATCTGAAATATTGCAAATCTCCTCAAATTAAAAATTCATGAGAATAACATCATTTCAAAGTAAAATTTTAAAAGTATATTTATTACTGCCAGCTTGGCTTCTATTTAGAAGTGCTCACTCTGTAGGACTCTGGTCCACATGGTGGTTTACCAAGGCCAGCCTTCCTTGGCAGAGATCAAATCACACTGGGTCTCCCCAGGCAACAACCTCTCAGTACCTTGAGGCTGCCACAGTCTGGTCAACTTCTTAGTCTGTTGGTCACCACTTCCTTCCTGACTTTTCAGTTGGTAGGCCAATTACTTCAAATCAGCTTCTTCCTAAGAAGAAACATTATGCAAATATTGAGCTCCCTTCCTCATACTTCCTCTGGTATCCTGGCTCTCGTCTTGACTACCTCAACTGCTTTGAATTCCAATTCTTTGCCCCTCCATCCCTTTATCATTGCTATCAGGTTTACTCATCTTCTCAGTCTCTTAAATGACCCTTTCTGTCACCTTCTGGGAGAAGGCAATGGCAACCCAATCTAGTACTCTTGCCTGGAAAATCCCATGGAAGGAGGTGCCTTATAGGCTGCAGTCTAAGGGGTCGCTAAGAGTCAGACATGACTGAGTGACTTCACTTTCACTTTTCACTTTCATGCATTGGAGAAGGACATGGCAACCCACTCCAATGTTCTTGCCTGGAGAATCCCAGGGATGGCGGAGCCTGGTGGGCTGCCATTTATGGGGTCACACAGAGTTGGACATGACTGAAGCAGCTTAGCAGCAGCAGCAGTCACTTTCTGAGCCTCTGGAACCTATGAATCTGAAAAGATTTCTAAGAGGAAAAAATGGGACAAAGTACTATTGGTTAATTTCCTTTTCCTGGTATCCTTATTTCTAAATCTTCTGTAACTTGGTGGCTTTCAGATGCCTAAAAATATGTTTTAAAATATATTTGCATCAGTACTTATTTATTGTAGCATTGTGTTTTCTCCTACTACCTAATAAACTTCTCATCTCTTGTTCCAAATCCTATCTCGTATATAAAGTTCTTCTAGGCACAGTCTTTGGATCTCCTTTATTCTTTGCTTCCTCTCTATTCACTCAATCCTCACTCTTTCAATCTAATGTTGCCACAGGGAGACTTGGATGGGAAAAGTATACACCTAATCGTGATGACTGTCCCAAGTTGTCTTATCCAAATATATGCCACATTTCCAAGCCTTTAAGGTCATTCTTTCACTGTTCTTCACCTGATCATGAAGCCAGTATAATATATTTTAAGGTTAAGTTTTTGACAGCATTTCATTGACAGGGCAGTTTTGTAGATACCATAGTAGGTAGCAGGAGCTACTACAACAGACAGACCCTGAATTTCCAGGAGGTTAACATTGTAGGAGCTAAATTCTCACTTGCATCTCATTTGCATGGGACTTGAAAACTCCTCAGGGCAGCTCTCCTCTGGACAGTGACTCATGGATCTAGTCACTTCCCTCCCGCTCACATCATTTGTCATCTACAGCCCTCCATGCTTTGGCAGGAAAAGTCAGGGCTATAGGAATCCATGTTATTTATTTACTTTTTTTGTAAAGCTAGCCCTGGAAGTGATTTATGAAACCCCTCTTTTTAAATTATGATTATTAGTCATAGGGCTCTCGATGTATGAGGCTTAGGAAATAAGCAAGTAAACATTCTGTATCACAGGCCATGTTCTAAATAAATCCATGAATGTGAAAGTTGGAAGGAGCATTAACTTTATGTGGAGAAGGGCATTAAAACAGAGAGAGGGTTTAAAAATCGTCTGACTTTTCAGTGTTGCCTTCTCACTCACTTTTGTTTTCCCATTAGCATGCAATTTTACTGAATGGCATCAAATCCAAGAGAAAGAATCTGTGTTACTAGGAGAAATCTTAATTTCCAACAAATGATGGATTATTCAACTCTCTTTATATTTTAGTGTATATTAATGCAAAATGTTTAATTTTTTCTAAGGCATTCCCTATAAATAAACACTTGATTTCCTCAGATTTTTCAATATGCTAATCAAAGTATAAATAATTATCAGTAAGTTAAAGTCAAAAAGTTCTTAAAAAGTCTATGTTTTTGATGAATATGTTTAAAGATTCACAAATGAGAATATAATTCATTTATTCTATAATGTAATTAGTAAGAGTTGAAAAAAAATGGGTGTGATTAATATATATTCCGACCACATGGTTAATTATGCAAAATAAATGACTAGAGGCCAATTTGCCCTCAGTGGAGTTGTAGTGACAAAGTACCCTTCAGGGATATGGCATTCAGCCTATGAATTTAGAGCTGACATTCATGCCTGTTTTCGCCACCAACTCCTATATGTCAAAGTCCAGTTTTCACATGTACTTAACATTATGTCACATTTCTAATTAGAGGACATAATTGGGAGATTAACTCAATATTTTATTTAGTGCACATTTATTCTGTCTTCTGAAAGTATTAGTTTAGCTCCTTACTGCTTCTTGTTTGTAGCATGTCTATGTCAATGATATTTTATCATTGAATTATATACTATATTATATAGATTGCCTCATGGGCACATGCATGTTGAGTCTTAGTCATAGTTCTTTAGCCTCAAGAACATCAGCACTTGACTCAAGCCATCCAAGTGTGTGTGTGTGCATGTACATGTGTGTGTGAATGTAGATACATATATGTTTATATGTGTATATATATGCATATTTTACATATACATTCAGATAAACCCATATGATGTTATAAATTGAACAGGAAGAGATTAATAACATTTTACCCTCTGGTTTATCCTTTTATATTAGTTTGAAGTCAGTATAACATGGTCACAGATAATGATGAACCCTGATAAAACTGTGGAAGGGGAAAAAGGAATTTGGACATCAAATGAGTGATGTACTATAGAATTTGCAGAAACTGACTTATCCGAGTATCTTTATTCATATTATATTGAGTGAGGAGCATAAGGGGTTTCAGGGCTTAGTTTAAGTGTAGATGAATAATAAGGATTCTATAGAGAAGTTAAAAATCTCCAATAGTGAGTGTGAAAATATATAAAACTTAAGAGATTCATGCTCTCTTTTGGGTACTCATTGCTTACATGTTTGGCTGAGAAAAACAAGAAACACAAAGGAGAGAAAAAAAACATTTTCTTTGGCTATTTTGTTTTTTCTACTTGTTTTTTCTCTGTTGTTAAGTCATATCTTAATTATTTGGTAGCCTGTACTGTGTCTTTTTTTCCTCACTAAAAGGCTACAAAAGTCCATTACAGTTTTGATGCAATTTAACAAATTTGCATGCAATTTTATCTCACTTATTTTATATATCATGAATTATATAATGTCAAAAAATGAGTTGACATTTCTCTTGATGGCAAGATTCATATCTAACAATTATATTAGAAAGGACATTTGGCACAAGCTGTTTCAGGAAGTTAGTTTGGAAGATAGGTTAGCAAAGAGTATCAGTCAGTTGGTTCTGACAGCATCTGGCCCCAGAACTTGTATTTGAAGGGCAGCCTCGCCAAAGGTCTTGTTTTTCTGTTCCTGATACCACTTTTGTAAAATACATTAACGCTCATCAAATTAAGGTCATGAATAGAGGAAGAGGTATTCAGTCCTTTTGTCTGGAGAGTCAGAAGGGAAAACAAGCCAGAGAAAAGTTGGATTTGGGTAACTTGGACTATATTCTGTATAAGCAAACCCAGGAATCACAACTGTTTTTCCTCTATCGACAGAAGAGGCCAAGCCTGCTCTATAAACAACCTCTGGGTGCTAAGATGCAATTCCCAGGATATCTTCTTGAGTATTAAAAGAAATTGTGCCCTCAAGTGGCTTTATATGATGCCCAAGCTAAGTGCTCCTTATGAGGCTGAAGGAGATTGTAAATACCTTGAATCAAGTGACTTTTATTAATTAGGTAAAAATCTACTGTAAAACCTTTATTTTAAATTAATGGAATGAAAAAAAGATATAAGGCCCCATAATAAAGTAGTTAAAATAGAAGTTTGTTTCTCAAAGATGTCTGCCTAGTTCATCAGAAAGAGCTGGGCAGTTTTGCTCCACAAGTTTATTAAAGGTCCCAATTTCCTTCCATATTATTACTGCAAAACCCTCTGGATTGTTGTTCTTATCTGTGTAGTTCAAAGCGTGCTACTGCAACACGTATGCCTCAGACCATGGGAAGGGGAAAATGTCAAAGCTCAAGGAGAGGCTTCTTTTAGAGTCTGAGATTACTATGTTGCTCATGTCTTTTCCACACACTTCTCATTGTTCCAAGCCTAATTGCTTCATCCTATCTAGCAGCAAGTTCAATGGAGGAAAGATAGCAGTCTGACTTAGAAGAAGGAATCTTTTTTTGAGGGACAGTAGCATTTTGCCACAGCACATCTGTGTATTACTTGCCTATCACCAACTTCTTCCATCCCAGTTAAATGTCTATCACCATCTGAGAACACACACTGAGCACTGATGGTTTCACTTGATGGAGTAACTGACAAGCTAACTGTAGGTCAAAAAATTCCTATCTGTCTCTGTATGTGTCAGTATCTAGAATCAGAGCTGTGACTCCTCTTCTCTCATCAAAGTAAAAAAATCTACAAAATAACTCACAACATTGTAGCACAGACTGAACACATTCTTCATAAAGTAAGAGTTTGCCTTGCTATCCAAACAGTGGGGTGTGTAATACTATCAGGAACATGGAAAGCAGTGGGCTTGAAGGCTGATAACAGATTTTTAGACTTCAGACACTGAGATGCATTTCAAAATTCACAATATAATTGATTTAAAAATTAGAATTCTTGAATAAAATAATAAACCAAGTGTTTAAAATGATTAATGACCCCAAAATCACTAAAACTACTCAAGAGACAAGTGAAATAACTCGATCTGTATTAAATTCTTGTCAGAGGTTGTGATGTGATCATTTTTTACTGAAAATGTCCCTGTAAATTGCCATGTGATTAAACTAGAATCATTTATTTACAAATTTTAATTTGGAAGACATCTAGCATATGTTTTCCAGTCTATTTAATTTCCCTAAGTACTCTGTTGGACGTTTTAGTATTAACAAGATTTTTTTTTCATTTTATCTTATAGCCTTGAATAATATGCCCATAATAAAAATGATTAATGAGTCTAAGTGGAGATGGTGTGCATATGTCCTATATGAATATCACCTATACTGGAGCTGTATTTCACCCAAGATAAAGGCTTCCCTGAAGAACAGAGAGATTTCCTGCATAGGTTAGTTGGAAAGCCAAAGCAGCATTAGTGAGCCTCCATTGAGTTCTGTGCAAGGATACACAGTATATTAAATATCCTGTGAAGAACTCCTCAACCAGTCTCTCTGTACTCACATATGTCTTCTCATCTGTCAGAAAAATCTCTTGATTGCTTGCCAGTCATTTTCTTATGGTCCCTGGGTAACCAGAAGAAATAAAGATAAAATACCTGTGTCAGATACCTAAGCCAGCTTTATCTTATAGCCCTGCAGCCAAGTCAAGCTTATAAATCCTCCCTCCATAAACATCCCTGGTCGGCCCTTCTCTCCCATTGACCCACTGTCCCATTCAGCTGATTAGTTGGTCTACTATGCCAGGGAAATGACAGCTTTAGAAAGGACAGGTGGGCAAGCAAAGCATCACAGTTTCCGTGAAGTCTCCTTTGTCTGTATGCTTTGTGATTATTTGTTTGATCTAGCAAAAACTTGAGGTGGAATTAGGAAAACATCATATGAAAAGGAAGAGGAAGGCAGGGTGGAAAAGAAACCTGTCACTATAGGCATGACCCACTGGCCTCCATTGTGTGTGTGTGTGCGTGTGTGTGTGTGTGTGTGTGTGCGCACATGCACATTTAGGAAGCTTTTAGCTTGAGTTCAGTTAACCTCAGAAATTAAGTTCAGAGAAAAAATGTAATTCACTAGTAAAGAATTCTCTGTATTGAGTCATATTCCGTTACTGATTTGGTCAGTGGTAAAATGTGCACAGGGCTATGTTTAGTGCTACTATACTAAATATTTACATATCTTCCCCTTTACGACACATGGTAGGATTGCAATTCTTTTTTTTCTTTTTTTTTTAATTTTTTTCGATTGTGCTGGGTCTTCACTGCTGTGCATGGGCTTTCTCGTGTTGCAGAGAGTAGGGGCTGCTCTTTAGTTTTTGGGTGTGGGCTTCTCATTGCCGTGGCTCCCCTCATTGCAGACATGGGCTCTAGGCATGCAGGCTTCAGAAGTTGCAGTATGTGTGCTCAGCAGTTGTGGCACATAGGCTTAGTTGTCCCACGCATGTAAGATCTTCCCACACCAGGGATAGAACTTATGTCCCCTGCATTGGCAGGCAGATTCTTAACCACTGGACCACCAGGGAAGTCTTAGGATTGCATTTCTTATGCTTTAAAATTAGCAAGCCTATTGTGACTTTCTTTGATCAGTAAGATAGGAGAAGCCAAGGCACATAATTCTTTGATACCCAATGCTTAAAAGACTCTCTGTTCATGCTCTTCAAGAAACTTTTCCCTTTTTCCCACACTATCTCCACAGACAAAAGGGCCATGATCTTAGCTTCCTTTCCCTCATAAATCTCTAGTAGAGATTTCAGCCCATTTCTCTGTTTACACCAGTTGCCAATGTCTCTCACTGCCCCATCTCTAGGGTGTTAGAGAATCAGTGACTCAGGGAATACTTCAGTTTGTTTTACATCAAGCTCTGCTGGTAAAGATAAAAGGCAATCACCACAGTCAAAGTTTTAAGCAAATCTCAAAACACTAGTGTCCTGTGACTTAGTGTGTGATTGAATACAGAGAAATAGCCATGATTTCAATTTGAGTCTTTATGGCCATTTTGAGAAGCAAGAGAAATAAAGCCGTCAAATGGGGTACAGAGAAAAATGTATGCACTTGGTCCAGGAGACAATAAATTGGAATGTAAAACATATCAGGTCACAAACTGATTATAAATAGTAGGCAGGAAATAACATGAGTACAGCATAATAAGTCAGGTAATGAGTGGAATTTAATTGCCCATGGATGTATTATATGAAAAAAATAAAGTTTGAATATTTGAACATGACAGTCATTACAGAGAATGGCAAAGTGGCTTGTAGCATATATCAATATATAGCATACAAGATTCATTACTTTTACTTTTTATGAGAAAGGAATAACAAGATGTTTACTAAGCTTTCTGATTCTAAAATAAAATATAGGTGATTGGGCCACAAGGTTCACAAGAGTGTCTTCACAAAAGAGAGGAAATCAATTTCCTTCTTGAAGGATAGAAAACCTAATACAGGCAAAGAATCAAGACGTAGAATACCCAAAATTGTAGTAGTTGAAAAGCACAAAATGTTTTTGTAGTTAAAATGTTAATAGTTAATGTTAATTGATTGAGTGTTTCCTATCTGTGAAACAAGGCAGTACACATTTTACATGGATTAATCCTCTTAAGTTTCTCAACTCAATGAGGTAGGTTCTCTACTCTCGTTTTATAGATGTGAAATTTAAGGCAAAGTGAGGTTACTTGTGCAAAGGTAGAGTTGTAACTGGAATCCCTAACTTAGCTACAATTTTATCTTTCATTTGACAAACTTAAAGGGAGTTTCTTCTAAGGGACAACTGAATATAATGATGGAAAGTGAGAGTGAAGTCAGCTGATAGGAAAACCTCAAATGCCAGCCTAAAGAGTTTGGGTAAATTCAAAAGATATTAAATTTGCTTCAAGATAACCTGTTCTTATTGAGAGGGGAAAGTGTTAACAAAAACTAAAAAAAGATAACTTGTAGCAAAAGATATTTTGCATACAAGCATAGATAAACATACCTAGCACTGGCAATGCATGTTGAGGTTAATCAAACTGAAATTGAATTAAAGACCTCTTATCCCAAACTTAGAAGTCCTTAAATTTTGAAATAGATGATTCTATCCTCTGAATCCCTGGGGATATTGGTTATGAATCCCTGTGGGATCTTATAAATGCAAATAAATTACATCAAGTTCTCTCTAGCAGGATTAAGTTGTTACTTTCTCATTATTCACTAACTGGTTTAGATAGGATATATGAAAATTGTGTTTCCCCCATAACTAGTATATACCCTTTCTGATATTAAATGTTTTCCTTAATTTGTTAGAAGAATCTAAATGTATATACAAGTATGGAAAATGATTGTCTGCTATAAGAAAAATGCCATCTGTTTTTTCGATGTTCAATATTTCTGATCTTAAATGCAAAAAAACTCTCTGGATTACCTTATAGAATATGGTCCTCAGTAACTGGAGTTTTCAATGCAGCCATACTAAAGATAACACTTATTGCATTGCTCATAAGGAGATTAGAAAGGATGGCAGATCCTCTTATTTTAATACTGTCTTTCCATTCTAGAAGCATGCATTCTGCCAAAATTGGGTCATTTGTACAGAAGTGGATAGACCTCAAGACTGTCATACAGAGTGAAGTAAGTCAGAGAGAGAGAAACTAATACTGTATATTAATGCATATATGTGGAATCTAGAAAAATGACATAAATGATCTCATTTAAAAAACAGAAATAGAGACTCAGACATAGAGAACAAATGTATGGACACCAAGAGGAAGGTGGGGGTTGGGATCAACTGGGATCTAAATTGGAAGGAAATCCAAAACAGAGGAAATAACTGATTCGCTTTGCTGCACAGAAGAAACTAAAACAACATTATAGAACAACTACACTCCAATAGAAATTAACTTAAAAAAAAGCATGCATTACCCTCACCTTGAGCTAGAAAAAAGGGAAATTCTCCAGCCTTCTGATCACTTTATTTTAGGGCAATCTCCTTTAACATCTGCATGTCCCTGACCATATATAGGAGATTCTTGCTGGAATTTCTCAAACTGGGCTGATAGGGGCCAATATTCCTCTTCGAAGGAACTGCTCTCAGATAGCCTTTTTGTAATGGGGAGTGTGATAATTTTCTCCTCTGGATTTTTTTGTTGTTGTTGGCTTTTTTCCTCTTCTGTGGCACCTTGAAAAAAAAAAGTCTCTAACTTTTTGAATTTTAGAAACTCAAAATAGTATGGTGAAAAGATTTGTAATTATACCTATCTCTCAGAGCATAATGACTTAATTAATATACCCTTCATGAGACTTTGCGCTGTTGGAAGTACACAGCTGCACCGGCTGATAGAAATTAAGGTGATGTCGTGAAGTGCAGAAACATGAGTGTTTTGATTGTGTGTGTGTTTTAAATGTTTAATATAGATTTTTTCCCCCTTCCTTTTGGTTTAATTTCTGCACGGAAAACTCCTCCTCCTTTTCACTGGCCTGTATATGATAAACGTGGAGGACATAGATATGCAAAGTTGAAGCTACTAAAGTTGCTGTTGACAAAATTCAATCATAACTAGATATTTCTGGCTAACAGCTATGTATTTTATTCTATTTTTTTCTATTTTGCTCAATTATTCATCTAAGAATATTTCAAAATGGTTTTGGAGTAAGTGTTTTATTTTCAGTGTCACCACCTCCATGGATTCGTAGGGGCCATACATTTCACTTTTAAAATCTTCCTTCCTAAATTTATTCTCCACCTTCTTTAAAAAATGTTACTATATCACACAGTATTCCTAAGTGTCTTGTGATTATTAGAAGTAAGAACTGCTTCTGCTAGAGCCATTAATATTTCATATCAGAAAACTCATCTGTAAGTTAATCTCAACCAAACACTTTCTGAAACTTTTTAACCACCAAACATAATGTACATAAATTGGGCCTTAAAAACTATAAAGAAATAAATGTAAAGTGTTGAAATTAGCAAGTGGTAAGTCTGACATCTAGATGCAGTCAGGAGTCAGGACTGTGGTGTCCTGATGTATATTAGGTGTCCTCAGGAGTCAGGATGGTGGTGTTAGAATCCTGGTTTTGCCGGTTACTAGCTGTGAGAATGTGGTTCAATGAACTGTGACCTCTGGCATGACTCCAAGCACTTCCCTGAATGCTGTGCTAAAATACTTAACCAAACACTACCTTGGCTTCTACCAGTCCTAGACTATGTCCCTAAAGTCCTCACGCTGAGCCTTTGCTCAAGATAATGCCATGCTGCCAAACTGCAAAATGTGTTTTTATCCCAATCCACATTGCTATACAGCTTAAGTAACTTTCCACTCAACTCCCTTCTTTAATTTTCCACTTCACCAATACCCTGTTTCTTATTTTTCCTTCATCTTAGTTGGAGTTGAGCTCAGTTTATACTGGAGCCTCTTCCTAATTGCAGTAGCCTAGTAAAAATCTGTCTTGCTGTCCTTAATAAGTATCTGGTGCTTTTCTGTTTGATAGCTTCCTTTTTTTTTTTAATTGGAGTATAATTGCCTTACAATGTTGTGTTAGTCTCTGCTGTACAACAGTATGAATCAGCTAAAAGGATATTAATATAATACATCCCTTTCCTCTTGAGCCTCCTACCAATACCCCATCCCATCACTTTAGGCCATCACAGAGCAATGAGCTGACCACCCTGTTCTATACAGCAGTTTCATACTACTTATTTTATTTTTTGTTTGTTTTTTATTATTTTTTCTCATTGGAGGAAAATTGATTTACAGTGTTGTATTTTTTTCTGCCAAACAACAAAGCAAATCAGTCATAATCATACATACATATCCTCCCTTTTGAACTTCCCTCCCCTCCCCACAGCCAACTTCTCTGGGTCATCACAGAGAACCAGGCTGGGCTCCCTGTGTTTTACAGCTACTTCTCACCACTTCCACCTGTCTAATTTTACACATGACAATGTATCCATGTCAATGCTATTTTCTCCATCAATCTCATTCTCTCCTTCACCCACTGTGTCCACAAGTCTGTTCTCTACACTTGCATCTCCATTCTTGTCCTGCAAATAGATTTTTCATCAATAATATTTTTCTATGTTCTATGTATACACATTAATATACAATATTGGTTTTTCTATTTCTGACATTTTAGTCTTTATAGCAGGCTCTAGTTTCATCCACCTCACTAGAATTGACTAAAATTCATTCCTTTTTTATGTTTGAATGGTATTCCATTGTGTATGTATATATGTATATACCACAACTTCTTTATCCATTCATTTGTCAGTGGACATCTGGGTTGCTTCCATGTCCTGGATATTGTAAATAGTGCTACATTGAACACAGGGTTACAGATGTATATTGGAATTGTGATTTTGTCTCAGGATATATGTCAAAGTAGTGGGATTGCTGGGCTATATTGTAGATTTATTTCTAGTGTTTTACAGAATCTCCATACTGTTTCCCATAATGGCTGTTTCAGTTTATATTCACACCAACAGTGTAAAAAGATTCCCTTTTCTCCAAACTCTCACCAGTAATTATTTTTGTAGATTTTGACAATGGCCATTCTGAGTGGGGTGAAGTGATACCTCACTGAAGTTTTGATTTGCAGCTCTCTAATAATTAGTGATGTTGAGCACCTTTTCTTGTGTGTATTGGTCATGTGTATGTATTTGGAGAAATGTTTATTTTGGTCTTCTATCTGTTTTTTGATTAGGCTATTTGTTTTACTGATATTGAGCTGTATGAACTGCTTATATACTCTGCTAATTAATCTGTTGTCAGTAGTTTTGTTTGTAATTAGTTTCTCCCACTCTGAAGGGTGTCTTTTAATCTTGTTTAATGTTTCAATACCAGGAGCTGACTGTGGCTAAGATCATGAATTGTCAAATTCAGACTTAAATTGAAGCAAGTAGGGAAAACCACTAGACCATCCAGGTATGACCTAAATCAAATCCCTAAAAATTATACAGTGAAAGTGAAAGATTCAAGGGATTAGATATGACAGACAGAGTGTGAGAAGAACTATAGATGGAGATTCGTGACACTCTAGAGGAGGTTGTGGTGTCCCCAAGAAAAAGAAATGCAAAAAGACAAAATGGTTTCCGGAGGAGGCCTTATGAATAGCTGAGAAAGGAAGAGAAGTGAAAGGCAAAGGAGAAAAGGAAAGATATACCCATCTGAATGCAGAGTTCCAAAGAATAGCAAGTAAAGAAAGCCTTCCTCAGTGATCAATGCAATGAAGTAGAGGAAAACAATAGAATGGGAAAGCCTAGAGATCCTTCAAGAAAATCAGAGATACCAAAGGAACATATCATGCAAACATGGGCAAAATAAAGGACAGAAATGGTATGAACTTAACAGAAGCATAAGATATTAAGAAGAGGTGGAAAGAATATACATAATAACTATACAAAAAAAGATCTTCATGACCCAGATAACCACAATGATGTGATCACTCACCTAGAGCCAGACATCCTGGAATGTGAAGTCAAGTGGGCCTTAGGAAGCATCACTATGAGCAAAGCTAGTGGAGGTGTTAGAATTCCAGTTGAGCTGGAAGATGATGCTGTGAAAGTGCTGCACTCAATATGCCAGCAAATTTGAAAACTCAGCAGTGGCCACAGGACTGGAAAAGGTCAGTTTTCATTCCAATCCCAAAGAAAGGCAATGCCAAAGAATGTTCAAACTACTGCACAAGAGCACTCATCTAACATGTTAGTAAAGTAATGCTCAAAATTCTCCAAGACAGGATTCAACAGTGCATGAACCATGAACTTTCAGATATTCAGGTTGGTCTTAGGAAAGGCAGAGGAACCAGAGGTCAAATTGCCAACATCTGTTGGATTATCAAAAAAGTGAGAGAATTTCAGAAAACATCTACTTCTGCTTCGTTGACTATGCCAAAGCCTTTGACTGTGTGGATCACAACAAACTGTGGAAAATTCTTCAAGAGATGGGAATACCAGACCAGCTGACCTGCCTCATGAGAAATCTATATGCCGGTCAAGAAGCAACAGTTGGAACTGGACATGGAACAACAGACTGGTTCTAAATTCAGAAAGGAGTATATTGTCACCCAGCTGATTTAACTTATATGCAGAGTACATCATGAGAAATGGTGGACTGGATGAAACACAAGCTGGAATCAAGATTGCCAGCAGAAACATCAATAACCTCAGATGTACAGATGACATCACCCTTATGGCAGAAAGCGAAGAAGAGCTAAAGAGCCTTTTGATGAAAGTGAAAAAGGAGAGTGAAAAGTTGGCTTAAAACTCAACATTCAGAAAACTAAAATCATGGAATCTGGCCCCATTACTTCACAAATAGATGGGGAAACAATGGAAACAGTGACTGAATTTATTTTCTTGGGATCCAAAATCGATGCAGATGATGACTGCAGCCATGAAATCAAAAGACGCTTGTTCCTTGGAAGAAAAGCTTAGACTGCATATTAAAAAGCAGAAACATTATTTTGCCAACAAAGGTCCATCTAATCAAAGCTAGGGTTTTTTCTGTAGTCATGTATGGAAGTGAGAGTTGCTTTTGAACTGTGATGTTGGAGAAGATTTGAGAGTCCTTGGACTGCAAGGAGATCCAACCAGTCCATTCTAAAGGAATTCTGTCCTGAATATTCATTGAAAGAGCTGATGCTGAAGCTGAAACTCCAATACTTCGGCCAGCTGGTGAGAAGAACTGATTCATTGGAAAAGACCCTGATTTTGTGAAAGGTTGAATGCAGGAGGAGTAGGGAACCACAGAGGATGAGATTGTAGGATGGCATCAGCAGCTTGATGGACATGAGTCTGAGTAATCTCCATGAACTGGTGATGGACAGGGAAAGCTGGTGTGCTGCAGTCCATCCAGTCACAAAGAGTCGGACAAGACTGAGCAACTGAACTGAACTGATACAGACTGTGAAAATTTTTGTTCCAGTTCTTTGAAAAATGCTATTGATGGTTTGAAAGGGATTGCATTGAATCTGTGAGTAGTGCAGTCTTTGGTATATCTCAGTAGTACAGTCATTTTCACAATATTGATTCTTCCAACACAAGAACATGGTATATCTTTTCATCCGTTTATGTCATCTTTGATTTCTTTAATCAAAGATGAAAGAAATTGTCTTATAGTTTCCTGCATACTTGTCTTTTGTCTCTAGATAGATTTATTCCTAGGTATCTTATTCTTTTTTTTTTTTTTGCAATGGTATATGGGATTGTTTCCTTAATTTTTTATTCAATTTTCATTGTTAATATATAGGAATGCAAGGGACTTCTGTATATTAATTTTATATCCTAAAAATTTATTATATTCATTGATTAGCTCTAGTAATTTTCTGATGACATCTTTAGGGTTTACTATATACAATGTTATGTCATCTGCAAACAGTGAGAGTTTTAATTCTTCTTTCCCATTCTGGGTTCCTTTTATTTCTATTTCTTCTCTAATTGCCATGGCTAGGACTTCCAAAACTATGTTGAATAATAGTGGTGAGAATAGACACCTTGTCTCTTCCTAATCTTAGAGGAAATGCTGTCAGATTTCTACCACTGAGAATAATATTTACTGTGGTTTGTTATATATGGTCTTTCTTATGACAGAGGATGACATGATTGGATGGCATCACTAACTGAATGGACAAGAGTTTGAACAAAATCCAGGAGATAGTGAAGGACAGGGAAGGCTGGTGTTCTGCATTCCATGAGTTTGCAAAGAGTCTAACATGACTTAGCAACTGGAAAATAGCAATAATGTTGTGGTAGTTTCCTTGTATGCCTATTTTATGGAGAGTTTTTACCATAAATGTACATTGAATTTTGTTGAAAGCTTTCCCTCCATCTATTGAAATGATTAGTTGTTTTTAATGTTTCAATTGGTTAATATAGTGTATCACATTGATTTTTTTTTGCATATGTAGAATAATTCTTGCATCCAATGTGTATGGCCAGCATATATGATCCTTTTAATGTGTTGCTGGATTGTTTGCTAGAATTTTGTTGAGGATTTTTTATCTTTGTTTATCAGTGATATTGGCTTATAATTTTCTTTTTTTGTGGTATCTTTGCCCTGTTTTGGTGTCAGAATGATGGTGGCCTGTTTGAATGAGTTTGGGAGTTTTCCTTCCTCTGCAATTTTCTGGAAGAGTTGACCACCTAACACCATAGGTGTTAGCTCTTCTGTAAACATTTGATAGAATTTGCCTGTGAAGCCATCTGAATTGGGGCTTTTGTTTATTAGAAAATTTTTGATCACAGTTTCAATTTCAGTGCTCGTGAAATTCACAATATGCTTGCTAGTTCAGTCTTGGTAGGTTTTACTTTTCTAAGAATTTGTCCATTTCTTCCAAAGTTTCCACCATATTAGCATATAGTTGCTCATAGTAGTCTCTTATGGACCCCTTGTTAGTTCTTCATTGCCTGTTATGTCTTATTTTTCATTTCTAATTTTGTTGATTCAATACTTCTCCCTTTATTTTCTTATCAGGTCTGGCTAATGATTTGTCAATTTTGTTTACCTTCTCTAAGAACTAGCTTTTAGTTTTATTGATTTTTGCTATTGTTTTCTTCATTTCTTTTTGACTTGTTCCTGCTCTGATCTTTATCATTTCTTTCTTTCTACTAACTTTGAGATTTTTGTTCTTCCTTTTCTAGTTGCTTTAGGTATAAGGTTAGGTTGTTAATTTGATGTTTTTCTTTTTTTTTTTTAAGATCGGCTTGTACTGCTATAATCTTTTCTCTTAGCACTGCTTTTGCTGCATCCCACAGGTTTTGAGTTGTCATGTTTTATTGGCATTTGTTTCTAAATGTTTTTTATTTCCTATTTGATTTATTCAGTGACTTCTTGGTTCTTCAGAAGTGTACTGTTTAGACTGCATGTGTTTGTGTTTGCAGTTATTTTTTCTATAGTTAATATCTAATTTTAAAACATTGCAGTCAGGAAAAAAAAAAAAAAAAACGCTTGATACAATTTCATTTTTTTAAAAATTTACCAAAACTTGATTTGTGACCCAAGATGTGATCTATCCTAGAAAATGTCCCATGTGTACTTGAAAAAAAAAAAGTTATTTCTACTTTTTATGGGTGAAAAATCCTATAGTTATCAATTAGATATAGCTGGTCCAATATATTATTTAAAATTTGTGTTCCCTTATTAATCTTCTATCTATGAATATCTGTGAATATCAATGATATATCCATTGGTGTAAGTGAAATGTTAAAAGTCACTCCCTGTTATTGTGTTGTTGACATTTTCCCCTTTTATAGTTGTCAGCATTTGCCTTATGTGTTGAGGTGCTCCTATATTAGGTGCATATATATTTATAATTGTTTTATCTTCTTCTCAGATAGATCCTGTTATTGTTATGCAATGTTCTTCCTTGTCTTTTGAAACACTTTATTCAAAGTGTATATTATCTGATATGATGTCATTCAGTTGCACAGTCGTGTCTGACTCTTTGCAATCCCATGGACTATAGCATGTGAAACTTCTCTGTCCTTTATCATCTCCCAGAGTTTGCTGAAACTCATATCCATTGAGTTAGTGATGACATCCAACCATCTCATCCTCTATTGTTCCTTTCTCCTTTTGTCTTCAATCTGATATGAGTATTGTCTATCTGCTCTGTGTGTTGTTATTCCTGCTTTCTTTTGATATCCATTTACATGGGATGCACTTATCCATTCCCTCACTTTCATTCTGTATGTGTCCCTGAGTCTCTTGTAGACAGCATATATAGAGATCTTATTTTGTATGCATTCAACCAGTCTGGGTCTTTTATTTGGAGTATTTAGTCCCTTTACCTTTAAGTTAATTATTGATATGTATGATCCTATTATCATTTACTTTATAGTTTGGGTTTATTTTATAGGACTTTTCTTTCTCTTGTGTTTCCTGTCTATAGAAGTTCCTTTAGCACATGTTGTTGTTCAGTCCCTAAGTCATGTCCAATTCTTTGCAACTGATAAACTAGAGCATGTCAGGCTTCCCTGTCCTTAACTATCATTAGTTTGCTCAAACTCGTGCCCATTGAGTAAGTGATGCCATCCAACCATCTCACCCTCTATCACCCACTTCTTCTCTTGCCTTTAATCTTTCCCAGCATCAGGGTCTTTTCTAATCAGGCGGCCGTAGTATTGGAGCTTCAACTTCAACATCAGTCCTTAAATTAGTATTCAGGGTTGCTTTCCTTTGGGATTGACTTATTTGCTCTCCTTGAAGTCAAGGGTTGTCAGGCAACGTTTGGCAGGAGGCTTCCTGTGTGCTGTTTCCTGATGTCCCTTATTAAACCCTGAATATTCAGAGATGAGTGGAGAGGCATACCTCTCCTAGGGACAAAAGGAATGCATACATTCTTAAAGTAAAAGTAACTAATTATGGCCTTCCTCCCTTTCTGTTATAGAGAATGAGTTTTACAACCCCCTCTCTTGGAGATGGATTCTAGCCTTATGTTTCCTGGATGAGTTGTAAGATTCTTGATCCTAAAACAGCATATATATATACCGACATTATATTGAATAAAGGCCTTTACTCCATCAGAGTCTTGGTCCCCATGTCTCTATTTTTTTTCTCTTTTTTTCTCCTTTCTTTCCTCCTGTATTTTCTTATCATCGACTCTGTACCCCCAAGCCCTGGCCCATTAAAGGGCCATAACAAGTGGCACCTGATCAAGGACTTGGGAAAAGATGGTGGCAGATCCAGGCAGAGTGACAAGGAGCTTATTGAAGCTGGTAAGTACTAAGAGACATGGGCATAGCGGCGGGAAATCCCCATCACTTTTCTACTTTACTTTATCATTTATCTAAAGATTTCTGACCTTTATGGGCTCTTGTTAATGCTGTGATTCTGCCACTTGAAAGTAATCCTGGCCCTCCTTATATTCAGCAACAGGCAGAACACTTATTACATGAACATAAATAAAATGATGAAGCCTTATAAAAGGCCCAATTAAAACAACATAATATATTTACAGTTGTTACAAGGGCTCCTCCTTTGCTAGCAGATGTGAATCCAAAAGCCTCCCCTTTGCTAGAACCTTATGATTCTGGCAACGACTCCTCTAGGATGCCTTTTGACATAAAATTAAAGCCATAGCTCCTATTCAGGAAACAGGAACTATAATCAATTATCTGAAGGCTTGCCGCAATTTAGGATCAGAAACTCAAAAGATGCAAATGCTAGCTGAAACAATGCTTGTTGCCCTTATAAAGAGAAATTAAGGATGTATTACATGTGGAGATAAAAGCCATTTAAAAAAGGATTGGCTTGTAAAGGTTAATAAAAAAAACCTCCAAAAATCTGCCCTCACTGCCATAAAGGAATGCACTGGGCCAAAGATTGTAAATCTAAATTTGATATTGAAGGAAAACCTATTTTTAAATTTGATATTGAAGGAAAACCTACTCCTGGAGACTCCTAGCAGGGGACCCCCCGCAGGTCCCCATCAACAAAAACCAGGGGCAAATTCCATCTTTTCCCTCAAACCCCCAACATCCAGCAGTGCTGCTGTCAATATACCAGCCCTGAATGACTTTCTCCTTTACCCTCAAGCAATCCCCTCTAGAATACCTACCCGGCTTTTTGGACCCTTGCCCCCACAAACTTTCTGTCTTTCACTTGGCCGATTTAATTTGACTTCTAAAGAAATTACTGTTCACCCTGGAGTAATTGATTCAAATTATAAAGGAGAAATTCAAATTATGATGTCATCTCAGATTTTATGGCAATTCAAAGAGGGGAACAAAATTGCTCAATTACCTCTTTTACCTTACATTCCCATTAACTCCTCTGATAATATGTGGATGGGCAGATTCAGCAGTACAGATCAAAAATAATCTTTATGGACATCATTAGTCTCTGAATTTTTCCAACCAAATATAAATATCAAAATTAATGGTAGAAAATTTTCTAGTCTCCTTGACAGTGGATCTGATATTACTATTATTTCCAAACATTTATGGCCCAAATCCTGGCCTATACCAAAAATTTTCTTGCCAAATTGCAGGAATTTCTCAAACTAAAGTACAAGAGGTTTACCAAAGTACTCAAATATATCCATGTGAAGGACCAGAAGGCCAACCTGCAACATTAAAACCGCATGTGATAGATGCACCCCTTAATTTATTTATTTATTTTTTCTTTCTTTTATTTATTTATTTATTTATTTTACTTGTTTTTGCCATACAATGTCATGATATCACCATGGGTTTACATATGCTTCCCCTCCGGAACCCCCCTCCCTCCTCCCTCCCCCCCGGGAAATCTCGCTGCACCAGTCCCAAGCATCAATCCTGGGCTGGCGATTGATTAGACACATGACAATTAACATGCTTCAATGCCCTTCTCCCATAACATCCCACCCTTACCCTCATCCACAAAGTCCACGAGTCTATTCTATACATCTGCGTTCCTTTTGTTGTCTCCCATGTTGGGTTCTCGTTACTGTCTTTCTAAATTCCATATATATG
>ML660197.1:53440059-53557276 GCA_007570785.1 Antilocapra americana | reverse complement strand
GTTTTGATTTGCATTTCTCTGATAATGAGTGATGTTGAGCATCTTTTCATGTGTTTGTTAGCCATTTTTATATCTTCTTTGGAGAAATGTCTGTTAAGTTCTTTGGCCCACTTTTTAATTGGGTTGTTTATTTTTCTAGAATGGAGCTGCAGGAGTTGTTTGTAAATTTTTGAGATTAATTGTTTGTCTGTTGCTTCATTGGCTATTATTTTCTCCCATTCTGAAGGCTGTCTTTTCACCTTGCTTATAGTTTCCTTTGTTGTGCAAAAGCTTTTAATTTTAATTAGGTCCCATTTGTTTATTCGAGTTTTTATTTCCAATATTCTGGGAGGTGGGTCATGGAGTATCCCGCTTTGGATTATAGCAGAGAGTGTTTTGCCTATGTTATCCTCTAGGAGTTTTATAGTTTCTGGTCTTATGCTTAGATCTTTGATCCATTTTGAGTTTATCTTTGTGTATGGTGTTAGAAAGTGATCTAGTTTCATTCTTTTACAAGTGGCTGTCCAGTTTTCCCAGCACCACTTGTTAAAGAGGTTGTCTTTTCTCCATTGTATATTCTTGCCTCCTTTGTCAAAGATAAGGTGTCCATAGATGCGTGGATTTATCTCTGGGCTTTCTATTCTGTTCCATTGATCTATGTTTCTGTCTTTGTGCCAGTACCATACTGTCTTAATGACTGTGGATTTGTAGTATAGCCTAAAGTCAGGTAGGTTGATTCCGCCAGTTCCATTCTTCTTTCTCAAGATTGCTTTGGCTATACGAGGTTTTTTGTATTTCCATACAAATTGAGAAATTATTTGTTCTAATTCTTTGAAAAAGACCTCTGGTAGCTTGATAGGAATTGCATTGAATCTATAGATTGCTTTAGGTAGTATACTCATTTTCACTATATTGATTCTTCCAATCCATGAGCACGGTACATTTCTCCATCTGTTTGTGTCCTCCTTGATTTCTTTCATCAGTGTTCTATAGTTTTCTATATACAAGTCTTTTGATTCTTTAGGTAGAAATACTCCTAAGTATTTTATTCTTTTTGTTTCGATGGTGAATGGAATTGTTTCCTTAATTTCTCTTTCTGATTTCTCACTGTTAGTGTATAGGAATGCCAGGGATTTCTGTGTGTTGATTTTGTATCCTGAAACTTTGCTATATTCACTGATTAGCTCTAGTAATTTTCTCGTAGAGTCTTTAGGGTTTTCAATATAGAGGATCATGTCATCAGCAAACAGAGAGAGTTTTACTTCTTCTTTTCCAATCTGTATTCCTTTGATTTCTTTATCTGCTCTGATTGCTGTGGCCAAAACTTCCAAAACTATGTTGAATAGTAGTGGTGAGAGTGGGCACCCTTGTCTTGTCCCTGATTTCAGGGGGAATGCTTCCAGTTTTTCACCATTGAGGATAATGTTTGCTGTGGGTTTGTCATATATAGCTTTTATTATGTTGAGGTATGTTCCTTCTATTCCTGCTTTTTGGAGGGTTTTTATCATAAATGGATGTTGAATTTTGTCAAAGGCTTTCTCTGCATCTATTGAGATAATCATGTGATTTTTATTTTTTAATTTGTTAATGTGGTGTATTACATTGATCGATTTACGAATATTGAAGAATCCTTGCATCCCTGGGATAAAGCCTACTTGATCATGATGTATGATCTTTTTGATGTGTTGTTGGATTCTATTTGCTAGAATTTTGTTGAGGATTTTTGCATCTAAGTTCATCAGTGATATTGGCCTGTAGTTTTCTTTTTTTGTGGCATCTTTGCCGGGTTTTGGAATTAGGGTGATGGAGGCCTCATAGAATGAGTTTGGAAGTTTACCTTCGTCTGCAATTTTCTGGAAGAGTTTGAGTAGAATAGGTGTTAGCTCTTCTCTAAATTTTTGGTAGAATTCAGCTGTGAAGCCATCTGGTCCTGGGCTTTTGTTTTTTGGAAGATTTCTGATTACGGTTTCAATTTCCATGCTTGTGATGGGTCTATTAATATTATCTATCTCTTCCTGGTTTAGTCTTGGAAAGTTGTACTTTTCTAGGAATTTGTCCATTTCATCCAAATTGTCCAGTTTATTTGCATATAGTTGCTGATAATAGTCTCTTATGATCCTTTGTATTTCTGTGTTTTCTGTTGTGATCTCTCCGTTTTCATTTCTAATTCTGTTGATTTGGTTCTTCTCCCTTTGTTTCTTGATGAGTCTGGCTAACGGTTTGTCAATTTTATTTATCTTCTCAAAGAACCAGCTTTTGGCTTGGTTGATTTTTGCTATGGTCACTTTTGATTCCTTTGCATTAATTTCTGCCCTGATCTTTAAGATTTCTTTCCTTCTACTAGACCTGGGCTTCTGCATCTCTTCCCTTTCTAGTTGCTTTAGGTGTATAGTAAGGTCATTTATTTGATTTTTCTCTTGTTTCCTGAGGTGAGCTTGTATTGCTATGAACTTTCCCCTTAGCATTGCTTTCACAGTGTCCCATAGGTTTTGAGCTGTTGTGTTTTCATTTTCATTCGTTTCCATGCATAGCTGAATTCCTTTTTTAATTTCTTCTGCGATTTGTTGGTTATTCAGCAGTGCGTTGTTGAGCCTCCATATGTTGGAAGTTTTGAGAGGTTTTCTCCTGTAGTTGATATCTAATCTCACTGCATTGTGGTCAGAAAAGATGCTTGGGATGATTTCAATATTTTTGAATTTATCAAGGTTAGATTTATGGCCCAGGATGTGATCTATCCTGGAGAAGGTTCCGTGTGCACTTGAGAAAAAGGTGAAATTCCTTGTTTTGGGGTGGAATGACCTATAGATATCAATTAGGTCTAGTTGGTCTATTGTTTCATTTAAAGTTTGAATTTCCTTGTTACTTTTCTGTCTAGTTGATCTATCCATTGGTGTGAGTGGTGTATTAAAGTCTCCCGCTATTATTGTGTTGTTGTTGATTTCCCCTTTCATATTTGTTAGCATTTGCCTTACATATTGTGGAGCTCCTATGTTAGGTGCATAAATATTTATAATTGTTATTTCTTCTTCCTCGATTGATCCTTTGATCATTATGTAATGTCCATCTTTATCTCTTTTCACTGCCTTTATTTTAAAGTCTACTTTATCAGATATGAGTATTGCCACTCCTGCTTTCTTTTGGTCTTTATTTGCATGGAATATCTTTTTCCAGCCTTTAACTTTCAGTCTATATGTGTCCCTAGGTTTGAGGTGGGTCTCTTGTAGACAATATATATAGGGGTCTTGTTTCTGTATCCAATCGGCCAATCTTTGTCTTTTGGTTGGGGCATTCAGCCCGTTTACATTTAAGGTAATTATTGATAAGTATGATCCCGCTGCCATTTATTTTATTGTTTTGGGTTCCAGATTATCTATCCCATCGGTGTTTCCTATCTAGGCAAGTTCCTTTAGCATTCGTTGGAGGGCTGGTTTGGTCTTGCTGAATTCTCTCAGTTTCTGCTTGTCTGAGAAAATTTTGAATTCTCCTTCAAATTTGAATGAGATCCTTGCTGGGTAGAGTAGTCGGGGTTGTAGATTGTTTTCTTCCATGACTTTAAGTATGTTTTGCCATTCCCTTCTGGCCTGAAGCGTTTCTGTTGAGAGATCAGCTGTTATCCTTATGGGATTCCCCTTGTGAGTTATCTTTTGTTTCTCCCTTGCTGCTTTTAATATTTGGTCTTTGTATTTGATATTTGCCAATTTGATTAAAATGTGTCTTGGGGTGTCCCGCTTGGGGTTCATTCTATTTGGGATTCTCTGTGTTTCTTGGACCTGAGTGGCTATTTGCTTCCCCAATTTAGGGAAGTTTTCTACAATTATCTCTTCAAGAATTTTCTGATGGTCTTTCTTTTTGTCTTCTTCTTCTGGGACTCCTATGATTCGAATATTGGTGCGTTTAATATTGTCCCAGAGGTCTCTAAGATTGTCTTCATTTCTTTTAATTCTTTTTTCATTTTTCCTTTCTGTTTCATTTATTTCTGTCATTCTGTCTTCTACCTCACTTATTCTGTCTTCTATCTCTGTTATTCTACTGTTGGTTCCCTCCAGGGTGTTTTTGATCTCATTTATTGCATTATTCATTGTATTTTGTCTCTTTTTCATTTCTTCTAAGTCCTTGTTAAAGCTTACCTGCATCTTCTCAATCCTTGCCTGCAGGTTATTGAGCTGCAACTCCAACTTATTTTCCAGGTTTTGGATCATTTTCACTATCATTATTCGGAATTCTTTGTCAGGTAGACTTCCTATCTCTTCTTCTTTTGTTTGGTCTAGGGGGTATTTATCCTGTTCCTTTACTTGCTGGGTATTTCTCTGCCTTTTCATCTTGTTTATCTTGCTGTGTTGTCCCTTTATTGTGGGGATTCCTCTCTATGGGAGGGGTTGGATGCGTGGTTTGTCGAAGTTTCCTGGATGGAAAGGCTTGTGTGGTTTTCTGGTGGGTGAGTCTAGGTTTCCTCACTGTTACTAGCAAGAGATAAGAATGGGGAGAAAGCAGTCAAGCCAATGATCTCACTCCCAGGTAGCAGTGGGTACTGGAGCTTGGATCTTAAAAGTTACAAAGTTGATACCAGGTACTAATGAGCAAAGATTAAAAATCTAGAGTAAAGACTGGGTTCTCAAAAATACTTTAAAAAAACAAAACAAAACAAACAAACAAACAAAAACCAGAAAATAAAAATAAAGGAGAAAAAAGAAATAAGAAGAAGAAAAAAAAAATAGCAAGGTCATATGGGACTTAAAAATTCTAAAAAAAAAAAAAAAAAAAAAAAAAAAGAAAGAAAAAAAAGAAAAAAAAAAAAAAAATATATATATATATATATATATATATATATATATAGAAGTTTTAAAAAGTTAAAAGATGTTCCTAGTACAGTTATAATGAAAGCTTTCTCTGGTGCTGGTGCATTCGGTGAAGGGAAGGGTCTGTAGATTTTCAGATGATTCCCTGGTCTGGCTTCTCCTTCTCACAGTCTGTAGTCTCCTTTCTATGCAGTTAGCGCCACCTGCAGGGCTTTAATTTGCTTCTCCTGCCTGTTTCAAAGCTGTTCGCTCTGCTAGAGTCTTCTGTCTGCTGGTCTTATATGTGTCTATTCAGCGCTTTGGAGTTTGCCCTGCTCCTGGTGAGAGGGCTTCCCCCGCCCCCTCTGCTCAGGCTCTCCGTCGTCCGCCCAGCACAGTTGGGGAGTGGGGCTTCTCCTCTCCCCCTGCCCGGCTGCTCGTGCAGCTGAGCACTCCTTCTAAGGTGTATACAGCACCGATCTGTCCAGAATCCCCAGAAGTCTTGGTTAGCCTCCCCAGGGCTGGGTTATGCCCACTGCTCTCAGGCGGGGGCTGGGCTGGTCCGCAGCCCGCAGCTGCCCAGCCTCTCCTCCTCACCGCCCTTTGTTCTGTGCTCGGGCCTGGGGGAGGGGGTGCTTTTCCTGGGAGGTTAGGTCCCTCGGGCTGCTCCGTTCCCTGAGCCCGAGGCCCGCCCCTCCCTGAGCAGGAGCAGTCCGCTTCGGCTAGTGGGGGATGGGGCGCCCTGCCGCTTGGCTGTTCCTTGTAGCCAGAGACGAACCTTGCAGGGCTTAGCTATTAATCTGCTTCTGCTCTCAGCTATATTGCTCTCCAAGATCCACCGCAGATCTGCCAGAGAGAATGCTCCCTGGTATTCGGAAACCTTTCTCCTCTTTTTTTTTTTTTCCTCTTTATTTCAGCCTCCCCTTCCAGGACGGAACCGTCCCCAGCTCTTTGTCTCTCCCTCTACTTTTTTTTTCTTTTCTTTCTTTTGTCCTACCTCCTCACGTCGGCAATGGGTCGCCTCTCCAGATGCCCAATGTCCTCTGCCAGCATTCAGTTCCTGTTTTTTGGAGTTTGCTCGGCCTTTAAAAGTTCTTTTGGTATATTTGTTGGGGAGAGAGTGTTCTCCCCGTCCTATTCCTCCGCCATCTTAGTTTCTCCTCCTGCACCCCTTAATTTAATAGGAAGAGGCTTACTTATGCAATAACAGATTCAGGTTTACATTCCACATTTTTCCTAGGGGCCACTGCTCACTTAACAGATAATGCAAGTTATTAAAATAACTTGTAGGAATGACGAGCCTATTTGGATAGAGCATTGGCCCCTCACTAAAGAGAAATTACAAGCAGCTAAAGAACTTATAGATACACAACTAGAATTAAAATATATTGAGGAATCATGTTCTCCTTGAAATTCTATTTTTGTTATAAAAAAGAAATCTGACAAATAGTGTCTCCTTACAGATCTTAGGAAAGCTGATGCATCTATGAAACCTATGGGTGTGTTACAACCAGGAATCCCATCACCTACCGCCATTCCTCAAGATTGGCACATTATTATTATTGATTTACAAGACTGATTTTTTAATATACTTATACACCCTTTAGACACAGAGAGATTTGCCTTCTCTCTCCCTTAACCTAATCATATTGGGCCTCATAAATGGTACCAATGGACTGTACTGCCACAGGGGGTGATGAATTCTCCCACCATGTGTCAGGACATAGCTAAAGTCCTTGAGCCTATGAGAAAATAATTTCCTAACTTTCTTGTTATTCACTATATGGATGATATATTGTTTTCAGCTCCATCTATCTTAGAAACTCAACACATGTTTGGCATAGCTCAATTATGCTTAAAAAACTCTGGCTTAATTATTTCCCCTTAAAAAAATTCAAACCTCTACACCTTACCATTACTTGGGGTTTATTGTTAATAGACAACGTGTTATTCTGCAATGAATTCAAATCTGTACTGATAAATTATAGACCTTAAATGATTTTCAAAAGCTCTTAGATGATATACATTCGATTAGACCTTCTTTAGGCATTGCTAATTATCAACTGAATAACCTATTTAATACTTTAAAAGGAGATCCTGATTTAAATAGCCCTCACTCACTTTCTCAAGAGGCACGAGAGGAACTCTATTTAGTGCTAAATAAATTACAAAAACAGTTTCTTACTCACATCAGACTAGATTTACCTCTGGAATTATTTATACTCCCCTCTCTTCATTCTCCCACAGGACTTCTTGCCCAACAAGAACATCCAATAGAATGGATCTATACCCGCTTTAGGGGAAGAAAATCACTTACACTCTACCTTGATTTAATTGCTCTAATCATTATCAATGGAAGAAATAGGACTAAAACTCTAATTGACTCTGATTCTCATAAAATTGTAATACCAATCAATAAATCTCAATTTGAGAACGCATTACAAACTTCTACCGATTTTCAAATGGCTTTTCGGGAATATTTTGGAGAAATTTCATTTCATTATCCTTCTAGTAAACTTTGGAATTTCTTTGAAAATACTAAATTTATGAGTTCCCATGTTATCAGCTCACAGCCTATACCACAAGCTGAGGTGTTTTGTATAGATGGGACTAAAAACGCCAACGCTTCATTCTGGTCTCTTAAGGAATATAAAGTCTTTTATACTAAATTTCATTCTGCTCAACAAAATGAATTATATGCTCTTATTCAAGTTATTTGCCTACATCCTTACCCCATTAATATAGTCTCTGATTCCTTATACTCAGTTTTTGTATTAAAAAATATAGAAACCTCCACCATAAACTCCAATCAACCTATTATTCAACAACTTTTGAACTGCAATCCATTATCGATACCAATTCTTCCTTTATTTGGGCCACACCTCTTCGCAGTGAAGCTGCACAACACGTCATAACTCACTTACTAGCTTGTTTTGCTGTAATGGGAACTCCTAGTTCTATTAAAACAGACAATGGCCCTGCCTATATTTCTAGACACTTTAAACAATTTTTACAATCATATTCTATTAAACATATTACAGGTATTCCTTATTATCCACAGGCACAAGGCATAGTTGAACAAGCACATCACACACTGAAATTACAAATAAAAAAATTTAAAAAGGGGGAATACACAGGAAAACTACTGTCTTCCTTATCTAAAGCAGACTTTACTAGATTGCAACATAAGATATTTTCTAAACCTAAAACTATTGTCCAGCTTTATTTGTTTTATTTTTTTTTAAAACTCACCACAGGGAATATCTTATTCAGAGTAGAAAAACATTTTGAGGAATTGAAGGACACTTCTTTTCCTCTGCCCATTTGGTACCAAAACAGGTTAACGAAACTATAGAAAGCTTGGAAACTAATCTTACAGGGAAAGGGATATGCTTGTATTTCCTCAGATGGATCCAATGAACTCATATGAATGAAACAACAAAAACCCCAGGAGGAAGAAATTCCAATACGGGCCACGGTGGCATCAATCTTATGATCTCCCCACTTGGGGGCAAATAAAAATCCTTACTAATCAAGCTGAAAATTTGATCTTTCAACAGGAAATGCCACAGAATCCTGAATACATTTACCCAACAATGCTCAGTCTGCTTGCCTGCACCTGCCTCCCCCCTGCCCGAGCCAAACTAATTATCCATACTTACTGGGCTTTCTCATCCAACCCCCCTTTTTTACTACAGGTGGTAAAATGGACGGAGAGAGGACCGATTGCTTCAACTACTCTATACATATGCCTTCTCCCTGGAGCATTAAAGAGCCCTCGCACCCTGTAGTAGAAGGAAAACTAATTAACATTTCTCTAGGTTCTGAAGTCCTTTTTGCATAAGCCCAACAATATTATGCATAAACTTTAGTTGACAAACCTGGGCTTTTGCCCTGCCTCACGTAAAGAACTTTCAAATGCTGCTTGGTTTATTTATAGCCCTTTCTTTGTCTGTGAACCATGTTTATACTACGGAGACTTCAGGGAAAGAGTTAAGGAAAGAAGTAAGACATATACTCCTGTTCATTGGGACAAATGTCAAGCCATGTCGGGGAAAATCAATATTTGTGGCTAATCATACAATTGTCGATTGGAGACCCCATGATGTATGGTTATGTAACCGCTCAAATAATATTAACAGCACTCAAGTTGTAGGTTACCCGACACTACGCTGGAGCATTATCATGACAAAGAACTTTTTCAGCGCCTTGACAGAGGAATCTCCCCATCCTCCTGGATAAACAGATTGGGCATGAACATTGGGATATCTGCAAACTTGCTGTGAACACTGAAAGACTTGGGAGTTGGGCTGGACATTTTACAGAAACCAGTAACTATTTCTTTTGCTATAATCAATCCTATTTTACACAGGCCTGTCCTCCACTTTCTTTTGTTATAGCCATAAAAAAACTTACGTTCTGTAACTTGTATTAATTGCAAACCCTATACTTGTCTTAAGAAATGATTCCCTTTTTATTGTGATTGGAATTCAACTCAATATTGTGTTACTCCTGTTCCATTTAATCATGGTGCCTATAACTGGCAACAAATCAAATTTCATTTATGAAACATACATGGTAATGCCTCTCTGAATGTACAATTACTACAAAAGCATATCTTTGATATCTTTTCTAAATGTCTGCCTTTGTCCACTAATTTAGAGACTTTAGCTGAACAACTAGCTGTTCAATTACGTGGGCTAGACCCACGAGGTTGATTCACAGCATTGGGTCTGGAACTGTAACTTTGGAGATTATCTTGGTGATTTTATTTGTTGGTTAATGTTGCCTTTCTATAAGATTGATTTATACTAAACAAACTCAAATGGTCAGGACCTTTTTTACAAAAATAATAAAATAGGGGGAATTGTCAGGGAACATTTGGCAGGAGGCTTCCTGTGTGCTGTTTCCTGATGTCCCTTACTAATCCCTGAATATTCAGAGATGAGTGGTGAGGCATACCTCTCCTGGGGACAAAAGGAATGCATACATTCTTAAAGTAAAAGTAACTAATTAAGGCCTTCCTCCCTTTCTATTATGGAGAATGAGTTTTACAACCTCCTCTGTTGGAGATGGATTCTAGCCTTATGTTTCCTGGATGAGTTGTAAGATTCTTGGTCCTAAGACAGCATATATATACAGACATTACATTGAATAAAGGTCTTTACTCCATCAGAGTCTTGATCCCCATGTCTCTATTCATTTCTCTCTTTCTCTCCTTTCTCTCCTCCTATATTTTCTTATCGTCAACTCTGTATCCCCAAGCCCTGGCCCATTAAAGGGCAATAACAAAGGATATTCTCCAGAGTCTTCTCCAGCACCATGATTTGAAAGCATCAGTTCTTTGAAACTTTGCCTTCTTTGCGGTCCAACTCTCACATTCATACAGGACTACTAGAAAAAACATAGTTTTGACAATACAGACTTTTGTTGGCAAAGTAATGTCTCTGCTTTTTAATACCCTGTCTATGTTTGTCATAAGTTTCCTTCCAAGAAGCAACATCTTTTAGTTTCATGGCTGCGGTCACTATCTGCAGTTATTTTGGAGTGCAAGAAAATAAAATCTGTCACTTTCTTTTTCCCATATGTTTGCCATGAAGTGATAGGATGTCATGATCTTAGTTTTATTGAATGCTGAGTTTTAAGCCAGTTTTTTTCACTCCACTTTTCACCCTCTTTAAGAGTCTCTTTAGTTCCTCTTTATTTTATGCCATTAGCGTGGTATCATCTACATATCTGAGGCTATTGATATTTCTCCCAACAATCTTGATTCCAGCTTGTGATTCATCCAGCCTGGCATTTCACAAGATGTACTCTCTATATGAGTTATATAAGCAAAGTGACAATATGAAGCCTTGGTGTATTCCTTTCCTGATTTTGTACCAGTCTGTTTTTCCATGTCCAGTTCTAACTGTTGCTTCTTGACCTGCATGCAGTTTTCTCAGGAAAAAGGCACATGTGAAATAAACAAACCCATATGTGAAAACTAGTTCTAAAAACTAGACTAGAAAATATACAAAATTGAAATCATGGGGAAAAATACAATATAACTAAAGAGAATTGTAAAAGTAGGAAAGATAGAATAAAATAAACTTACTTAAAATAAAGTTTTTAAAATGAAATAGTAATTTGAAAAAACAAAAATTAAAGGAATTACTTAAAAGAACAAGACAGAAAAAATAAAAAGGCATGTCTATCTATCTATCTATCTATATACAGAGAGAGAGAGAGATAGTAAGAAGAATGTCTTCCTGATTCCTCCATGTTCTTCACCACACAGGGATCATCAGCTAATCTGTCTACTCAAAAAATCCTCCACTGTTTCTAGGAAGGTATCTGGACTTGCTGGGGTCAGCTGATACTTAGATCTGGTGTTAGACCAGCTTGTACTTGCTTTCAAAGTCTACAGTCTCAGGCTAATAATGAGGATTTAATTTGCTTCACCTATGGTTGCAGGAGTGAATTCCCTTTTTCTTCTTTGGTCACACAGTCTGTGGAGCTCAATTTTGGTTTTGGTTCTGCCTCTGCTTGTAGGCCACCCTCCAGAGTCTTTCCCTACACAGACACAAGGGGGTGAAAGAAACAGCTTACTAGGGCTCACTGCTCGGTCAAGCTGGGGAGAGCGAGTGGTTTGGGATACACAGTCGGGGTGTGTAGGGAGTGCCTGCTGTGACTGAGACCTATGGGAAGTCTCCCCTGTCTGAAGCATGTCACGTTTTCCCCCTGGGGGGAGTTAGGCCCTAGTCGTGGGTCCTTTAGCAAAGCCAAGCTGCACATGCTCCTAGGAAGGTGTGGACAGTGACCTGTGCCTGCTCACAGTTTGGTGGCAGCTTCGATCCCTGATGTTGAGACCCCAGTGACCTCTGGCCCTCCATCTCTTGCACCAACACCAGCCCTGCAGGCAGCCAATCAGTTCACATTGCCATCTCTGGGTTTGCAGCCCACAGTCATGAGTAGTCCCGCCTCCGGTACCTGTGTCAGCTTTGGCATATCTGTCTTTAGAGTCACAGATCGCAGTCAGCTCATCACACCTATGGCACTTGCAAAAGCGGGGTCCTGCAATATGTGTGTAGAGTTACAGGGTCCTGGAGCCAAGGATCTTTTGCCTCTCTGGCAAGCCCAGGCTGCTCCCTAGACTTACTCAGCTGCATCACTGTAGCCCTTTCAGAATATCATCATGACAGTCAACCCCAGTCAACTTCATGGAGCCTACCCCCAAATACTGAGCCTCAGCACCCAGTCATCTCTCCCGTGGTGAGCATGCAAACAAACATTTGGGGCTAGGAAGTTTTGGTATACAACATTCTCTGGTGAATTCTCTCTGTTTTGCCTCTCAAGCATCTGATACTGCATTTCCATCTGAAGTTCCCAAGCTGCCCCTTGCCCCAGCCCTGGAGGGAGTTTCCGAGACTACAGAAACTTTTCCTCCTTAACAGCTCCTTGCCTGAGGGATAGGTCCCTGTCCCAAGTTCTTTGTCTCTTTGTTTTCGTATATCTTTTGCCCTATCTTGTTCTGGAGATTAGCTTGCCTTTTTTGGAAGTATGGGGACTTCTGCCAATGTTCAGAAAGTGGTCTACAGGAGTTGTTCCACAAGCAGATGCATTTTTTAATATAATTGTGAGGAGGAAAGTGATGTCCTTCTCTTACCCTTCCGCCATCTGGGAACTTCCCAGCTATCTATATTATAAATGGTAGTATATATATGTCAGTCTTGATCTCCAAATTCATCTCCTCCTCCCCGTCTCCTCCCTCCCACACATCTATTTGCTACATCTACTTCTCTGTTTCTTCCCTGCAAGTAAGTTTAACTGTACCATGTTTCTATAGTCAACATGTATGCTTTAATATATGATATTTACTTTCCTCCTTCTAAATTCCTCACTCTGTTTGACAGACTTTAGATTCATTCATGTCCCTATGAATGACCCAATTTCATTCCTTTTTATAGCTCAGTAATATTCCATTGTATATATGTACCACATCTTCTCTATGCTTCAGTTTCCTTCCTCTAAAATGGTGATACTTACAATACCTTCCTCTCATTGTTGTCATAAGGATTAATGAATACATCTTTATAAAATGCCATATAAAATTTTATTAAAATAATAAAAACAATTCCAGAAAATCCTTAATAATCCTTTTAAAATTTAATATAATTTGGCCATCACAACTCCACATTGGTTGTCTAGATCTTGTGTCCTCAGTGCACTTTTTCCATGACACGATTCTATGTCAAGTATGTCAAATATTCTTCTCAACTGATCACTCTGACTTCTGCCTGTTATGTGCATTTCTGCACCCTCTCTGATGAAGACATATCATGAAATCTTTGTAGTCTTCCTCAGTGCCTTTCTTTTCAAAATCTCACATCCCATTTCTCTTCAGTACCAAGCATTGTCATCACAGTCTCTCATATTGCTCAGCACAGTGTGAGTGTACTCTCTGATGTCCTGGTATTTTCAGAACTCTGCTTTTTAGTTTACAGTGTGTTTTTTCTATATACTGCCTTATAACAATACTATGAAACATATTTTTATTCTTTTACCATTGAAATACATAAAGAAACAAACTCTTAAATCATAAGCAACTGAACAAGTTCACTTAATATGCAAATGGTGAGACCAGAAATTTGCCAGATAGTTTTTCCTGGGTAGAAATCTAGCTTCATTACTTATCAGGTAAGAGTTTTAAGCCAATTAATTATTTGGAACCTTTGTAAAATGGGATAATAATATTCATTTCAGAGGCTGTTGTGATACCTGAAAACCATTATATATAGAAAATACTTTGAAATTGTCTGTTTTATAGAAAATTTTTTAACAAATTGCTATAGACTGAATATACTTTTGTCCCACAAAATTAAACTGTTTGAAACCTAATCTCCAATGTGAGAAGATTGGAAGTTCAATAGGTCATGATGGAAAAGTTCTCATGTATGAAACTAGTGCCTCCAAAAAAGGGCTGGAGAGTGCTGCCTCTTCCACTACCTCAGAACACAGCAAAATGGCAGCTGTGTAGTTCTAAATTCAATATTTGAAATTTTGCAAATCCAGTGTTCACAGAACTGATGAATAGATAGATAAATAGACACAACAATTTGATAATTCATGTGATTTGCAAGACTCTTGCTCTCCCCTCCCCCATAACACCACTTCTCTGTATTTTTCAAGTATCATATATCTTTATACAACTTCTGTTCAAAGAAATCTCAAAAAATATGAAAAGCTAAACAAACATTTATTTATTTTAGTGCAATAAAGATGAGTATTTGAGTATAATGAAAAATATTTATTTATTGTATTGACCTCAGAGACACTGATGAACTGTACATCTTTATAGACAATAAATATAAAGTGCACATTAGAAGAATTATATAAGGAACTCTATTATGGTTTACTAAAGTAAAGTGGCAGAGTAGTGCAGTGATAACAAGCATGGACTTTACACTAAGACCTTAATTTGAAGATTCTTCCAAGTACTCTTTTTTAAAATTAAATTTTATTGGAGTAGAGTTGATTTACAATATTGTGCTAGTTTCTGCTATACAGCAAAGTGAATCAGTTATACATATTCACACATCCACTCTTCATTAGATTCTGTTCTCATATAGGTCATTACAGAGTACTGAATATAATTCCCTGCACAGTACAGTAGGCTCTTATTAGTTTTATACATAATAGTGTGCACAGGTCAATCCATCCTCCCAATTTATCCCTCCTCATCCTTTCCCCCTTGGTATCTTCACACTTGTTTCCTACGTCTATGATTTTATTTCTGTTTTGTAAATAGGTTCATTTGCCTCCAAGTACTTGAGCATATCACTTTGCTATAACCACAATATCTTCATCTAAATACTTGAGGTGTTGATAGGCATATCAAAGGACCTTTCTGAAAATTAAATTAGGTACAGTTATTATATTTAATATTTATTACCTGGTATTAAATTATTATATATTGTCCATTTGCTTCCCTGGAGGCCCAGACAGTGAAGAATCTGCCTGCAATTCAGGAGACCTGGATTCAATTCCTGGATTGGGAAAATCCCCTTGAGAGGGAAATTGCAACTCACTCCAGAATTCTTGTCTGGAGAACTCTATGGACAGAGGCACTTGGCAGACTATATTCCATTAGGTTACAAAGAGTCAGACATGACTAAATGACTAAGACTTCACTTCTTCACTTCATATGCATAAAGGATAAAATAATAAAAAATAAAATATAGAAGTCCTAAGCGCTAATTGATAACTATTAGCAGTCCTGCTTATAGTACAAAGAATAGTCTTTCCTGAAGAAGCTTATAACATATTTGGAAATATGAGATTACATACCTAAAGTTACATTTTTTATTTTAAAATTCATATAAAGCAATGAAGATCAATTCATCATGTTTCCATGACTATTGGTCTTATGGTAGAACATAGGTATGTTTAAGAAGAAATGATATGTAATAGGTAGGTTTCCAAACTTCAGTAATACTTACTTGCTATAAAAATGACATAATATTTTTAGAGTCCAAGAAACTCTGGATGAAGTACTAAGCTAGCCAAGATTCTATTTGCCATCAGGAGAGATGCCCTTGGAACTCGGTTTTGATTGACTATGATTAAGTGTCCATATGTCTGGAAAATAGACTATTTACAAATCAAAATATGTTCTCTTGGCACGTGGCCTTTCAGAAATGTATTGAGTAGAAGAGGCAGACTGATTATATACCAACTCACCTCATGAAGTGGCAGATCCCATGGTGAGATCTACCATCACTGGCTCACAGCCCTGGACTTCAGGCTTGTTAGCACTCCTGTTTGACGGGATTTGAAGATGATAGCTTATGCTTAACAAAGCTCATTTGACCAGTGTTTAAGACTGGAGTGTCAACTAAACAATTCATAATGAACAGAAACAAAACTGCAAATTATTCTGGAATCTTCGCATAGAGAGACAAATTTCTATTGATAGGAAGAAAGGTGGGACTTAGTATTTCAATATCTATCTCCCCTACTTCTTTATATATTCAGAACTCTAAATTCCAACTGGGCATATGACCACCCAGCTAAAGACTGCTATGCTGCTTGGGTTGACCATGTGTTTAAGTTCTTACCAATGCTTCTATGGATGAACTTGATGAGAAACTCCTGAAGAATGAATTAGTTATACTGTGTAAAACCAGCTGGGCTGAACATATGGTCACAGGAGAAGCGCTATACTCCAAAAGATGTCACATACTAAGAATGACAAAGAAACAAGTTTTAAGAATTCTTGAGTCCTAGCCTTGCATTCTTTATGTGGAAGGACTGCTTTGATGGAGAGATAACTAAGCACCTGTCCTTTAAGCTACTAATACTTTGTTTGCCCCTTGTTACAAATAACCAGCTCCCTGACTAATAATCACATTGACACTCCATGTTCTTGAGATGATAACCTCTTGTCCACTCCATGTAGCTGTGTATGTGCCTTAGAGGGATCAGAGAGTCACATATGGAAGGATTTGGAAAAAGAGGGCCATGCTGAGCAAAGGTCAAAGAGGAGATGAGTGTACCATATTTAGAGAACAGTGTAGATTATCACCTGAAACAATGAGGTTAATTTAGAAAATAAAGTCAGACAAAAGAGGGAGAATCATATTAATTATTAGCTAGATGATTTGATTAACCTAAGTATTCTGTTTTTCCATAATTCTAAGAAATTTCCAGGAACATATGTAATAATGAAATTAAGAAATCCTTTGCAGAATCTCCATATTATTATGACCTAATTTGTTTATCTGTTGCCTTGTTTAACTACTTTGATGCTTCTAAGATATAAGTGCAGAGACAGTGTCTAGAAGCCCAAGGGGAAACACAGGAGTAGAGTTTCATAAGGAACTCAGTTCCTTATGGCCCCTAGTAGGAAAGCTGTTATATAAATCCCACCAAAAGCAAACAAACAAACAAAAAAAACCCCAAAACCGAAAAGAAAATAAACTTAAAAAAAATACATGTCTGAGCTTCATGTACAAGTTTGAATGATTCATAATTACAGATAGCTTCAGTCTGCTAATTGTCTAAAATAAAATGTTTCTCTACTGACATTTTATCATATTCAAAAATAGCAGAGCTTAAAGCAATAGATAAAAATAGGAGGAGGGAATGAAGAATAAAAGGATCATAGATTAAAAATGTATTTTTTGTTACCTTCCCTCTTTTTCCTTAAGCTGTCTTCTAAACAAAGCCATCTGGGTTGGAAGGATTTAGTATTTCTCTTCCTCTGTCTTTTTGAAGCCAGTATCTTGTGATGTGGTTAGTTCATGTCCATTCAAGTCTACTTAATCTGCTTGAGCTGGACAGAGAATGGTAAAACTTGGAAACTTGGTAAGTAGGACTCTGCTCTGCCACTCCTCTCTTTTAAACTTACTGCTTTAAGATCATCTCCTCATATAAATACTGCTTCCATTTTATAAGTATAAGGTTTTAAGTATTTGATAGCTATAAAAAGTGCTAAATGGGAACCAAGTGTTTATTGAAATTTGTGCTAGACTTGTACAGTTTATCTTATTTTAACTTTTTATTGAAGTAGAGCTGATTTACAATATTTTGCTGCCTTCAAGTGTTCAGCAAAGTGATTAAGTTTTATGTATAGCAGATATTTTCCCTTTTAGATAATTACAAAATATTGGGTATAGTTCTCTCTGCTATATAGTAGGTCCTTATTGGTTACCTACTTTATATATAGTAGTGTGTCTACATTAATTTCAAACTCATAATTTATCCCTCCCCTCCTTTACCTTTTGGTGGTCATAAGTTTATGCCTGTGACTCTATTTCTGCTTGTATATAAGATAATTTGTATCATTTTTTTTTGATTCCACATACAAGCAATATATGATATTTGTCTTTTACTGTCTGATTTACTTAGGACAATAATGTCTGGGTCTATCTATGTTGCTACCAATGACATTCTTTCATTCTTTTTTATGGTTAAGTAATATTCATTTGTATAAATATACCACATCTTTATCCACTCCTCTGTGTATGGACATTTAAGTTGCTTCCATGTCTTGGCTATAATATAAATAGTGCTGCTATGTATATGACCATTGGAGTGAATGTATCTTTTCTTTTTTAAAAAAAAACTTATTATTTTATATTGATTATAGTCTATTAACAATGTTTTGATAGTTTCAGGTGAACAACAAAGAGACTTAGCCATACATATGCATGTAATCACTCTCCCTCAAGCTCTTCTCCCATCCCACATAACTCTGAGCAGAGTTCCCTGTGGTTGTCCTTGTAGGTTGTCCATTTTAAACATAGAAGTGTGTACACATATTTTTTCAAGTTGTGGTTTTCTCCAGATATGTGCCCAGGAATGGGTTCGTTGAACCCTATGGTAGTTCTACTTTTAGTTTTTTGTTTTGTTTTGTTTTGTTTTTTTAAGGCACTTCCATACTGTTCTCTGGGGCTTCCCTGGTGGCTCAGACTATAAAGAATCTGCCTACAAAGCAGGAGACCTGGGTTGGGAAGATCCCCTAGAGAAGGACATGGCAACCCACTTCAGTATTCTTGCCTGAAGAATTCCATGGACAGAGGAGCCTGGAAGGCTACAGTTCATGGGGTCATGAAGAGTCAGACATGACTGAGTGACTAACACACACACTGTTCTCCATAATGGTTGCATCAATTTATATTCCCACCAACAGTGCAGGAGGATTCACTTTTCTCCATATCTTTCCCAACATTTATTATTTGTAGATTTTTTTGATTGTAATTCTGACCAGTATAAGGTGATACCTCATTGTAATTTTTGTTTGCATTTCTTCACAAATTAGTGAAACTGAACATCTTTTCATGTGTCTCTTGGTCATCTGTATGTCTTCTTCGGACACTTGTCTATTTATTTGTTCTGTCCATTTTTGTACAATTTAAATTTTTTGAAATATTATCCCCATGTTGAGTAATTGTCCCAAGATCTCTCAGCTGGAATATAAACTGCTGGACTTAATGCCCAGTGTATCTCATCTCAAAGCTTATGTTCTGCATTTGTAATAAGTCTATGGTCTAATATTCACATACTTTCACTTTATTCCACTTTGAAATGTGCCACTGAATGTAAGAATCTGCAGTCATCTGACTAAGGATATTTATATATGACTCTTCTCCATTCCTTACCTTCAAAAGCCTTCTCTTTTTAGGGGTTAGAGGTTAGCAACTAGGGGTGACAAGGGTCAATTTGAGGTTGAATATATATAACCTTTTTTAAATCAGGATCACTCTGGCTGCTGTTTTGAGAATAGATTTGAGGAAGAAAAGTATAGAAATAGAAAGATATGTTAAAAGGCTGTTCCTGTATCTCATGTATATAGCAATAGAGGCAGTGAGAAGTACTAAGTATACAGATATATTTTGAAAAACGAGCTAACAGAATTTCCTTTGAAAATTAAAAATTTTGATGAAAGAGGAAAAGAGGGATTAAAAAAAATTGCCTTTTGGTCTAGATACATGGATGGCTGCCATTAGCTGAGATTAGAAAGTTCAAGGTGAAGTATGTTGGTGTTTGCATGGGGGCCCATATGAATCAGGGAGTCAGTTTTGAATCTTAGATTTGAGATAGAATTTGCACATTCAGATGGAGATGTTGAGTAAGGAGATAGATATGCAGTCAGCAGTTTAGGAAAGTGATCTAGGATGGATACATAAATTTGGAAAGCCTATATGTTAATATAAAGCTAATATTTAAAACTGTGGGACCAAATGAGATAATTTAGGGTATAAGCATAGTTAAAAGTTAAAAGATAATCAGTGACTAAAATTTTAGTTGCTGTTGTTCAGTTGCTCAGTCATGTCTGACTCTGCAACTCCATAGATTGCAGCACATCAGGTCTCCCTGTCCCTCACCATCTCCTAGAGTTTTCCCAAGTTTATGTTTATTGCATCAATGATGCCATCCAGCTATCTCATCCTCTGACACCCTCTTCTCCTTCTGCCTTCAATCTTTCCCAGCATCAGAGGCATTTTCAAAGAGTTGCTGTTTGCATCAGGTGACCAAAATATTGGAACTTCAGCTTCAGCATCAGTCCCTCTGTTAGGAGAAACACACTGACTGAAACCGCCCACCCTGGCCAGACACCATAGTAAGCATTTTCATGACTTGTTTTACAACAGGAGGTCCTGGTAAGGAATATGGAACTAATAAGCCACCAACAATCAGAAGAGTTTGGGAAAGGTCAAGAGGAGACACTACATGTCCGACCATCTCCCAGAATCCTTCTCTCTGGCATCCATCTTGGCTGAACAAGGTGTGCACCACCAAGAAATCTCTGAGTCAGAATGATTGGCTAAAGACAACCTGGAAAATAATCTCATCACCATAAAACCCAAGACTTCAAGCCATGTGACAGAGCTATTCTCCTGGGTTGCATTACCCTACTGTGCTACACCCAGGTGCCCTTTCCCAGTAAAAGCTCTTGCTTTGTTAGCACATGTGTCTCCTCAGACAATTTATTTTTGAGTGTTAGACAAGAACCCATTTGCAGGCCCTGGAAGGGTTCTCCTTTCCTGCAACACTTCCAGTGAGTTTTCAGGGTATTCAAAGATTTTAGACATATCAATAATAGGACATTGTGGAGAATAGGAAGATGCTGTGAAGAAACTGCTTTGGTGTGTAATGTATATGAAATTAAATCCAATAAAGTTTTGCATAAGGGGTTTTATACTGACTGCATTCACTTTTAACAAATATGTGCTCTATGTAAACTTTTGTCAATGAGACACATCTTCTAAGTTCAATGATGACTTCAGGCAGCAAAGAATCATTAAATACTTACAAAATGCCAGGTGTCCTACAGATCTGCAAAATTAAATGAATAAATAAATAAATAAAAACCCTACCCTCAGAAGAAATCAGTCCAGGAAAAGGAGGGGGGGGGGAAGCATAACATAGGAAACATGAATTTAAAATTATCAAAGCATTATATTATAAATGTAAGTCAAGTGTTATGCTCTAAGACTCCTAAACTAATGTCCCTTCACCTTTCTTGTCACATTCAAGGGGAGAAAACATGTTTGAAAATGTAGAGAAGAAACCTTGTAATCACAAATAGAGTTCCTATTCCCCCTTTCCCCGACTTTCTTAATTTAAAAGGCCCTTTGGGGGGGCTCTGATGACCCTATAACATTTATATTTCACACGCAAGCATTTGACTTACAAAGGACATCTGGATTATGTGGCAGAATCCAGGAGGAAATCTTAATTACTTTCTTTTATGGAACCAAATCACCTTCAACCCCAAACTACCCCTCTCTTCTCCTCTAGAAGTGAAAAGGAGCAAAATTATCTTAAATGATTAAAAACAAACTAACAAATGTTTCAGAAAATGAAATACATAGAATACCTTCTAAATTCTGGAGAGTTTTGAAAAAATTCTAAACAGGTCTTTTGAGTAGCCTCTTACCTTTAAAACTATTGAGCCATATTCTGAAGCATCCAAAATGAAGAAGTTTGCTCTGAAAGGCCCAACAAAGCTTTATTCCTTGGACACTCATGTCTAGAGAGAATCAAAGATGCAGGTGTGTCCCTAAGCACATTGCCCAATTCAGAGAAACGCAGTAGAGATCTATCCAGAAATGGACTACATTGGAGGCTCCCTGGAGAATAGATAGAAGACAGATAGAAATCTGTAATGAGTAAGTAGCCTGCCTATCTAACTCCATTATGGGTGAAGTAACAAAGCATAAGTAAGCATATAGCAAACTTGGGTAAAATGACCAACAAAACAAATATAATAGCTAAAATTATAATACAGATGCATCATACATTTTTAGTGAATGTATGATACATTTTTAGTGAATGGATATGGACTCAATGGAGGGTAATATGGCATTACTCATCAATAGCTGAATTATTATTTTATATTATTATACAATTTATATTAATTTAAAATTATATTAATATATTATTTATATGTATAAATATATATTTATATATTAATATAAAATTATATTATTATAATTATTACTATATTACTATACATTTCTGAGAATTTGTCTTGAATATATAAATTTGCATGATGCAAACATTTAGTGAACAAGAATGTTTTTGAAACATGGCTCCTTAATGATAAATATAACAAAAATTTTTTAGAAACTACAAATAATTTAAATGGTAACCAAGAAAAGAGAAGTTAATAGATAAATTTGATGATAGCTGTTATGCAATCATTAAAAAGCATGAGTTTACATGCTTCCAAAAAATATTAAGTGGAAAATACATTCAAGAGTAAAAAGAATATAGAATGTATATACACAACTGAATCAATTTGCTATACAGCAGTAATGAACACAACATTGTAAATCAACAAAATTCAAAAAATAAAAATTCAAATGTGGTGACCTAAATGGGAAGGAAATTCAAAACAGAGAGGATATATGTGCATGTATAGTACAGTAGAAATGAACACAACATTGTAAAGCAATTATACTCCAATAAAAATTAGTTTAAAAATAAAATTAAATGTTCTAAATGTAATAAAAATAAATATTAAAAGAGAAGAAAACTTAAATTATTAACAAATTGTCATATACATGAAGGATTTGCCCAGTGGTAAAGAATCTGCCAGCAACCCAGGAGATGTGGGTTCGATCCTGGGTCAGAAAGACCCCCTGGAGGAGGGCATGGCAACCCACTCCAATATTCTTGCCTGGAGAATCCCATGGACAGAGGAGTGTGGCTGGCTACAAAAGTTGGACATGACTGAAGCAACTAAGCACATATGCACACATTTACACGAAAGCACATGTGTGGAAATTTTCTGATAGATTACATTAAATATAGTAAATGAATTTATCTTTAAAAATTAAGTTTATGTATAAGGATTGGGAAGGGGATAAATTGTTTTAGGTTTTTAAAAAATTGTATATTGACAGTATTTCTATAAAAATTAAATATTTAAATTTTATAAAATATAGGTGTCCTTGCTAAGTGGAAGTGATATTGGGCTGGGATTTTATTTTCAGCTTAACATGGATTACTCTTAAACCAAGATAATGCCTGAGGCTTATTTGAGTTTTTCACACACTTAACCATAGACAAAGTGTCACAGCCTCACCTTCCCTCTATCCTGGTGAGACTGTCTGTTTGTCATCAGGAATATTAATGTAAAGGAAATGAATCATCTGCTGGTGATGATATGTGGCTATAGCTGAAAGCTTCCATTTCCTGCTTTGCTCCTGGGATATTGTGATCGAGAACCAGAACAACCTATTTGTATAATTTTGAAATAGCAGAGCAATTCACATCCAGGGACCATGAGCTATAGACCCACTCTTTCCCTCCTTCCCTTTTAATGAGATACCCAATTTGGATATCTCATTTCACACTTGTTTTGTCTCACTGCAGGGGCTGGAGTGCTCATCACATGCTCATATCCCTAAATGTAAACACTTCGACACCTGCTGACTACTCATATACAATATTTTCTGGGCACTGATTGAATAATAGTATTTTATATGTCCTGAAATTTGTCTCTTAGTGATCCCCAATTCTGTGATTCAGTTTTCTCTCTCTTTTATATAACCATTAGAGAAGGAAAGCTTATACTTCAAAAACGTAGTAAAGAAACTGTTTACTTAGTTTTCTTTAAATAGTAAAGTCTGAGGTCATATTCCTTCACATCTATGAAATTATTTTCATAGGTTTATTGTATCTCTGCACATTAGAGTTCCCATACAAAAATATATATATGCGACTTCTATTTCATGTAAGCAACTAGAAGAACATGCAAGATTAGAACTAAAGAGACTTTCTGGTATCACTTCTTCTCCCATTTGGTAGGTGCTAAGCTGGTGATCACATGTTTGGGTATTTCATTACCACCTAGGCTCAAGTTTTGAGGGTTGATCATCCAGGTTTATGACTTTTCATGATTCCACAGCTCCCCATACCAGAGTGATCTTCTGAATTAAGTATACCTGGTGATATTTTTACATTTAGGACACTTGGAAATGGGACACTGAGGTATGGGTCAATTGGTTAGTGGTTTCAGAACAGCAAGATCTGTAGCTCTGAATCTGTGGAGTCAATTTTCCAATATGTACATGAGAGGGACAATTTGCTGGCCTGCAGAGAGAAAGGAAAGGAAAAGACTGTGGATCCTAGGATGGACAGAGAGGGTTCCTGCTGATTTTATAAGTCCAGTACTGTTACAAACCTGGTTCTTGGCCTTCCTCAGTCAATAGAAATTGATGACAGGCCAGACAAGAAATTAAGGCAAGGCTTTAATTGGATATCCTGCTGTACCAGGAGAGAGAAAACACGTAACATTCCCTTGTTTGTTCCCCTGAAGGGGCCAGTTGGTTCTTTAAATGGAGTGATGATAGAGGTGGATCCAGGGGTCTGTTGGAAGGCGGATGCCATAGTTGGTTTGGAGGTGTTGTTTGCAGAGGATGTTAACAAGCACCTTTCTTTTGCTCTGGGCTCCTCAGAAGTGGCAATTAGTTTTGTTTTCTTTATTTTTTAGTCTTTTTGTATCTTGTTGTCCATAATTTGCCCCAACTGTGCATTCATGCAGTCATTTTTAGCCCCTTATAGTTCCTTTGTATTTTGTAGCTGGAGTAGATGTTTGTCCATGTACAAGCATTGTAGTAAAGTGCCAGAACCAGCCAGCAAAATCGCACGGTCGAGAACGCAACGACGAAGCACCTGAGAAAAATGAAGACACTCAAAAGATGGGGTTTAGAGGAGCAGAGGGAAACTCCAAAGAGCTTTTCACTACTGCCACTTTATTATAGCTGATTAACAGTATATACACATTTTTCTAGTTACTAGCAAGCTTGAGGGAGCAGTTAACGATAAACTTTAAGAATGCCTATGATATGGTCAGCACATTATTAAGCAGGGGAAAAACAGACCCGCATACGTCAGGCGTCCAAGAAAACAGAGTAAATGGGAAAAAGGTCATCAGGCTGTTTTTCCCGTCATGGCGCTTGATCTTAGTCAATGAAAAGGCGTCAGGGTGGCAGGACAAAGAGAGGTTTTCAGGTCCTCTCTTAGGGCCTAATGGGGGATGGAAAACATCCTGGCTCCCCGCAGTAAAGGGCCCCAATTCTCAGCCTGCATCTGAATTCTTCATTGATAAGTGGCAGTGAAACTAACCTGAACTTCCTTAAACAAAAATGAGAAATACTTGTTCATGGGATTAAAATATCAGGGGGAGCTACAGCTAAGGTTTGATATAGAACCCAAATATTTTTCCAACATCAAGTGTTTTTCTTTTTCCATTCCATTACTCTGCTACCTTAAAGTATATTCCTTCATTCTGAGACAATTTCATCCCATATAGTTTCAAAATGGTCACCAATATTTCCTGTTAATAAATTTAGATTAAAGTATAGAAAGAAAGAGAAAATCTTTTCCCAGAAATCCACTAAAACTTTCATTGTGTCTTACAAGCTCAAATTGAGCCCATGAACACAAATTCTGCATCCAGCATTATCGCAAATTTAATTTTGCCCCCTTGCATCCATATACTGAAACCCTAACATCAAGTATGGCTGTAATTGGATATACAGCCTTTAGGGAGGTAATTAAGGTGAAATGTGTTTATAAAGATGAGGCTTTAATCGGATAGAACTGGTATTCTTACAAGAAGAGGAGAAGACATCAGACCTCTCCCCCCAGCCCCTACTCCCTGCACAGAGGACACAGAAGTAAGGTGGTCAACTACAACCTATGAAGAGAGGCTTGAAGCTAACCTTGATGGCAATTTGATCTTTCATGTTTAGTTTTTAGAATTGTAAGGAAATGAATTTCTCCTGTTTAAGCCCCACAGTTTGTGATTTTGCTATGGCAGTCCTAACAGGCTAATATAAGGGTATTGTGATGACTCTGATAGAATTAGGTCTGGTTTTCTGTTTCACGAAGTGTCATTGATGAAATTTCTATTTTCCATTAATCCCTGAATATTGAATGTAAATGCTTTTTTTTCCTGAATTACCCCAACCCTGTCTTCAAGAAAGTATGTAATTTTCATCAAATACTCAGAATATGTGTGGCCCAGAAGCAAATTTTATATCCACAGTTTTCACACTTCAGTGGATATCAGAAACATCTGGAGGACTTACAAAAGCGCAAATCACTGGGTTCCACTCAGAATCTCTGATGCAAATGTTCTGAGCTGAGACTGATCATTTGCATCTCCAACAAGTTCTCAGGTGCTGATACTGCTGCTAGTGGTCCAGATACCAGCTATTGGTTTATATATAAATTTCAGTGTCCCTGCATGATTTGCTCTTTCCTCGTGATCTATGATGTATCAAAGCCTCATGACTGCCAAATTCAGATCTTTCCTCAGCAATTTTTTTTATAGAATCAAATATAGCTTTTGAATAAAATTTCTTTTATATACCAGAGGATTCACAAACATAGCGTACCCACAATTGAAATAAACATTTCCCTCAAAACCTCTTTTCTTACATGTTCTCTTCCATGTTTTCCTTTGCATCTACTTCCCAAAACTGGAATCTGGAAAACATTTTTGAGATCTCTTTGATGTCACATCATCTTATCTCCTTGGTCTCTTTTGGTTCAATGGACATATGTTTTATCCTCTCTGACACTATTTAAGTTCAGGCACTCATCTACCTCACCCTTAAGACTATAAGACTACAGAAGCCACTCTCAAAGGCCATGAGTATTAGCTCAATAAAACAATTTAAAAAATATATATGATACCATTTGTATGTAGAATCTAATATATGACATAAGTGAACTTACCTACAAAGCAGGAAGAGGCTCATAGACATAGAAAACAGGCTTGTGGCTGCCAAATAGAAAAGGATGGAAGAGGGAATTTGGAGTTAGCACAGTCAAACTATTACATGTAGAATGGACAAACAACAAGATCGTATTGTATAGTGCAGGGGTGTATATTCAATATCCTGTTATAAACCATAAAGGAACTAATTGAGAGAGTAGCATTAACATATATAAACCACCATGTGTAAAACAGATAGCTAGCAGGTAACTGCACAGGCAATCGCACAGGGAGCTTAACTCAGTAATCTGTGATGATCTTGAGAAGTGGAATGTGGGAAGGGTGGGTGGGAGGCCCAAAAGGGAGGGGATATGTGTACATATGGCTGATTCATATTGTTGTAGAGCAGAAATAAACACAACATTGCAAAGCAATTGTATTGCAATAAAAATAAAACATCATGAAAAAGAATATGAAACACACACACACATATGTGTGTGTGTGTGTGTGTGTGTATGTTTCTGAGGCTTCCAGAGTATCTCAGTGGTAAACAATCTGCCAGCAGTGCAGGAGACAAGGGTTCGATCCCTGGGTGGGAAGATCCCCTTCAGGAGGGCATGGCCACCCACTCCAGTATTCTTGCCAGGAAAATCCCATGGGCAGAGGAGCCTGGCCATCTACAATCCATAGGATCACACAGAGTTGGACCTGACTGAAGCAACTGAGCATGTACACACACATAAATAACTGAAACACTTTGCTTTGTGATAGAATTAACACAACATTGTATTATAAATCAACTACACTTCAGTGAAGCATGAGGATGCTCGAGACATTTGACTATATCATTTCCTTACTGAACACTCCTCCATGATTCTGTATTGTTTACTAGAAGCAGACTCCTAAACAAACAAAATTCCAGATACTCAAGCTGGTTTTAGAAAAGGCAGAAGAACCAGAGATCAAATTGCCAACATCTGCTGGATCATTGAAAAAGCAAGAGAGTTCCAGAAAAACATCTATTTCTGCTTTATTGACTATGCCAAAACCTTTGACTCTGTGGATCACAATAAACTATGGAAAATTCTTAAAGAGATGGGAATACCAGACCATCTGACCTGTCTACTGAGAAACCCATATGCAGGTCAGGAAGCAACAGTTAGAACTGGACATGGAACAACAGACTGGTTCTAAATAGGAAAAGGAGTACGTCAAGGCTGTATGTTGTCACCCTGCTTATTTAACTTATATGCAGAGTATCACAAGAAACGCTGGGCTAGAAGAAGCACAAGCTGGAATCAAGATTGCCAGGAGAAATATAAATAACCTCAGATATGCAGATGACACCACCCTTGTGGCAGAAATTGAAGAACTCAAGAGTCCTTGAGGAAAGTGAAAGAAGAAAGTGAAAAGTTTGGCTTAATGCTCAGCATTCAGAAAACTAAGATCATGGCATCCGGTCCCATCAATTCATGGCCAATAGATGGGGAAACAGTGGAAGCAGTGGCTGACTTTATTTTTCTGGGCTCCAAAATCACTGCAGGCATGAAATTAAAAGATGCTTACTCCTTGGAAGGAAAGTTATGAACAATCTAGGGAGCATATTGAAAAGCAGAGACATTACCTTGTCACCAAAGTTCCATCTAGTGAAGGCTATGATTTTTCCAGTGGTCATGTATGGATGTGAGAGTTGGATTATAAAGAGGGTTGAGCACAGAATAATTCATGCTTTTGAACTGTGGTGTTGGAGAATACTCTTGAGAGTCCCTTAGACTGCAAGGAGATCCAACCAGTCCATCCTGAGGAAAACCAATCTTGGGTGTTCAATGGAAAGACTGATTTTAAAACTGATACTCAAGTATTTTGGCCACTTGATGTGAAGAGCTGACTCATTTCAAAAGACCCTGATGTTGGGAAAGATTGAAGGCAGGAGAATAAGGGGCCGATTGAGGTTGAGATGGTTGGATGGCATCACCGACTCAATGGACATGAGTTTGGGTAAATTCCAAGAGTTAGTGATGGACAAGGAGGCCTGGCGTGCTGCGGTTCATGGGGTTGCAAAGAGTTGGATACCACTGAGTGACTGAACGGAACTGAAACTTACAAACAAGTTCCTTTATGATAGATCCCCTAGTGGCCTTTTGTCTCCTTCTACTCCTTTCACACCCTGTGCTCTCCTAACTCTGTATGTCCTTCAATTCAAGCTATTTCTACAGAACTGATATCAAGTGTGAAAACTGCATGCAAGGTATTATGTGCCTGTCCTATGAACTAAAAGGCTTTAGCTTTAGTTTCTCTGGCCTCCCTTGAATTTCAAGAGTTTGAGTCAGGAATTAATGATTAGAAAATATTAAAATGTAGAAACAAAGAATAGCTGTTTGGGGAAAAATAGAATGGTAACAGTTTAGATTATAAACCAGCCACATGGCAGAGTCACCAAACTCCCAGTTCCCTAAAAAATATAGATAAGGGCCTGACACACATTCCTGAGTTGTTTTACAGGAAGCATACTCACACCAGATGAAACTTGCTAACACAAGCACAGAGACCCTAGACTGGTTGAAATCAGAATGTTGATGATGTTTGAAACTTCACTTTGATGCCAACTCTTCTGAGAAGTGTGCATGAGTTGATCAAGCATCCTGCAACCCCATCCCTCACATTGCCTTTAAAACACCTTCCCTGAGAGTCACTGGGGACTCTGGGTCTTTTGAGTTTGAGTTTCATGCTCTCTTTGCTGGTTATCTGCAATAAACACTGCACTTTCCTTCACCACCACCTAGTGTCAGTAGATTGGTTTTATTGTGTGTTGGTTAGTAGACCCAAGTTTGGTTCAGTAACAGTGTGTCCTTCTTCTGGAGGCTTATTTGGCTGTCCATACCCCCACAGTTCTGAATAAGTCACATGTCTGCTGTCCCTGAAGATCTCAGTAGCATCACACACCTATTGAATCACTATTGCAATTTGTCTTGTCTCCCTCACTGGTTGTACATTGCTAGAAACAATGAATACTAGAAACCATGAAAGCATATTACTGGAAATCATGAAAGTTGGCTATTGCTTTTGTTGATGTCTTAGCATTTTGTATCCCCTGTACTTACACAGAGTGAATGACAAACAGGGGAGGTTCAGTAAATGTCTTTTCCCTCTTCATCCCTAACTATGCCCAGGGGAAGTTCTGCTTCCTCTTGGGTTCTCTACATTATGTTGAGGAGTATATAAATCCGGATGTATATGTATATGGACTTCCCTGGTGACTGAGTTGGTTAAGAAACTGCCTGCAATGCAGGAGACCCAGTTTGATCCCTGGGTAGGAAAGATACCCCTGGAAAAGGAAATGGCAACCCACTCCAATATGCTTACCTGGGAAGTCCCATGGACAGAGGAGCCTGGTGGGCTACAGTCCATGGAGTTACAAGAGTTGGACACTACTTAGCAACTAAACCACCACCACTACCACCCATACATGTATGCATGGCCTGTTGTCAATCTTCCTATAGCTTGTCTTCACAACTCTCAAGGTGAACCATGAGATATTAAATATTTTGGTCAAGTTCAGACACCAATTTTGAAGATAATCGACTTGAATGCTCTTTTTAATATCTTGTTACTGTAGTAATATAGGATGTTTTGTAACACATGCAAGTTAATGACTTCCAAAGTATAAAAAATAACCTGAATTTATGCATACTTAGTTCAATTATAGAAGCTTAATATTTAGGCTAGTTTAGAAAGATAATCATCTGTAGACAGATGCAATTTTGCTGTGAATAAGCCTCTTAAGATTAGAGAATTAAGACTGACATTAATTATACAGAAGATATTGTATTTAACACCTTGGTTAGGGAGAAAAAAAAAACATATATAATGATGGTGAAAATTACCAGTATTTGTTCAGGTTACAGTTAGAAATCTCCTTTCTCACATTCTTGAGGAATACCATGTGGTTTGAAAGAGCAAAACTTATTAAATGTTCTCTAATAACAAGAGTACATTGAATCAATTTGAAGAGCATATTTTTTTTTCCTTACCTGGGCACAGGAATGAAAGCAGTCTCCGTAATTCTAATTATTATACTACATTTTGTAAAGGAAAAGCTTTCTTTTAATTCTTTCTCTCTCTAAATTCTCTAAGATTATATGTTCCAGCCAAAGTGGGCATGTGAAATTGACTGCCTGAATCACTTTTTGCCTACCAATTTTTGTTTAATGTTCCTGACACTTTGATATATTTGATGTTGCTTTCTGGTTATATTGCATTCATTCTAAAATGTCCACATTATTACATGGGTAAACATTCAATTTCTCTTTCTCTGGAATTGGTTAGGGTGATGTGGCAAGGTGGAAGGGGATTGAATTAAGACAGAGAAAGACTTGGCTTCACATCTGTGATGACATTGCCAAGCCCTGAATCTCCATGGAGCTAAGAATCCCCATAGCCAAAAGGGAATAAGACTTTTTTCCATTATTTCCGATGGTAAATTATAAACTTTGAAAAATATAATACATTACATTAAATATAATCTCTAATCCCCTCTGAGAATTTACAACAGTTTCAAATTTCATACTTAACTTGTGATTATTTTGTAAAGCCCTGCCCAATGTTTTTGCTGTGATTTCCATGACAGGAGACACACATCTGCTTTATTTGTGTTGTAACCCCAACATGTAGCAGACAATGGTAGCTTGGAAAACATTTGCTGAATAGTTAAGAAAAAAATTATAGTTTTAATAAACAGTCATGGACCCTTGTTTGGCTTCACCAGTGGATAATAAAAGTACCCTTAAAGTTTTTTGAGTACAAAAAGTGGAGAAAAACCTGGTAGAATTTGTGTTCAGCAATTCTAAATGGCATAATTTTCAAATATGTTAGGAATATTTATGTATAAAATAAATAAGCTACAAAGATATATTGCAAAACAGAGAATGTAGCCAGTGTATTATAGTGACTTTAAATGGAGCATAAACTATGAAAATATTCAATCACTGTGTTGTACATCTGAAATGAATATTGTAAATCAACTATTCTTCAAAAACCCAAATAAGTAAAAATGAAAAGTAGTCATTGTTTACTTGGATCACATTGCAGTAATAGTTATATTCTGGGAGCTCCTTGAGCTGAAACCATCCAGAAATCTTGGAACCATAACTTACTTACATTTAGATTGTCCTATACTGATGTCCCTGCAATACTGGAACATCAGATTTTCTTGATAAGGGGAAATTGAGAAGATATATAGTCCAATCCTGTATTTTCAGAGATTAGATACCTGAAGCTCTAATACATGGAGTGACTTCTTATTACAAAGAAGTAATTTAAATGGGCTATGGTAGTCTTGGAGAACCAGGCAACTCCCAAACAATCCCCTGAAAACAGCTTGAAATGTTTTGAAGCAAAGAAAATACACTACTTTAGGGTGATGTGGAAAAGTAATTTGAAGTCAGACTAGTAGAATAAGTTGTACTTGCAAGGATAATAGGAACATGTTAACTTCTTTCATAATACAGCCTTAATGTATTACCTTAACCTTAAAAACTTTGCATTTTGCCCACCTACCCCAAAATAAAAATGAATATAGCCTTTCTAGCTCCATAGTTCTTTATGCAAAGCTCTGACTATGAGCCAGTATCATTTTGAAGGAGTTTATTTAGAACAGAGAAAAAGAAGTATTACAAACTTTAAATACTCTTTATTTTTTTATCTTAGCACAATACATTCCAGGTCCATCCATGCTGTTGCAAATGACAAAATTTAATTATTTTTATGACTGAGTAGTATTCCATTGTGTGTATATACTACATCATCTTCTTTTTAGACTTTTCAAAAAAAATTGAAGTAGTTTGTTTACAACGTTGTGTTAATTTCAAGTGCCCATACAAGTGATTCAGTTATATCTTCAGTTATAAATATTTATCCTTCTTTTAGATTCAGTAGCCTTTTCTCATAGCTGAGTTTTCCTAATTTGAACTGCTTCACTTTCTTTCTTTCTTCAGTTTATTTAGTCTCTATAACAGTTACTAACAGAATTGATTTCTCTCTATATACTAGCCCAGCTCAACAGAGCTTCCTATAAATATTCTTCCTAAGGAATAAGTAAATAGATAATTACTGAATAGCCACTCAGCCCTGGCTATACCTTGGAATCACCTAAGGAACACTGGACCTCACTATATAGATTCTGATTTAATTTATCTTTTCTTTTTTTTTTAATTTAAGTATAGTTGCTTTTCAATGTAGTGTTAGTTCCTGTTATACAACAAAGTGAATCCAGCTACATGAATACATACATCCTCTTCCCTCTTTTCCCCCACCCTACCCTTATAGGTCACCACAGAGCACCAAGCTGAGCTCTCTGTGCTTAGCAGGCTTCCTTCCAATAGTTGTTTTACATGTGGCAATGGACATATGTCAATACTAGTCTCCCAGTTCATCCCTCCCTCTCTCCCCAACTGTGTGCATACATTCATTCCAATGTCTGCATCTCAATTCCTCATATGCAAATGGATGCATTAGTACCATTTTTGTAGATATCATATATATGCATTAATACATGATATTTGCTTTTATCTTTCTGATGTACTTCACTTAATATAATAATCTCTAGGTCCATCCATGTTGCTGCAAATGGCATTATGTTATTCTTTTTATGGCTGAGTAGTATTCCATTGGATGTATGTACCACAATTTTTTATCCATTCATCTGTAGATGAATACTTAGCTTGTTCTCATGTCCTGGATACAATGCACATTGTGGGGTACATGTGGCTTTTTGAATTTTGGTTTCCCCAGGGTATATGCCCAGGAGTGGGATTGCTGCCTGGGGCTAAATGATTTTAATCTGTAGATGGATTGAGCAACACTGATCCACTTCATGCGTAATAAGGTGCAGTCCTGAAGAATAAAGGTTGATGCTCCCCACATCCTAACAAGAAGTGACAACGTGAACATTTATACCCACTTAAACAATCCAAATCTGTGACTTCAGAGACCCAAGAAATATTTACTGGACATATAGTTTTTGGGTCACAGATAAAATATTCTTTAGTTTGCAGGTAAGGCTGTTGAGACATGAATGAGTCTCACTGGTTGTGAGGCCAAATTTATTTTATTCTACTCTTTTTTCTAAGAATAACTTCTTTGTATTTCTAATGTTAATTATTTTATTTTTTTATCAATTATTTAAACTATTAGTTATTTTTAATAAGATCAGTTGATTTTTCTGTTCTGACCAGTGTTTAGGAACGACTGTTTACTAACATTGTTATGTATTATGAAACATACACTAAAGAGGGTAAAGATGGGAGAAAGAGCTTGGGTCATACTTAGTGGAGGAAAGTTTGTTGGAAGAAATGAGACCAAACTAAGACTGGAAGTTAAGGTAGGCATTTGCTTGGTAGAAAGAACTGGAGTTTGGAAAATGCTAATTATATTACAGGAACAGTGAAAAAATGCCATTTACACTCAGACTTTAGGAAGCCTTACCCTGTCATGTGAGACAAAAAGGGCCTTCTTTTAATCCGACTTCATGCTTAGTTAAGAGAACACAAAAATCTACTTGAGTATGTGGCATTCTGTCTGAAAAGTGGACATTGAAATCTCGGCTACTCATCATATTTTTCCTAAAAAAACATTTTTAATATCTTCTTTATGCCAAGGTACTAGGTTTGGTCCCTAAAAATATGAGGTGTTTTTTCAAGTAAATGTTGACAAGTATATGGAGAAAAGGTAACCTTTCCACATGGTTGGAGGGAAGGTAAGTTGATGCAGCCACTATGGAAAACATTTTGAGAGTTTCTCAAAAAGCTAAAAATAGAACTATCATAAGATCTAGTAATCCCACTCCTGGGCATATATCTGAAAAACAAAACAAAAACACATTCAAAAGTATACATGCACCCCTATGTTCATAGTAGCACTATTTACAATGGTCAAAACATGAAAATAATCTAAATGTTTATCAACAAATGAATGAATGAAGAAGATATGGTAAATATATACAGTGAAATATTATTTGGCCATACATAGGATGAAATCATGCCATTTGCAGCAACATGGATAGACTTGGAGGGCATTAAGCTAAGTGAGGTGTCAGGTAGAGAAAGACAAATACTGAGTGATAAGACTTAGATGTGGAATAAATCTAAAAAATACAACAAACTAGGGAATATAACAATAAAGGAGAAGATTCATGGATAGAGAGAACAAACTAGTGCTTAACAGTACAGAAAAGTGGAGGGGCAATATATGGGTGGGGGAGAGGGATGCACAAACTATTGGATGTGAGATGGACTGAAAGAATGTATTGTTCAATATGGGGAATATAGCCAACATTTTGTAATAACTGTAAATTAGAAGTAACCTTCACAAACTATATTACATTTTTAATTAATATATAAGGGGCTTTTCTGGTGGCTCAGTGGTAAAGAATCCTCCTGCCAATGAGGGAGAAATGGGTTCCATCTCTGGTCTGGGAGGATCTCGCATGCTGCAGAGTGACTAAGCCCATGTGCCACAACTATTGGACCTTCACTCTAGAGGCTAGGAGCTGCAACTACTGAGCCCACACACCATAGAGCCTGTGCTCTGTAACAGGAGAAGCCATCACAGTGAGAAGTCTCTATTCATCACAACTAGGGAAAAGCCCAGAGAGCAAATAAGACCAAGCACAGACAAAAATAACTTACTAAATAAATAAAGATTATTTTTAAAAAATTAGGTGGTTGTATTTTTATCTTAGATCTAGGAAACTGATATTCTTATTTCCATTTTAGAGGTAAGAAAACTACAACTCCAAGAAAATGTGCAATTTGTCCAATACTACACTGCAAGTAATAAAGCGAGTGAAGATTTTTAACCCTGATGTGACTGATTCTAAAGTCAAAGAAAAGCCAAATATTTCTTTTAAGTGGAGAACAACAGTCAAATCACTTCCTTATCAGTGCAAATGATGTTTCAAGAGCATGTTATCTTCTTAGCATCAGAAGTCTATCTTTGATTAATTCAGCAAAATGCAATCATGTGAAATATAGCAATGTACATAAAAGTATAGAGAGATGTGATAAAATAGGAAACAGGAAAGGGAAATACATAGATTTTGGTCAGGTATCATTTTACCCCCTTTATTGGCAAACCATGAATCTTATATGAATAAATGTCACTATGAAAAATAAAAGCAAATCATCATTAACAATACAAGAGAAAAGACTGTCAGGAGGCTCCATGCTTGCACATTTGGGGAAGTAGTTAGTTAAATGTGTCATGAACAAGAGAGATATTATAACATATCAGGGCTGTAATGCACATTGGGCAAAGTTAAAGTAAATGGATGCATTGCAGTCGACACTGTTTTTAATACTAGTGCAAGGAAATGGGCAGTACGTTTTCTACTGTTAGTTCATAATTTTTTTGGTTCAACTCCCTACCTTATAGTTATATGACATGCCACTAAAGAGTTTTGTCCCAAACTGTGGGGCTTCATTTTTCCAATGGATATTGATGACTGTGGTTTGACTGGCTTGACCAGCCTTGCAGTCTGTGTCAGAGAATTCCCCTCAGCTTCTATCTTTTGACACAACTGCTTCATCAGGAACTGACTGTGGCTCAGACCATGAACTCCTTATTGCCAAATTCAGACTTAAATAGAAGAAACTAGGGAAAACCACTCAACCATTCAGGTGTGACTTAAATCAAATTTCTTATGATTATACAGTGGAAGGGACAAATAGATTTAAGAGTACCTGAAGAACTACAGATGGAGGTTCATGATATTGTACAGGAGACAGAAATCAAGACCATCACCATGAAAAAGAAATGCAAAAAGCAAAATGGCTGTTTGAGGAAGCCTTACAAATAACTGTGTAAAGAAGAGAAGCTGAAGCAATGGAGAAAAGGAAAGATATACCCAATAGAATGCAGAATTCCAAAAAATAGCAAAGAGAGATAAGAAAGTCTTCCTCTGTGATCAATGCAAAGATATACAATAAATCAATAGAATGAGAAAGACTAGAGATCTCTTTAAGAAAATTAGAGATACCAAGGGAACATTTCATACAAAGATGGGCTCAATAAAGGACAGTAATGGTATAGATCTAACAGAAGCAGAAGATATTAAGAAGAGGTGACAAGAATACACAGAACTGTACAAAAAAGATCTTCATGACCCAGATAATCATGATGGTGTGATCACTCACCTAGAGCCAGAAATTCTGGAAAGTGAACTCAAGTGGACCTTAGGAAGCATCACTATGAACAAAGCTAGCAGAGATGATGGAATACCAGTTGAGCTATTTCAAATCCTAAAAGATGATGCTGTGAAAGTGCTGCACTCAATATGCCAGCAACTTTGAAAACTCAGCAGTAGTCACAGGACTGGAAAAGGTCAGTTTTTATTTCAGTCTCTAAGAAAAGAAATGCCAAGGAATGCTCAAACTACTGCACAATTGCACTCATCTCATACGCTAGTATAGGAATGCTCAAAAATCTCCATGGCAGTCTTGAACAATATGTGAACCGTGAATTTCCAGACGTTCAAGCTGGTTTTAGAAAAAGCAGAGGAACCAGAAATCAAATTGCCAACATCCGCTGGATCATCGAAAAAGCAAGAGAGTTTCAGAAAAACTTATTTCTGCTTCACTGACTATGCCAAAGCCTTTAACTGTGTGGATCTAAACAAATTGTGGAAAATTCTGAAGGAGATGGGAATATCAGATCAGCTGACCTGCCACTTGAGAAACCTGTATGCAGGTCAGGAAGCAACAGTTAGAACTGGACATGGAACAACAGACTGGTTCCAAATAGGAAAAGGAGTACTTCAAGGCTGTGTATTATCACCCTGCTTATTTAACTTATATGCAGAGTACATCATAAGAAATAATGCGCTGGATGAAGCACAAGCTGGAATCAAGATTGCTGGGAGAAATATCAATAACCTCAGATATGCAGATGACACCACCCTTATGGCAGAAAGTGAAGAAGAACTAAAGAGCCTCTTGATGAGAGTGAAAGAGGAGAGAGAAAAAGTTGGCTTAAAGCTCAGCATTCAGAAAACTAAGATCATGGCATCTGGTCCCATCACTTCATGGGAAATTGGAACACTAGAAACTGTGACTGACTTTATTTTTGGGGGCTCCAAAATCACTGCAGATGGTGATTCCAGCAATGAAATTAAAAGAAACTTACTGCTTGGAAGGAAACTTATCTCCAAACTAGACAGCATATTAAAAAGTAGAGACACCTTGGTAGAATTGATTCAAATGTATTATTTTTAATGGCTGAGTAATGTTCCATTGTGTATATGTACCACAGCTTTCTTATCCATTTATCTGTTGATGGGCATCGAGGTTGCTTCCAGGTCCTGGCTATTGTAAACAATGCGGTGATGAACATTGGGGTACACGTGTCTCTTTCGATTCTGGTTTCCTCGGTGTGTATGCCCAGCAGTGGGATTGTTGGGTCATATGGCAGTTCTATTTCCAGTTTTTTAAGGAATCTCCACACATTCTTCCATAGTGACATTACTTTGCCAACAAAGGTCTATCTAGCCAAGGCTATGGTTTTTCCAGTGGTCGTGTATGGATGTGAGAGTTGGACTCTAAAGAAAGCTGAGCACTGAAGAATTGATGCTTTTGAACTGTGGTGTTGGAGAAGACTCTTGAGAGTCCTTTGGACTGCAAGGAGATCCATCCAGTTCATCCTAAAGGAGATCAGTCCTGAGGGTTCACTGAAAGAACTGATGTTAAAGCTGGAACTCCAAAACTGGCCACCTGATGCAAAGAGCTGACTCATTTGAAAAGACCCTGAGGCTGGGAAAGATTGAAGGCATGAGGAGAAGGGGATGACAGAAAATGTTATGGTTGGATGGCATCACTGACTCAATGGACATGATTTTGAGCTAACTCCAGGGGTTTGGTGATAGACAGGGAGGCCTGGTGTGCTGTGGTCCATGGAGTCACAAAGAGTCGGACATGACTGAATGACTGAACTTAACTGAACTGAACTTCATCAGGAAAGAAATTCGACCTCAAATAAGGTACCTAGGACTCAAGCTCCAAAAGAGACCCAGCAGAGGAAAAGCTACCATAAGGGCAACAACAACATCATCAGCAAAAAATAATAATAAATTCCTAGGTTGGTATTTCATTCTGAGTTAACACCTAAAGGTGGGAAGAGCAGACAGATTAGCTATATTTTCTATGTGGGAAAACTTTGGTATAAATAAGGACTGATGCTTATGACTGGTAAGTCACTCTTAACTCTCAGGTCACTTCAGTTTCCTTAGTTAAAGGCTGCTAAATAAGATTTGAACTGCCACTTCTAACTCACCCTTCTGGTGAATTTGGAGGCTTCTGAGGAAAAAAATAATGTCATCTTTAACTCATATTCACTAGAATATCCAGGGTTGGTGATACTCTTAGCTTTATAAAATGACAACTAATTGAACATCTAGAGTGAACATTTTCCTCCTCCACAGAACAAGTAATTTAATTATAATAACACATTTAACAATAATGCAGTGCTTCAGCATGAGATTACTTTGCCATCATTAATTAATGCATTATCTCAAGGACATGCACCTTTCAGCCTCAAGTTCCTTCAGTCTCTCTCTTGCACTCTCAAGAAAGTTATTTAACAGAGCTGCCCTTTTTGGTACAAATACCACAGCTCAAAGCATGGAGTCAGATTAACTTGTCTCTGTCAGTATTCCCCACACATTTCACAATTATTGTCGAGTACCCAGCTTAGGTTGGCATTTTTTGAAACCTATTTTCCATTGCTTACTTTTAACTAGAGATTAAAAGTCAGTGGGTAGATTCAGTTTAATTCCATTCAGATGTAAATAATTACTTACTCAATCAGTTCTGTCTGCTAAATTTCTCTGTCCCAGGCTAGGTACCCTTTAACTAAATCTACTTTATTTTTAGTTCCTGCCCTATGTTCTAAGGTACTGCAATGTAGAGTCCTAGCAAAAAATATAAAATGATGGAAAATATAAAATGTTTTATTAGCCTTGAACGAGGTGACTGGGTGCACAAATTCCTTAGGAGCTTTAAGTTCACACTAAAATAGATTTATAGAGGTGATGCAATGATTTGCAAAGTAAGAATATTATACAAGATTTTTTAGAATGTGAAGGTAAAAACATAGGGATAATAAAAGAGTTCTTGTGAATTGAGTGATGGACTTAATCTTTTTATATAAAATTGAAACAGTGCTATTAATTTGAACATCTATCAGGACTTATGTTTTTCATGTCTAATATACACCAAAGACTCACTCTACCCAGCAATGGGCTGGATGCTACAGGGGTAGCAACTCCCTAAACCTGCTGAGTATTAAAATCACACATGCCTTTAGGTTTTTGTTTGTTTGAAATACAGAGATCCTGGCTCCTTCGAACCCTAATAGATCAGAATCTAAGTTGGAGGATGGTGGCGGAGATGGGATTTAGCACTCTAAAAATCTTCTCAGGAATCTTTGGAAACTCTTCCTGTATGGGGCAAACCTGTTCTGTTCTCTGCTTTTTTAGTATCTTGAGAATTAAGATTTTTTTTAACAGAGTTGAAGAAAATCAAAGGAAAAACAGTGTTTTATAGCACATAAATTATATATGGAATCCAAATGCATCATCTGTAAGTCAAATTTTATTGGGACACAGACATACCCTCTTGTTTACATATTGTCCCCGGCTTTTTTCACACCATGATGACTAAGTCTTTGAGACAGACTATATGTGAATTACAGCCTAAACTAAGTAATATTCAATCCTTTATAGAAAAGAATTTTATAGGAAAACTTTACCAGCCCTTCATCCCTTATTCTGAACAAAAAGTTGAAAGTATGTGCTTTACCAAATTTTGGTGGTAATTAGGAAGTGGAAACATATCCAAAATCTAGTATGGAGTGCTTTACCTTTATCAAGAAAGAAAATGTGAGTATTTTGTCCTCTGTTGACAGAAGTCCACAGTGAGAAAAACGTCCTCTAAAACAGTTATTCTCCAAATGTATCCCTGGATTAACAGCAGCAGCATTGCTTGGGAATGCACTAGAAATGCTAATTCTCAGGGCCTAGCCCAGACAAAATCAGACATTCTGGGATTCAGGTACAGCAATCTATATTTTACCAAGTCTTACAAATGCATCTGTACACATTTTCTATCTAAAGGTGGGAGTGGGGTGGGGGTGGGTACTGTTTGTAAATCACTGTGCTAAGAAACATTAAGGAAAAACAACAATACAGTATACTAATGCATATATATGGAATTTAGAAAGATGGTAACGAGAACCCTGCATGCGAGACAGCAAAAGAAACGCAGATGTATAGAACAGACTCGTGGACTCTGTGGAAGAGGGCAAGGGTGGGATGATATGGGAGAATGGCATTGAAACATGATAATTATCATATGTGAAATCAATCCAGCCCAGGGCTGATGCTCGGGGCTGGTGCAGAGATGACCCAGGGGGAGGGAATAGGGAGGGAGAAGGGAGGGGGGTTCTGGAGGGGGAGCATATGTAAACCCATGGTGGTTTCATGTCAATGTATGGCAAAACCAACACAATAAAGTAAAGAAAATTTAAAAATAAAGAAAGAAAGAAAAGAAAATAGTCAAACTCAAAAAAATAAATAAATAAAATAAAGGCAATTGGGCTATATAATGATAAAAAAAAAAAGAAAATAAATGTTACCAAGTAGACAAAATCCCATACAACTAAGTGTGAAAGTACATTGTTGTAGCCACTGCTTGATGTTGACAAAAATCAAGGCATTTCTAGACAAACACATACACACACACACAAGAAAATCCTATTCTGTATGGTGGACACAAATATTTGAAGTCCCTCGGCTGAGATTTTTTTTGTAATTTTTTTTTAAAATTTTCTTTACTTTATTGTGTTGGTTTTGCCATACAATGACATGAAACTGCCATGGGTTTACATATGCTCCCCCTCCAGAACCCCCCTCCTTCCTCCCTCTCGGCTGAGATTTCAAGATAACAACAGGCCTAAATTTTATGTTGACATGAGGCTCCTGGTAGAAATTGAATACTGAATGAAGCTGAAAATGTTTCTGACATCTGACAAACATAGCCAGTTTATGGGAGGTGAATTATACTTATTCTACATGCAAAAGACAGGCTATCATTACCTAAATGCCCCTCTGCAACTATTCTCTTACTTATGTCACATTCTCAGGAAATCTAAACACAAAAACACCTAATTGGTATAGACATGCTTTTTTGACTTCACGATGGTGCAAAATCAATATGCATTCAGTAGAAGCTGTATTTCAAGTTTTGAATTTTTATCTTTTCCCAGGCTATCAAATGTGCTATGATACACAATATTCTTTTGTGATGCTGGACAGCAAGCCCCAGCTCCCAGTCCGCCATGTGATCATGAGGGTAAACAATGTATTCAGCAATATTCTGCACTCATACAGCCATCATGTTTTCCATTTTCAATACTGTATTTAATAAATCATATGAGTTAGTCAACACTTCATTATAAAATAGGCTTTGTTTTAAATGATTTTGCCCCCGTGTGGGCTAATGTGTGTATTCTTAACACATTTAAGGTAGAATAGGCCAAACCACAATGGGTTAGGTAGGTTAGTAGTATTAAATTCATTTCTGACTTAGGTATTTTCAATTTATGATGGATTTGGGGGGTTGTAATTTCCTCATAAGTTGAGGATGATCTGTAATCTCTGTGAAGATTCTCACTTCTTCAAAGCCCATTCTTAACAGCTCATCTTGTCTGCCTTTCAGAAATGTAATTGTTAGAAAAAAACAATTTTGAAACATAAGATCATAACACTGGAGAATCTCTCAAGATGTCTTAGGAACATTCCTAGGCAGTGATGGACCAAACCTTTCCTTTGGAATACTTGACGATGTTATGCTTGAAAAACCAAATAAACAAAAAGACCACAGATGAGCTTCTTAGAGCTAACAATGACCCTGGTAAACATGATGGGGATTTATCTTCCACATATTGAGTACTCTCTGTGTGCCACACACTGTACAGACATTCCTAGAAGTCCAATGAGGAAAGTATTAACATCTATCTCTTAGAAATAAGAAATAAATCGAAATTGGTTTTGAGCTCCTCAGTGAAAGAGAAGACTGGAAGAGATATTTGAGAGAAGGATGAACAGCTTTAGGTATGAAGAAATTCTTCTGGAGCAACAGACAAAATGTGACCCAAGTTGACCCAATGTTCAGCATGCTCAATAGAGAGCACAGCATGACTTTGTCTTGAGTCCATCACCATCTGCATGTCCCATCAACCTTCGGAGGCTCTGAGGAGATCTATCAATTTATTCTTGGTACAGACATTGATAAGCCTCTCTGTCAGTGGCGTTGCCAGCAGCCCATAGGGACAGCAGAAGTTACAGTAGGAGCTGTGAGCAGGGCAGAGTTAGCATGCTGAGAGAATGTTGGTAGGACAAGTGAGTTAACAGTATGGAATCTCCCTGATTTCCCTGGAGCTTAGGGATGGTGGTCCTTCTGTTACTCTGTTGAGGTCTCTGGTGATGGTTGGTATGTAGGGACTGATGTCTTTCAGTATTATATTGTTCTTAATGAAAATTGAAGATGGTCTTGCCAAGTCCTTTAGCAGTAAAATTTAGTAGTTTAAAGTATATAGGGATTGACATTTAGGGTAGAATTTATTCTGCAGTCATAAGAACCAAAAGTCTCAAAATCCATTCTGGGAGTTGAAAGAAACATTCCAGCTCTTGCCCCTGGGTCAACTCAGCAGGCTATAAAAGTAGGAGAGTAGAATACTACCAAGAGTAGAATGGTTAGAAAAAAAACTAGTGCTTTCTATCACTAGTTTGTTCCATCACCCTGAGAGGAACTGATGGAGAGTCTGGAGGTTAAACCCAGCTCACATGTCTATCCTGCTTCACCATAGTTTTGACCAGATTATCATCCTCTCTCCCAGGAAGAGTTTCTTGCTCTCACTCTCTCCTATTCTCTCATTTGCTCTCTCTCTCACATGTACACTTACACTCAGAGGTAAGCACTTACTAACATTCAGATTTACAAAGAGAATGTATTCTTAAAGTCAATTCACATATTTCACTGTTAGTGAACTTCTTTAAACTGCACATGCATTATCAATGAGGAACCTAGGCCCAGGAGATATTTGTAACATGATTTTTCAGAGGAAGAAACCAAGTTCACAAGTCAGAAGTTTACTCAAAAGTAATGCCTATATTTGATTTTGAGCTTTTGAGTGATGCCTTGTGTCACTTGCATCACAAGACTGATTAAAAGTCTCCTGGCTCTAGCCATGGCTCTTAAAATTGCTACTAAAGTAAATGTTGTCCTTAGGTGCTACTTCTTTACTGAAGGTGTTTGCGTAGTCTTGATATTTTCAAAATATTCTCAACCTGATTCTGTCATTTGAAATTATAAAATAAATTCTTCCTTTGAACAAATCACAGATCAAAGCTAGCATGAGTAACCAAACAATTTTGCTTTTAAAACTTTATTACTGAATTTTAAAAAAAGGAGCAGGGAGACATCCCTTGTGATCCACTGGTTAACAATCTGCCTTGCAATGCAGGGGACGTGGGTTCAGTCTCTGGTCAGGGAACTAAGATCCCACATGCCAAAGAGAAACTGAGCCTGCACAGCACAACTAGAGAGTCCATGGGCTTCAACAGATACCTCTTGCTGCGACTAAGACCCAACACAGACAAATCAATAAATAGTTTTTAAAAAAACTTTTTGTTATTGGGTTCTTAACCATATGATTGATTCTGATGTTCCAAAGAAAGAAAAGCACACTTTGGAATACACACTAAAACTTGAATTCTGAATGTCTAGAAACTTTCTCCCATGCTAGGTCCTCTGAAATTATGGGAGATGAGATCATCTGGTCTGGAGTCTCATTATTTCTGTCCCAGGGCACCTTTTGGAAAAGCTATTTCATCAAAGACACAATTGTCAGACTGATTATTCAAATAAATGCAATAAAATTCTGTTGACCTGTGTCCTGAGAAAAATATGGCAGAGAAGCCTTGGACAGAGTTGTGTCTTTGGTGGCAAGTTGCCAATTTCAGAACCAAGTCTTCCCTGTGATTTTAACTTCAAAGTGAAGCTATTACTTTTTTGTTATTGTGCATTAATCTCATAAGTTAATTTTAATGTCCTCAAGATGTAAATCTTTTACAACTTGGAGATGAATTAATATAAAATATTCATTGGTTCTGAATAGAACTGGACAATTTCAGCTCTTTCCTGCATGCTTTTACAAATGGAAGATAATCTCCATGAAGTATTTAGATGCCAGTCTGAGTTATGACTCTTGAAACAAAATGACCTCATACATATTTAGATTCTATATATTCATGAACATTTTTTGTAGGAACATTTTTTATTGGTTACAATAGTTTTCAGCTAACAAATCAACCCTGAATTTTGACTTACCAGGCTCCTTACTGTCTGCTAAATGTTAATCTTGCTGAAGATTTTCAGTTTGCAAGTCATTTTAAATAGACAGGTCCTTTATTTGAATTGTATTGTATACATGACTCATTGCTACTTTTGCCAAGAAAGGGATCAGAGATAATATTTTTTCCAATATAAGAGAAGATATATAATGTTTATGTAACTTTACATAAGATATCTAATGTAGGTATCTAAATTTAGTTTTAATTTTCAAAATTTATGACCATAAACCTCTCCAATAGTAAAATGCTTGAATCATCTTCAACTTCACTTAAATATTTTACATATATTATAACAATTATTTCTCCCAGTACCTAAATGAACTAAGTATGATTTTGCCCATTTTACAAAGGGTAATCTAAGGCTCCAGTTTGTATCTGCCTGGTATAGGATAACACAGCTATAGTTTCTCTATGTATCTTAGCAACCCCTAAAGTTAATCTTTTAAATCTGCATTTTATAAAAGAGAACCTATCCCTCAGATTTGTATGTACCAGTAACATAACTGTCAAAGAGAATGAAAGGACAACAGCCATACCCTTTTCTTAAAATAAGTCTATTCAGTTACAGGAGAGAGCTCATTCTTCAAAAATATCTCTAAGACACACATGGAGCAAAGTGTTTTCCCAAAAGTCTTTAGACACAGACTTTTCTTTCTAGCACAACTCTTATTAAACTCCTTAGAACACAGCTGTGCTCTTCATGGAGATGTGAGAAATTTCTAGTGATAGGTATAATATATTTTTTTTAAATTTGGGTTCATTTTATTTTTTATATTTTTATTTTTTTAATTTTCTTTACTTTATTGTGTTGGTTTTGCCATACATTGACATGAATCCGCCATGGGTATACATATGTTCCCCCTCCAGAACCCCCCTCCCTCCTCCCTCCCGATTCCCTCCCCCTGGGTCATCTCAGTGCACCAGCCCCGAGCATCAAACCTGGGCTGGTGATTGATTTCACATATAATAATTAACATGTTTCAATGCCACTCTCCCATATCATCCCACCCTTGCCCTCTTCCACAGAGTCTACAAGACTGTTCTATACATCTGCATTTCCTTTGCTGTCTCGCATGCAGGGTTCTCGTTACCATCTTTCTAAATTCCATATATATGCGTTAATATACTGTATTTTTGTTTTTCCTTCTGGCTTACTTCACTCTGGATAATAGGCTCCAGTTCCGTCTACCTGAGTAGAACTGATTCAAATGATTTTTTTTTTAATGCTGAGTAATATTCCATTGTCACATTCCTCAAAAAAAAAAAAAAAAAGAAACATGACCTTGAAAACTGTTAAGTGAGGACATTGTCTCAATAGTTAGTAAGGAAATAATTGTCCAAATTACTTTTAGGGTTCTATGAAGATTACATACCACTATCAACATTTTCCAATAATCATGGCCACATGTCCAAATGAATGATCGAGACTATTTTTTAAATGAATTTTGGCTCATATATTTTATTCATTTATATTTTATCTTTTTAGATAACACAAATTTATTTGAGTTGAATAGCTTATTTTTATTTCCTTTGGTTATTATATAGCAATGTGTGTGTGTTAGTCGCTCAGTCGTGTCTGACTCTTTGTGACCCCATGGACTGGGGCCCACCAGGTTTCTCCACAGGATTTTTCCAGGCAAAAAGACTGGAATGGGTTGCAATTTCCTTCTCCAATTACATAAAAATAACTGACATTAAACTGAGCCTGGGCTTCTTTATATTGCGTCAAAATATGTTTTTCTGGAAGTGACAGAACTTCAGATATTATTTTTAGGCAATAACAGCAGCTTGTTTCAATGGTCAATACATTTAAAAGGAAATAAAGAAAAATGATTTAGTGATAAAAATAAAGAGAGAAGGCTAGAAATCATAGAACACAGAAATGGTATCTAACTCTCTTCAGGAACCAATGTCCTATACTTAATATGAGTAGTTGCTATATTTCCCTTCAGAGGACCCTGTAAATCATGCTCTCTCCTTCCTGCTGACACTCTTCAAAGGCCATATGCTCTCTCATTATTGTAATTTGCCTGGTGCTGTTATGACAAGTACCCAACAAACACAAAAACAGAATGGAATAAGGATGCTTAAAGATAGTTTCTGCCCAGCCATTGCTAGGTCATAATAAACATGTTAATTCTTTCCATTTCAACTCATAGACACAATCCTTGCAGCCTCCATTCAGTCATTTTTTTGGTATGCGTGATCATCAATGTCATCGTCCTCCAGAAGCACTTATTGGATTTATTTGTATGAATGTAATTTGTTATTCAAAGCAAACTGTCCAGCCTGGATCCATTTACCTTGTATCATAACATCAGGGAAGATGCTAAGGGCAGGAATGTGCATCCTCCAAAAGTTCTTACTGCAAAAGAAAGAAGGGCTGTGAGGTGATGGTGTAAGTTACAATGATGGAAATGCATCTCATTTTCTGGCCTTTAGATTCATAGCTGAGGTGATATAAAGTTGTACAAGAAAAACTTTGTAATTTTACAAAAGAATTGGAGTAGTTAAGTCAATTATTCAGATATTTATTGAGAATTTATTTTTAACTTAGAACTGTAGTTATCCTGCAAATGGCCAAGAGAAATGTTTTCTTCCTTCAAAAATTATGCATAAATAAAATGTGAAATAAACCCATGAACACACATAGAAACACCATCCCATTTACTCAACACAATCCACATATAATTTCCCCATCTTAGAGATGAAAAGTTTTGGCTTGGAAAACTAATTATAGGTGGAATCACAAGGTAGCAAATATGTCATGGGTTTAAATTGTATTTCCTCTTATTGTCTCTATGCAGATGACCATTTATATTGTATATTAACATATATATGTAGAATCTAGAAAATGGTATAGATGATTTTATTTACAAAACAGAAAGAGACATAGACATAGAGAACAAACATATGGACACCAAGTAGGGAAAAGAGGATTGGGATGAACTGGAAGATTAGAAATGACATATATACACTGCTGCTGCTGCTGCTGCTAAGTTGCTCAGTCGTGTCCGACTCTGTGCGACCCCACAGACGGCAGCCCAGCAGGCTCCCCCATCCCTGGGATTCTCCAGGCAAGAACACTGGAGCGGGTCACCACTTTCTTCTCCAATTCATGAAAGTGAGAAGTGAAAGTGAAGCCCCACAGTCATGTCCGACCCTTCGCGACCCCATGGACTGCAGCCCACCAGGCTCCTCCATCCATAGCATTTTCCAGGCAAGAGTACTGGAGCGGGGTGCCATTGCCTTCTCCATATATACTACTATGTATAAAATAAATAACTAATGAAAACCTACTATAAAGTTTAGGGAACTCTATTCAGTGCTCTCTGGAGATCTAAATGAGGAAAAATCCAAAAAGTGTGGGTAAATGTATACATATAGCTGGTTCACTTTTCTGTACAACAGAAACTAACACAACATTGTAAAGCAACTATACTTCAATAAAAAATAACTTTAAAATATGGTAAAAAAAAATAAGTTCTTAAAGAAGTAGAACATACTTTTCCAATGATGTTAGAACTCAAAGGAGAAAGAAATCACAGAAGGACAGAAGTGATTAAAAAAAGCAAAAATAGGAGACAGAACCTGGAGAAGTTCTGAAGAGACAGAGCTTGGAATGATAAATCTGGAGACAGAAGTGAAAAGATTTCAAGTTGAGGAAACAGCTCACACAGATATGTGTAAATGAAGTGTGTGTGTGTGTGTGTGCGTGCGCGCGTGTACGTGCGCACGTGTGTGTCTATTCTGTTTGAAGAAGAATGACAATGACAAGGAAATATGATTTTTTTTTTTTTGGCCAAGAAAAAGCTCTTGAACATTGCTCTTCTTTATAGCTTGAAACAGTGTACCATTGCTCCCTACAAAACTCACTGGGCAGAAAGAGGATGCTGGAATTTCATGTATCTTAAATCACTTCAAGATTGATGTTAGTGGTTTCTACTCTTCTTCTAAGCATCTTCAAGATTAGAAAGTTTTATTCACAGTCATTGTCTTCTCCACAGATGTTATCTTACTTGGCATGGGATTCAAGTGTCTCTCAGTTTACCTAATAGCAGTTTTTGTATGTTTTTAAGTCTAACTGGAAGCACAATCGTAAGCCCATATATGTTACTTTAAGGCTTAGGAAAAGAAAATAAGAAGGATGCACTGAGCAGACTTCAGACAACAAAGATTAAGTCCATGCATCAGCCATCTCCCCTAACAAGCTGTCCATTTATCCTCTGCCTTTGGGCATGGGGTAACTTCTCTCATAGCTCAGTTGGTTAAGAATCTGCCTGCAATGCAGGTGACCCCAGTTCAATTCCTGGGTCAGGAAGATCCTCTGGAGAAGAGATAGTTTACCCACACCAGAATCCTTGGGCTTCCCTTGTGGCATAGCTGGTAAAGAATCCACCTGCAATGAGGGAGATCTGGATTCGATCCCTGGGTTTGGAAGATCCCCTGAAGAATGGAAAGGCTACCCACTCCAGTATTCTGTCCTAGAGAATTACATGGACTGCATAGTCTATGGGGTCGCAAAGAGTCAGACATGACTGAGCAACTTTCACCTCACTTCACTTTTCAGCATTATGTGACACTTTAAATTGGCATCTGTTCTACTGAATGAGCTTCCTAGGTGGTGCTAGTGGTAAAGAATGTGCCTGCCAATGCAGGAGACTCAAGAGACATGGATTTAATACCTGGGTCAGGAAGAAACCCTGGAGTAGGCAATGCCATCCTACTCCAGAATTCTTGCCAGGAAAATTCCGCAGGCAGAGGAGTCCGGGGGCCTGGAATTGGGGGTCCATGGGGTCACAAGGAATTGAATACCACTGAGTGACTGATCTAACACACACACACACACACACACACACACACACACACACACACACACATACACACACACTCCTGAAATTAAAGAAATGGTGTTGGTGCTCAAAAACTTTTTTGAACAAGGAAAGGAAGGGAGGAGGTGAGGGAGACTTGGAGGGAGGGAGGACTGGAGAAAAACGAGTCATTAAATAACTTCCTTAGAGTCCTAGGCTAGCAAGGAACAGAGTAGGGATACATCACCCCAAATACTTACAATGTGATCACTGTGCATATGAATTTGAGGATTTGTAACAAACCCAAAGCCTTCTGAAACCAAGAGTTGTGAAACACTGAAAATGAAAGTCACTCAGTCGGGTCAGACTCTTTGTGACCCCATGGATAGTCCACGGAATTCTCCAGGCCAGAACACTGGAGTGGGTAGCTTTTTGCTTCTCCAGGGGATCTTCTCAACCCAGGGATCAAACCCAGGTCTCTCACATTGCAGGCAGATTCTTTACCAGCTGAGCTGCAAAGGAAGCCCAAGAATAGTGGAGTGGGTAGCCTATCCCTTCTCCAGAGGATCTTCCTGACCCAGGAATCAAACCAGAGCCTCCTGCTTTGCAGGTGGATTCTTTACCAACTGAGCTATAAGGGAAGCCCTAGTTTGGAGGTATTCAACTCCCTTTAGACTAGGGATTGTTAGGCTATTTCTTTCCTTCCTTTTTTCCCTTTCCCTAAACTAAGATACTGGTGTGGCTTGGAATGCTTACTGGCCCGTTTAATTTTTAAAGATGACATTTAGTGATCTTAGAACTTTAGGAAACTTTAAGATACAACAGTTTAGTCTCTCAGTTGTGTCTGACTCTGTGACCCCATGGACTGCAGCATGCCAAGATTCTCTGTCCATCACCAACTCCCAGAAATTTCTCACACTCATGTTCATCAAGTTGATGATGTCATCCAACCATCTCATTCTCTGTCATCCTCTTCTCTCCTGCCTTAAATCTTTCCCAGCATCAGGGTCTTTTCCAAGGAGTCCGTTCTTTGCATCAGGTGGCCAAAGTATTGGAGTTTCAGTTTCAGCATCAGTCCTTCCAATGAATATTCAGGACTGGTTTTCTTTAGGATTGACTGGTTTGATCTCCTTGCTGTCCAAGGGACTCTCAAGACTCTTCCCCAATACCACAGTTCAGAAGCATCAATTCTTTGGCACTCTGCTTTCTTCATGGTCCAACTATCTCATCCATACACGACTATTGGAAAAACCATAGCTATGACTGTATGGACCTTTGTCAGCAAAGTAATGTCTCTGCATTTTCCAAGGAGCAAGTGCCTTTTCATTTCATGGCTCCAGTCATCATCTGCAGTGATTTTGGAGCCCAAGAAAACAAAGTCTGTCACCATTTCTATTGTTTCCCCATCTATTTGCCATGAAGCGATGGGACTGGACAGCATGATTTTAATTTTTTGAATGCTGAGTTTTAAGCTAGTTTTTTTTTTCTCTTCCTCTTCTACTTTCATCAACAGGCTCTTTAGCTCCTCTTGGCTTTCTGCCATAGGGTGGTGTCATCTGCATATCTGCGATTATTGATATTTCTCCCTGCAATCTTGATTCCAGCTTTTGCTTCATCCAGTCTGATATTTCGCATGATGTACTCTGCATGTAACTTAAATAATCAAGGTTACAAGATACAGCCTTGTTGTACTCCTTTCCCAATTTGGAACCCCATGAATAGTATGAAAAGATATCCTAGGACAGAGGAAAAATCTGAGATGCATCAAGAACTAGAGATTGAATCTGTGGAGCTGGCTCCTAGGACTGGGTCTTTGTGACTTTTACTGATTTATGATTCTTCTCTAAGCATCAGTTTCATCTGTGTAGAAATACTTTTTTTTATCTTGATAAAACCCTGAGAGTTTTACCAAATATTTCCCCTTTAATGAATGTCTTCTAACCATAGGTTTTGTCTTAAAATATTTAATTAGAGGCAGCCAAGAAAAGATAAGCATCAGTTTTAACCAACCAAACAAACAAAAAACACAATAAAACTATAGTGTTTTTAATCTTGAACATACTCCATAACCAAATATGCCACTCACTAAAAAATAGCTCTGGTCACACTCTTTTTGCTGACAGTAGACCAAGTACAAACATGACATATGAAGTACTTACAACCAATTCTTATTGTTTCAGCTCTGCATAGACATATTGATCTATTTTGCAATGAACTCTACTGAAATTAAAACTCATTATTTAAAATACATTGTATTTAAATTATGACGGTTATTCTACATGATATCTGGGGAGACAAATGATCTCCTGGGTGGTGTCAATGGTTTCAGGTAGCAGAATCCTATTAATATCAGCTGGTCATTTATCCTAGAGAAATATCTTTTGTGAGACAGTTATTGCCAAAATATACCTTAAAAATATAAACACAAGGATGATTCAGGGATTTGCTGACATATATATTAGACACTTAGAGCTGGCCATATACTCATACGTCCACTATAAAGTTTGGCCATTAACATTGTGCAACAACTCAAGAATCCCAGAGGTGTGGCAACCTTTGCTGACACAAGCAAAGCAACTGCTTTTCTCTGAGTTTTCTCACAACCAAAGAGACAATCACAAATTTTCTAATGACAATAAACCCATTCACTTACTCATCCCTCACTCACTCACTTATTCATTCCTATGCTTTTTTGTTTCCCCTCAAGAATAAACATCTTTTAAGTACCATCACCTATTTTTAAAAACTTATGAATCCAAAGATGAGAAAAGTATATCCATTTTTCCTAAGAACTCAATCTGGACAGAGAAAACATAATATAAACAAAAACCTAAATATACAATATGATAAATGCACTGGTAGAGATTAAGATGATAAAGGATAACAAAATATGGACAAGAACACAACTCATCTGGGTTCCTGTGGGTAGAATGTGTGTGGAAGGAGGAGCAGTGGAGTGAATGGTTGAGTGACAAGGCATTCTGGCACAGCAAGCCTCACTGGAGGAATTAGTATCTGGATGTCTTAAAATATGTGCACCACTATTTACAGTAGCCAAGATATGGAAGGAGCTTGCATCCATTGACAGATGATTGAATAAAGAAGATGTGGTACATATACACAGTAGAATAGTACTCAGCCATTAAAAAGAATGAAACAATGCCATCTTCAGAAGCATAGATGGACCTAGAGACTACCCTACTAAGTGAAGTAAGCCAGACAAAAACAAATATCATACTCTATGACTCATATGTGGGATTTAATTTAAAAATATGATATGGGGAACACATGCATACCCGTGGCAGATTCATGTCAATGTATGGCAAAACCAACATGATAATGTAAAGGAGATAAATAAATAAATAAATTTAAGAAATAAAAAATAAAAGTTCTGTATATACAGGAAAAATATAAATAAAAATATGATACAGATGAACTTACTTACATAACAGAAGTAGACCCACAGATATAGAAAATAAAATTATTGTTATCTAAAGGAAAAGAGGGAATGGGTAAATTAGGAATTTAGGGTTAACACATTCACACTATTATATATAAAGCAGATAACAAACAAGGACCAACTGCATAGACCTACAGGGAAATGTATTCAATATTTTGTTATAATCTATAAAGGGAAAGAATCTGAAAATATATATACTCATTGAAAAAGTTAGGTAGGCAAAAGAAAAATGAGAGTTAGGATTGGCCATTTAGATAAAGAAAATAAATGACAAAAGGCATATTTTCTTGTAAATATAAAGGATAAATTTATGTAAGAAAATATAAGGGGCTTCTTAATGCTAGAATAGGAACTTCAAAGCAAGAATTAGTCAAGGATAATTCTGACTCAGTAAAATAGAATAAGAGGACAGATAATGTTGTGTACCATTTTGGGAGTTTTGCTGTTTATCTTGTAGTAATTGAGCAGCTCTTAAGTATTAGAAACATAGGAGTGGCATGACCATGTTAGATTTATAGAAAAACAGATTTATAATATCTTTCCTATTCATGTTTACAAAATCAAAATGAATATTTAAAAAAAAACTGGAAAACCTTTCCTCTAAACTCACTTGATATGACATCTGATCTGAAATGATGCAAGTTATTTTTAGTACTTGTTTATTTTCCCAGGAATGCATATTAATTTGTTTTGCTGGAGAAATATTAGCTAATTCTAATGCAGCTCTGGATATTATTGACTTGTCGTAAAATAAATGATATAATGTTCCTTTGTAAACTATTAACAGTTTTTGAATTGTGAAGTTATTTTGATGAAGGAAATACAAGTGGACCACCCTAGAAGTGTTTAACTGGAGGGAGGCAAAATAATTAGCAGCTAACAACAACTAAAGGGTATTTTTCTTTCTTTCAAATACATTCAGAAAATTATAGACCAAAATTTATGGAATCTGAAATAAACCCCAAAACAAGAGAACCAACCCTAAGAAAGCTGTGAAGTATTTTTGCAGTGGGCATCTTTCACTAAAAACCCTCATTATGTATTCAGGGCATCTGGAAAAGGATGAGTCAGGGAATTTTTAGTCATTCTTCTTGTTTCAAGTCAGATTATCTTATCAGAAAATTTCCCTTATTTATAAAGATTCTAAATTCTCTTTAGTCCATATTTTTAAGCTTCCTAATAGAAATTAAATTCTGCCCAAGCAAAGGGTTGAGTTTTCTTTATTCATATTTTATCCTTCTGAAATTGAGCTTGAGCACATGGCAGATATGAATCTTAAGACATATATAATATATGAATACCTAAAAGACAAAGGCAGACTACAGTGATATGTGCTGTATCTCCATTTTTACTATTGGAATTCTAATTTAGGATGGGTCCAGATGATTTTGACTCTTTCCAAACTGGGCTTTTTGTCACCAGAATGGCATCTCTCCAAACAATTCTTCTGTTACAGACAGATTTGGTAAAGTAATATTATGCTTTGACTTGATTTATAATTTATCTTGTCTGTTTCTTCTGTTTTTTTGGTCAATCTCCAATTTTTGCAATATTTTTAGATGGGTCCCTTGCTCATACATCTTTGTTTATTATATATTTTAAGTATCTTTTATGGGTCACTCATTTGATGACAGTTAAGAAAAGAAAACAAGAGTGAATCCAACTTAGAGACTATTGGATTCTGTTCTGTTGTCTCTGAACCCTGTCAATAAGCGTCAACCCCATGAGCCTGGCCCTTTCTGGGCCAACAGGAAATTACTTCAGTAGAAATGTGGATTCTTTACTAACTGAGTCACCAGGGAAGCCCAAGAATACTGGAGTGGTAGCCTATACCTTTGCCAGAGTATCTTCCCGACCCAGCAATTGATCTTCCTGACTCCTGCATTGCAGGCGGACTCATTACCAGCTGAGCTACCAGGGGAAGCAGAAATAATACCTTATGTGTTATTATGAGACCATTTATTATTTGTTTCTCTTTAGCAAAATAAGATACTCAACTGAAGAAGTGTTTTCTATCCTTCATTCTGGAAACTTTATTGCTAAAATGCAGTGCCTACCTGTTTCTTTATTCAGCTGCACCTTCCATGCTCTGCTGCCATGTCAAAAGAGAGCTTTGGAATACTCTGGAAAATTTTCCACTCATCCAGAACCTGTTGATCTTAACCATGGACTTCTTATTAGCCTACAACTTTTGGAGACCTGCGTTGTTAATGCCTCTGTGAAAAGAATTTCTTTGTTTGTTTCCAGTTTCCTTGTTTGACTTATTGTCACTACAGCTGGCAGAACCTTACAGATTATGGTTTGCAGTTGGGTAGTTTTTCATAGTTCTTATGGCATTTTCTGTTTCTCATTCATTTTATTTTCATTTGATTTCAGAGAGCAAAGTACTTGCTTAGCTATCTTTTACTTGAAATCCAGAGTGACCCTTCTAAAACAAAATCTAAACTCTGTGTTTCAAATCCTTCAGCACCTTTACTCTCTTTAGGGTCTATCTGAACTCTTTATGTTGGCCTTCAGAGTCAGCTTTCCAGCATCATTCTCAAATTCTCCTTTAATATTCTAGGCTTAAGATATCACATAAGTTATGATATCTTATGTGAGTCATAACCATTCACAATTCCCTGCACACATCCAAATCCTTTTCACTTCTAGGCATCTGCCATCTGTCTGGAATTTCCTTTAAATTGAGTCAAGACAAGTTTAAGCTACTCGTGGGTAGAATGCTGAGATAATTATTCTAAATAGTAATTTCTCTTTGTAATGGGATGCATGGTAAAATGAATGTTATATTTATTCTCCAGGAACTTAGTTTTAAAGGTTGGATTCATTTCCATTTCAAAAGAAAAACCATTACATAAAGAAATAAGGTTCATCTATTCGTTCATTCTCCCAGCAATGTGTTAATAATAGAATGAAGAGTAATATTTAGAAATAGCTGGTATAGCAATTATTTCATCTTAATTTGATTTTGTGTTAATTAGAGTACCAACAGGTAGTCAATAATTAAACCCCTAATTTTCAGAAGTTTCTTTATCCCTTATGTAATAGCCCATTGTAGATGTTTGTGGTTGGAGTGGCTTACCACCATATGGTGATTCCAGGACCCAGGTTGCCTCCATTTTACAGCTTCTAAATCTTTTCAAGCCTGAATTTTTCACATCCAGATGGCAGATTAAGAAAGAGAGAGTAGGGACAACACAAACTCCTCTTAAAAACCCTGAGATGATAGTAGTATACATAACTTGTCCTACATTCCATAACTGAGAACTATTTACAGGGCCAATAGTTGCAAGGAGAGTTGGGAAATTGATCTCATGACCTAGAATCTTCTTTGAAGTGGCAACTCACTACAATAGAGAAACAAGCAAGAAGGTAAATAATTTCTGGCATAGTTTCATGGTAGGTCCTATGTTTTCTACGATTTCATCCTTCATTAGAATTCTCTTTGAAAGTTTGTGTCAGCAAATTAACTTTATTTTATTATCAATGTCAAAACATTAGTTTAAAAGGGAAGAAAAATATCTGATTAGAGAGACCATTTGTTACTTTAAAATTTTCTTCTCTCAAGCCAGAGTTGGGGTAAGCAGATCATTCCCCATCTACAAGTATAGGCCCTGGTAGGCCTAAGCCAATTAGTATATCTCATCTTCCAGGCCATTGCAATTGAGCAAAAGTGATGATATGCTCCAGTTTAGACTAAATGGAGTCAGGTATAGACATTTTATCTAACTTTTGTGGATAGTGAAAATTTGCATTTTTGTTGCTATATTTACTTTTGAAGATGAGAAGCTATGCTGAACTATGTTCATTTTTCTGTCATAAAGGGGTAATTTAGCTAAAAGTAAAGTAAACACAGAGAACATGGGGATAATAGAGAAAGGGAGAGAGAGAGAGAGATTGAATTGGGTTGACATTTCTTTTGGTATCTGAATTAATTACCCCGAAGTCTACCACTAGGACTTTTTTTTTTCATTTTGCTTATGTCTATTTATGGTCTCTTAAAAGTCAACTGAATTAGAATTCTGAGTGATACACATACCAAGGAAGTATTGCAAAGTTTAAAAGATCTGACTCATATTCTGAAACACAATTAAGAAAAATAAGTTACCCACAAAATCCACAAGGAATACCAACAAGCCATTAACACTCATGAAGAGATTGCTAGTGAACTTTTAATCATTGATAGAGATGCTTTGATCTAAATAAGATACTGATTAAGTTGTCCAGTGTCTGACTTAAAAAATAAATGTGGAAAGAAAATAGCCAGGACATGGAAGCAACCTAGATGTCCATCAGCAGATGAATGGATAAAGAAGCTTGGTACGTATACACAATGGAATATTACTGAAAAGAATACATTTGAATCAGTTCTACTGAGGTGGATGAAACTGGAGCCTGTTATACAGAGTGAAGTAAGCCAGAAGGAAAAACAACAATATAGTATACTAACACATATATATGGAATTTAGAAAGATGGTAGTTATAACCCTGTATGCGAGACAGCAAAAGAGATGCAGAGGTATAGAACAGTCTTTTGGACTCTGTGGGAGAGGGCAAGGGTGGGATGATATGGGAGAATGGCATTGAAACATGTCAATTATCATATGTGAAATGAATCGCCAGCCCAGGCTTGATGCATGATACAGGGTGCTCAGGGCTGGTGAACAGGGATGACCCAGAGGGATGGAATTGGGAGGTAGGTGGGAGGGGGGTTATGGAAGAGGAACACATGTATACCCATGGCAGATTCATGTCAATGTATGGCAAAACCAACACAATAATGTAAAGAAAAAAATAATAAATAAATTTTTAAAAAAAAGAAAAGAAAATACTGAATCATTAGCTATTTGAATTTGAAAAGAATGAAGATAAAGCTTGATCACTGTTTTCTGGTGGCTGAAAAATTGAGCTGGATAATATATTAATGTCTTTCTTAATCCAAGTTTGGTCAAGACAAAGACTTTAAGGTACATAATTAATTGGAACAAGATCAAACAAGAGATTTCCCTGTCGTTATGCAAGATATCAAGATATGAACTATCTGAGTGTATATATGTATGTATATATTTACTTATATTCTATACCACGTCTATATGCATATATTATATATATATACATATTTAATGAAAGAGAGAGCAAGTGTGAGTCTTCTATATTAGGCAATGATAAACATACCAACATGCCACAATCTTTCTTGATTCATATATGTTATGAATAAAAGAAGTTTATAAACAATATGAAACCATTTTTATATACTATGAAGTGATAAATAATAACAAGTGTTATCACCATGGCTATGATTATAAAAGAAAAAGTTAATTCCTACCAAAATTCAAGTATGAGAATAATAATAACACTTTAAATAAAAGCCTTTTAACCAGAAAAAGGGAATCTCTTATAAAAAAAAGCATTTAATATTCACATCCAAATTCTTTAAAAATGAAGTTGTTTACAATAACATGCAAACACAAAGCTTTTAAAATGCATTTAAGCCTATAAAAGTAATTTTCCAAAAAGCACTAAGATACTAGACATTAAGAATTGTAAATGTGAATATATAATGACATCATTAACATTATAATGTTTTTATTTTTTTAATCACCAAGCATTTATATAAAATACTCAAAAAATGACATAAAATTATGCAGAAGATATGGCACTACATAATCACTGTGGAATTAGAAAGAATCAAAAATTAAAAAAAGAACACTAATTAAGAGGAGTAGAAATATATTTAAACATACAGTAAAGCAGATGAAAACAGTGTTATGAAAATTTCACATGGCTTCCATGTGATTCATATCATATGTGAGACTTTTTCGTTCAGCACAGACTTCTGAATTTCTTTTATTTCAAACCTTTATGCTGTTAGGAAGGCAATTTGGCAACCAATTTTAGAGGTGGTTGCAACATATCCTGATAAATTGTCTTGTTTTTCCCCGCAAAACACTTAAAGAGCACAAATACTTTGTCAGATCAATAGTAAAATATTCTCTAAATGAAAGACTGGAGACCACTAATCAAACCTAAATCAAGGTGAACACTTTAGCTTTACTTCTTTGGAAAATTAAATCTAAGCTTTTAAATACTCACACACCATGAAAATATATGGTTTACAATATTTTCCATCCATTCATTTTCTATATGATGGTAATATTGCCAAATTTGAAGCTTTATTTTATTCAAGAGCCAGCTTAAAAATAACAAAGTATCTTTTATTCTTAAATAGTAGAGAATCAATTTTAAAAATAATTCTAGAAGAGGTAGGAAACAAGATTTAGAGACCTGAGGAGAGTAAGTCACAATTAAACTTAGAGGTATCTGCCTGTGGTTTCGGGATTTTTCAGAACTTGTAAGCTCTCTGTTTTCATGGGAACTGCTTCATTGTCCCTGAGTCTGCCTATGCTCTTAGAACCACCTCAGTTAACATAGATCTAGTTCACATGTAAGACTAAGAAGGAAAACTCTGGCTCAGAAATCCACCATATGTTTTAGTTGACCCGATCCCTGTATTTCTCTTCCTCCTGTCCAATTTGGGACTGTTGACACTTGCCCTTTTTTCTCCCTCACCCCACCATGTTTATCTTTTGGTTTATCATTCTTTGTCTAGTTATATTCTGTTTTTCAGATCATAAAGGATTCACTGGGCTTCCGTTGCCTAGAGCTCTCTTCTAACTCTATCTTTGTTGGTTATATTCTCCTCCGATTCCCAGACTGCTCTGCAGACCTTGCTATATATTCCTGGTCCCTCATGGCATTTATTCAAAATCTCAGCTTATAAAGAAGCCCCCAGAGTAAGCCATCCCCAAGAATATATAGAAAATTTCATGTTATACTAAAGATTAAAGCACATATGTTATTTTGCATTTCTTCAAAGTAAAGCAAAGGAAACAACAAACAGACTTCTCACTTAAAAGTAAAACAAAATGTTAATATAATCATCATATAATTCAAGCAAGTATCTCTTATTACCAAAAACAGCACATTATATACTTTCCAAATAGTGTTGCTAATCATTATATAAAGGTAACTAGCTTTCAAGTAAGATATTAAGTATTAAATAAAATATATGACATTAGGTTATGGTAGAGGGCAAAATATTACATAAGAGCTATCAGCAGTTTCTATCTAGTAAGCAATACAACTAAATTTAAGTTTTCCTTTATTTAGAGTTGGGCAGACTTGAAATTGATCTTTAAGTGGCAAAAATGTCAAATATGTACTCAGCTCCACATTGTTATTGAGTAAAAACATAAAGTAAGCCTCTTCGTGCACTGTTGACTAAGAAGAGTAATATGGTTCAACAGAGTGCATAAATTCATATATGTTTTAGCTGTCACAAATAAGTCTTGGTCTATTTGGTAGGTTTCTGTTGTTGTTTGACAGATATTTCTAGGCACAGCGTGACCTATACACTAATGTGGGATCCACGAACCACCTAGACTAGAGCTGATGGAATTTGCAGCTTTATACTCTGTGTGCAGGCTGCCTGAGTGATTTGCCTCTGTATTTATTACCTACCTCAGAATCCAGGTTCAAAAACTATTGGAAGCAGTGGGCATCGTTTGTGAAAACCACAAAAGGACTGCCGCTGCTGCTGCTGCTAACTTGCTTCAGTCATGTCCAACCTTGTGTGACCCCATAGACGGCAGCCCACCAGCCACCCCCGTCCCTGGGATTCTCCAGGCAAGAACACCGGAGTGGGTTGCCATTTCCTTCTCCAGTCCGTGAAAGGACCACAGACTTACAAATACATGGGAGCAAGGGATTACATTTCACCCAACAAAAACAATATATGGTTTTTCAAGTAAACATGGGATATTACCCAGTATTGACATATAACAACATGGATAACTCTGGAAACATTCTAAGACATTTTGAAATATATCACAAAAGGGTATATGTTGCATGATTCCATTAATATGATGCACCTAAGGTAGTCAAGTTCATAAAGACAGAAAGTAGGATTGTGATTGGCCAGGCTGAGTAGAGGGAAAAATGGAGCATTATAGTATAACAGATAATGAATTTAAGTTTGAGAAGATAAAAAAATAGTGTTCTGGACTGGAAGTTGGTGATGCTTGCACTGATCTATATACTTAAAATATTTAAAAGTCAATTTTAAAATAGCTGTATTTTATCACAACTAATAAAATAAGGCCAGAAAGTTCTTTCATCAAAACCTTTGCACTGCCTGTTTTCTCTGTATAAAAACACATGTTTCAATTAACCTATACAGTTATTATTTTAGTAAATATTTAAATTGTTTAAACTATAATATTGTGTTAATCAGTTTAATTAGTTTTGGGTATACAACATAGTAATATTTTTATAGATTATACACCATTTAAACTTAGTAAAAAATAGTGGCTATATTTCCCTGTGGTATCAAATATATTTTATTTTATACATAGTAGTTTTTATCTATTAATTCCATATCCCTATTTTAGCCCTCTCCCCTTCTCTCTTCACATTGCTAACCACTAGTTTGTTCTCTAAATTTATGAGTCTGTATATAATATATATATATATATATATATGCTATGTATATCAATATATGTTATATATAATATATATATTTACATGACATCTTTTTTATCCATTCAATTATAATGGACACTTATGTTGCCTCTAAATATTGGCTATTACAATAATGCTGCTTTGAATATTGAAGTGTATATATATTTTTGTAACTAGAATTTTTATTCATATGTACCCAGGAGTGGAACTACAGGATCACATTGCAGTTCCCCCATTAGTTTTTTGAGGAACTTCCATACTATGTTCTATAATAGCTGCACGAGTTTACATTCCTACAAACAGTATACAAGGGGCTTCCTTTTCTCCATATCCTTGCCAACATTTGCTATTTGTAGTCTTTTTGATAATAGCTATCCTGGCAGGTTTAAGATGATATATCACATTGTAAATGTGCTCACCAAGAATGATCATCCTCATTGTGCTCACCGAGAATAGCCACTCGCATCCTGCTCAGTCAGGTGCCATGTCCCAGTAGGCTCCTCTTCCCGAGTGTGCATCACCTGCTAACAATAGCATGTTTGCTCCAGTGGAGGGCAGCACTGAGCAAGGAGGACTGGAGCAGGCACCCAGTGCAGGCTGGGGCCTGTGCTGGGAGTATACTGGCACACCAGTCAGAGGTCTAGGCAGCTCCAGTCCTCCATTTTCACATGCCTACTGTCAATTGCCATCCTTGCTCTGTTCAGATGCAGGATCAGGTGTGGACTTGGTCCCTTTCCTTCCAACCTCAAGGGCACGCTTTCCTCCCCGAACAGTGTCAGCCTTCACCCTGGTAGAGACTGTGCTGGAGCACTGGAGCCTGGAGCAGTTGCCTGATGTGTGCTGGGGAAGCTGGCTAGAGCCCCAGTCAGTTTTTTCAATTCATTTCCTCCACCTTGTTCCCAGGAGTAAACAGGTATTTACCTGTGCTCTTTATGAGCAGAATCTTGGTCTTCTATAGCCCTTGGGTAAGTGTCACCAATATTCAAACCAGCTAAAAGACTCATATTCCTGGTGGCTCAATCCCCTCACTCCTCATAATGGGTCTTTGAGATCATAATACCGACTTTCCCTTCTGTGTCCCCTGCTAAGGTCCCCATCTGATTCACTTCTATCTTCCTACCAGACTCCAGGTGGATCTTTTTTTAAGCCCTGGGTGTAAAAGAGCCTTTCTGCAAGCCTCATTTTTCAGTGACAGTTTATACATGTACATGTATTTTTGATGTGTTCACTGGGGGAGGGGAGCTCAGAGTTCTCCTACTTCACCTCTAGATCTCCTTCCATTTTCCACAATTAAATTTCTTATCTCTTCCTGTCTTCACTCAAATGTCATATGTCAATGAGTCAAACCAAGAGCATCCCATTTAAAATTACAGCACCCTACCTACAAACTCCCAAACTACATGAACTCAACCTATTTTTAAGTAATATTTATCAAATTATACCTATTTATTTATTCATTATATCCATCATTTTTGTCTTTTCCCTCACTAGAAGTTAGGTTTCCTAACAGCAGAGATTTTTATCCCTTTCCTTACATATGTACTTCCAACAACTATAAGAATGCCTAGCAGATGCTTCATAAAACTTAATCCTGCAAGTTGAAAGATTGGTATATAATTACACACATGATGTCATGCCTGGGCCTATGGTTAATGAGACACACCAAGGCTAATTATGAGCTGTAGGTTTTCCTTATAATCTGTAGGTTTTCCCTTCATTAGACTCCCCTTGTGGCTCAGTTGGTAAAGAATCCACCTGCAATGCAGGAGACTCCAGTTGGATTCCTGGGTTGGGAAGATCCCCTGGAGAAGGGAACAGCTACCCACTCCACTATTCTGGCCTGGAGAATTCCATGGACTGTATAGTCCATGGGGTTGCAAAGAGTCAGACACAACTGAGCCACTTTCACTTTCCTTTTTGTTATCTCTGAGTCTTTATAAAAAGGTCCACCATGATCTCAGCTGGTATTCTGGGGGGACAAAAGCAAACAGTATCTATCACACCTTGAAAACAGCATTGGGAAAAAAATCTGAGTGGCAGTTCAATCCAAAAACTCCTAAAGATTATCAGGTGATCACAACAAAGCAATCTGCCAAGAGGAATGAGATTGGTCCTCAGAGTCAAATAGAGGGTCAAGATATAAGCAATAATACATTTCAATTATGACTGTTTCTAAGGTATATCCAGAAATATCTGATGTTTTGGAATCTAGTTGAAAACTGATTTCCAGCAGTCAAGTATGGTAAGATTCCACACCATCTGTATTTGGTAATATTATCTGAAATATTACTTCACAATCTGGTAAAGGAAAAACAGTCTGCTTAATCTTACAATGATGCTACTCTAAAATAGGTGTTAATATATTTTAATATTATAAATGGGAAACCTTAAGCCTCAAAATATTCTATAACTTTCTCAATTACATTAAACTCTAATCTATCTTATTTTAATATAAAGCTTTCCAAGGAGCATGTAAATCATTTTTCTTGTTTTAATTTGTAAATAAACTATGACATTTAGTTCTAGAACTTAATTTTTCTTTCAAGGTAGCTAAACAATTAAAAGAGACAATTATGACACTAATCAAAATTTTCCTAATCAATCAGTTTATACACTCTTCTGCACCATGAATGCAAAAGTTGTAACAGAATAGTTAAGAAAAGAAAAAAATATATATATATACACATATATGTGCATACATGCATGCTAAGTCACTTCAGCTGTGTCTGACAGGGCAGCACTATGTGCTGTAGTCCGCCAGGCTCCTCTGTCCATGGGGATTCTCCAGGCAAGAATACTGGAGTAGATTGCCATGCCCTCCTCCAGGGATCTTCCTGATCCAGGAGTTGAAGGATTGAATTCACATCTCTAATGTCTCCTGAATTGGCAGACTAAGTTCTTTACCATTATATATAATACTATATACACTATTTATATATGTATATAAATAACTAAAATATATAAATAAAAGCATAGAAAACAGGTAACATAATTCATGAGTTATATCTTTCAAAAATATAATATTTAAACGAACATCTTTTGAATGTAGCCAAGTAATTTTTCTATTTTTCCTTTGAAATTTCAATAAATCACTGGTGATAACATCACCAAATATTTATTTCATCTGGGTATAATTTATTGGTTTATATATTAAATTTCCCAGCTCACTAAGATGAGCAGAAAAATTATCTGATATAAATTCTGTTAGTTTGTCATTTTATATTTACTCAATATAGTTACCCAAATTTATTATTGGTATTATCAAATTGTTCTAAGCAATTTCAAGCATTTAGAGAAGAAAAATGTAACAAACTGAGGAGATATTAAAACTTTCTTCCATATAATTAATGTCCATTTTTATTTTTATTGTCTAATCGATTATTTTAAAAGGTTACGAGATAAGGCAATAAAATTTTTATTGATATACTTAGCCAATATCTTAGCACTTCAGGAGGTAAAACAAATATCAGTAAAAACAATTATAATAAATTCTAAAAGAAAAGATTAAAGAACTAGTTCAACTGAGATTTCTCACTGGGCTTAAAAATGTATGAAATCAAGGGCAGTGAAAAAAACATAATCTAAGGATATAGGATTCCCAAAAACGTGATTGATTTACTCCATTTCAGGACAAATTTTTGAGTTGATTATTTCACCTTGTACTACAGAAAACAATTATTTTTATTTGAAGATTTCTGGTGACTAAACAGTTGTAGATAAATCCATCTCTTCTAGCTAAAGACATATCATGGGCTCATGTATAGAAACCGTAGCCAAATATTAGCTTAATCTTAATTCAAGTGCTTGATTGTAGTTCTCATCCTGTAAACAAGACTTTATTTTCTTAATCTGAGATCCTGGGTCTTCCTAGATATAATAACATTTAAAAATTCTGAATTATGTTTTAGATAGTTCTATGTGTGAAATATACATGTATACAAATGTTTTAAGTAAATATATGCTACAATCAATCAAATATGACTCAAGTAATAAAAGGCTTCCTATTTTAGATTTTTTGTTTAAAAACTATGTGCTTTTAATTATAGAGCATAGCAAATAAATATTCCCTGCATATTTTAGACTCTTTGGTAGGAACTTTGATGTCAGTTTGCAAGAAGGCAAAGTTTTCTAGGGGAGGCAGTCTGCATACTAAAGGCATATTAGGAGTTAATTAACTAGGGCACAGTACAGAACTAGAGGACAGTGAATGTGATTCTCAGCAGAGTCATCAAAAAGAGAAATTGCAGAATATACACAGGGAACTAAAAAAATGGTTTTGAGTGGCTGACCAATAAAATGTAAGACAGGAGAATTAGGAAGGGACCAGAGGATGAGAGCTACAGAGAAATCATGAAATCAAGAAAAACATAATGGGTTAAATAAAATCTCAGATCTTCCTTAAAAGCTCTGTAGAATAAGTAGGCTCAAAGACCACAATGCAGTTTGAACATATATCCATTCAGCTATTCCTCCATCCAAGCTTCTAGCCATCTTTCCATTTATCCTTCCATGCACCCTTCCATATGTTTATCCATGCATCCATTATTTATCAATTGCTGTATTCATTTAAAAAGCCAAGATCCTCCTCATCTCACTGTCTTGCATCTGTCTTCTTTCCCATTTTGTTAAATAGCATCCTCATTTTGAGATTTAACAAGTCATTCTTGGCCCATCTAGTATATTTATTGCTTCAGACCTGGAACTAGCTATTTATCTAAGATGATTTGTTTCCTTTAAATTGTTGTTGTTCAATCACCTTTAAGTAGAATGTTATATTATTTGGGTGCAGGGGATGTTTGTTGTTACTGCCTTGGCCATTATTTTTAGGCCTTATTAGTGGACAGAGATTAGCAATATATACTGTTTTTTGAAGAGAAACTAATCATGAGTCCATAGTGATATTTTAAAATGTTAATGCTGGTTAAAATGTATAAATAGACATGCAACATGATTCCATTTATATGAAATTCAAGAAAATGCAAAACTAGTTTATCTGTGATGCACGCTAAACTGATGATTTTATAAAGGAAAGTATATAAGTGATTTCCACTCCAGGCAGGATGAAGTTACCTCCAAGGGAGAGAGACTGTGATTCAAAAGTGGTGTTAGAGGCCTTGAGGGTGCTGACACTGCTCTTTTCCTTGGTGGAAGTAGTTATATAAAGTCTCTTCAATTTAGAGTAGCTTGCTAGGTTACACATGTGTTCATACCATCTTGTGTATGTGCTAAAGTTCAGAGCATAAAATTAAACTTTAAAAGTTGCTGTGGCCTGCTCTTCCTAACTTTTCTTAAGCATCATTGACTTTTACTCTTTCCAACGTTCTTGTCAACTATTTCAGTGCTATTTTTGAATATTCCATGCTTTAAAAATTCATGCAGAGAATCTGGAACTTATTGGAGGAATGACACCAAAGACTTCTAATAAGTAAACATGCTTTGGCTTGTTAGATTAGCATTAATAGGACCTTAAAGTTTTTTTCTATCTGGCAATATTGGTCCATGCATGGGTAATAACTCTATTTTCTCTCATTAACAGGTTTATCAAAGTCCATCACCTTTGGCTCTAAATCTTTAATTTGTGTTTCATTAATTTTAAACCAAAAATGTTTGCTGAGCAGTTTATAAGTGCTCAGAACTGTGCCGCACACCTAGTCAGCAACATTTCTCCCCATCTTTGAGGACATTCTGATTATGTTGACGAAATATCTTGGTAGGAAGTTGATTACCATGACTCCTGTTTGCACTCATTGTCTATAGCCAGCTAAAAGGTAAGTGTTATTTTTATAAACTCATATTTTTAGTATAAGAATTGTCATAAGAAATAAATCTAGTTTTTGACATATACCTTACTTAGAATAGGTGCATAGTGATATAAAGTATAAGTAATTAATATTTTTATCCATAGTAAATAAATTTATAGGGACAGTTCACTTTTATGTTTTTGTATTTTGTTTTATTGTTGTCTATAAATAACTGATAGACAGTGGATCTAGGATTTGAATCCTGGCTATAATTTTTTGTTTTTGTTTTTGTTTTTTTACTTCAAATCTGATTCATTCCAATATTTCATTCTGACTTTCTCTATGAACCATGCCTAATGTATCAACCTTAGTAATTACCACAAAACATGACCCAGTCTTATTTGCAAGCCAACTTTTGCCTGCATCTATCTGGTATTTCAAAACTTCTGAATCCCAAAATACTGGGCATTTTCGATAGTTAGATACATAATTAGATATCATCCACACTGACTAACACTGAAGCTATCACTTATTTAGAAAAATGGGCAATTTTGATAGGTAACTTTGTTGCTTTTAAAATGGAATAAGAGTTCATCTACAGAAGAATAGATATAGAAGAAGTGGTGTATCTATATATACATACATATATATGCACACACATATATATATACAATGAAATATTACTCAATCATTAAAAAAAAACAAAATAGTGCCTTTTGCAGCAAAGTTGATGGACCTAGAGAGATTGTCATACTGAGTGAAGTCAGTCAGATACAGAAAGGCAACTATCAAATGATATCATTTATATGTGGAATCTCACAAAAAGATATGGATGAACTTATCTATAAAGAGAGATAGAGTTACAAGTGTAGAAAATAAACTTATGGTTATAGAGGATGGAAAGAGGGATGAATTGGGATATTGACATTGATGTATAAATACTAATATATAAAACAGATAACTAATTAAAAAAAACCTACTGTATAGCACAGGAGACGATATCCAATATTTTGTAATGACATATAAGGGAAAGAAACCAACACAATAAACTATACTCCAATAAAATTTTTTTTTAAAAAGGGGTCAGAGCTAAATTCAATAGTTTTGAGGTGTAGTAGAGAGTACTACTATTCTTTGAGAGTAGTATAAAGAATCTTGCTTTGAAAGTTGGGAAATATAGATTTGTATCCAACCTCTGTGCTTGTGTGAGATCATCAGGAGCAGGCACACAAACTGCAACAGCTTCCCATTTTTTACAGGTCCAAATTCTTCTGCCTTCTGCTTCTATTCTTGCTTTCTTAGCTAGCCTGTCTTTCCAATCTAAACATTTAACTATCCTTTTTCCTCTCTTCCAAAATACATCCCTCTGTCCACCACACACACACACACACACACACACACACACACACACACACACAACTTGGTCATTCTTGATTTTGTTCTGAGCATTGTAAGGACTTTTCAACCTCAGTGCCAATATGTAGGCAGTTCCCAAGAGCTGTTATTTGAATTCTTCCCAAGTCAGCAAGACAATGTCCTGCTATCTTTGTCAAGGTTACATTTACAGGAAATTGACCTACACTCCATAACTCAAATAAAAATTAGAACACATTTTGCCATAACTCTCAAAGGGCCTCTTGGGACCATAGGCTAAGCGTGTCAGATACAGGGATACCATTGGAGTAAAAAAACAAAAACAAAAAACTAAACTGTAATCTACAGGAGGTTTTGTATGGACAAACCTATGAGTTAAAAACTCTGTGGGGTTGGAGGGTGGGGCATATTTTTGTGAGTTTTTACCTAAGCTCTGCAAAGTTCTCACTATGAAGATCATAGAAAAATCCCCTCATGCTTGTGGGAAAGAGAAAGGAAAATGGCCTTTAAAAAGTATTTTTGATATCTGGTATTCTTAACAAAGTTTGACCATAAGCGAAACTTTCACCAATGCCTAGCCCACTGGTGTTTTGTTTTAGTTTTACTGACTTAAGGGATACCCAACTCCTTGCATTCTAGCTTTTCACATAGAGAAAAAGAAATATTCCAGCTCTCCCTAGCTCCCTCCAATCATCCTGACACATAAAGTGGGGTAAAGACAGAGAGTCACCTGTGAAGTTCCCAGCTGGGAGGTACAAGCTTACTAAAAGATGCAACCTAATCAAGGATTACAGAATACTTCCCCTTTCTCCATGCCTTACCATGACATCACTGAAGACCTAAAGTCCCTCTGACCTAGTACATCATGTCAAGTTTCCAACAGAAAAGCAGAAGACAAACTAAAGGAAAGACACACAGTTTGAATAGGATAAAGCAAGCATCAAAAACAGACTTATATATAGCAGGGATTTTCCTTCTTTTTTTAATATTTGTCACTCTGTTTTTATTTTATATTGGACTATAGTTGATTAACAATGTTGTGTTAGTTTTGGGTATACAGCAAAGTGATTCAGTTATACATATACAAGTATGTATTCTTTTCAATTCTTTTTTCCCATTTAGGTAGGTACATAATACTGAGCACAGTTCTGTGCTATGTAGTAGGTCCTTATTGGCTATCTGTTTTAAATATAGTAGTGTATTTATGTTAATCCCAAAGTCCCAACCTATCCCTCGTTCCCTTACCTTTTTCCTCTAGTAACCATAAATTTTTTCCTCTAATTGTGTGAGTGTTTCTGTTTTGTAAATATGTATTTTTTTATCATTTTTTTCCAGATTTTACATATACATGATATCATCAGTTCAGTTCAGTTCAGTCAGTCAGTCACATCTGACTCTTTGTGACCCACTTGAGCAAGGTTGTTTTTCTTTGTCTGACTTACTTCACTTAGTACGATAATCTCCAGGTCCATCCGTGTTGATGCAAATATCATTATTTCATTCTTTTTGATGACTGAATAACATTCCATTGTATAGATGTATACCACATCTTCTTTATCCACTCATCTATTGGTGGACATTTAGGTTGCTTCATGTCTTGGCTATTATAAGTCATTGGTAAAAGATATCTTTCTTATAGAGGAGTAAATGTAAGAATTTTATTAGACTTCTTAGAAACCATGCAAACAAGAAGAGAGTGGAGTGGAATAAAATGTTAAAGAAAAAGAATCACCAACCTAGAATTCTGTACACTACAAAACTAGCTTTCAAAAGTGAGGGAGAAATAAATAATTTCTCAAACAAACAAACATCCGCATTGAAAGATATTTGCAAAACATGTCAAAAAGAAGTGCTCCAGTGAAAAGGAAATTAATATAGTTCAGAAACTCAGGAATACATAAGAAAAGAAAGAGTATTAAAGAAGGAATGCATATTTTTAAAATTTATTTATTTATTTTAATTGGAGGCTAATTACTTTACAATCAAATAGATAACAATGTTTAAAATAATAGAAACAATATATTCATTTACATATGCTTATATGTATATGCTTGCTTATATGACATATACACATATATAGGTATATATAAATATTTATGTAAACACTAGTAAAATGAAGGACAATAATGATCCTAGAGACAAGAGAAAAGAATCAAGAATATTTTGTATTATAAAGTGTTTGTACTTCTTGTGAACAGGTATAGTGTTAACTAAAAGTGAATGAATAGGCAAAGCACAGAGGACTTTTAGGCAAGTGAAATTAGTCTGTATAACGCTATAGTGTGGATACATGTGATTGGACACTTGTCAAAACCATGGGATGTACAACAAGGGTAGATGTTGTTAACTATGGGATTTTAGTGATAACAATGTATCAGTGTAGATTTATCAATTATGACAAGGTTGCCACACTGGTTGGGAATATTGATATTAATAATAAGGGAGACTGGTCATATATGGTGGCAAGGGTTCCATCGTAACTTTGCAGTTCCTGAACAGTTTTGTGGTGAGCTTAAAACTGCCTAAATATAGTCTATATAAAAGTAAAAAATTAAGGAAGAACAGCCCATGGATTTTTTTCACTTTATGAAAGATGCCAGACCAGGAGCTTGCCACTGCTGCTGAATGTCTGACTAGAATCAAATCTCATCTAATCAAAGGAGCTGTACCCAATTCTGCCATTTTAAGTTAAGACTGTTTAGTTGTTCTTTTTTTAGTAGCAAGAATAATAGGAATCAATTTATTTGATACATGTGTACCAAACATTGCTTTTGGGGGAAAATGAGACCCATGGGCTATTACTGCCCTCGAGGGCTATACTATTTGATATTAGACAAACTCCTTTCTTTCTGTTTCTGGCTATTTACTCTATACCTTGACATCTTAAATTCAAGCTTTGACTTTGTCTCTTTCTGTTAAATGACTACATGAAAGCTAATTTGATCTCCCTGAGCCTCAGCTTCCTCATCTATAAAATGGGGATTTATAGCTTATTCCCTTGGGTTGCATTGAGAGTGAAATTAAGTTGAGCCATCATTGGCTCCTATCCCTCAACCTAGACTGGTTGCTACTGATGGATTAATCTTACTGACTCAGTCCAGGAGTGGACAGGCCAGTCCAGTGACCACTTTGGTATTGATTAGGGTGTGGCTCACAGCTCCATTTTAGAAATAGAGTGTGTGATTAGAATGTATAAGACTAGAATCAGGTGCTGGGGTGTCGAGACCAGCTCGACAAGCAGGGTTTCCGAAAGTGCAATACGGCAAGAGAATGAGAAACGAGAGACAAGAATTGAGAGAAAAGCGAGGCTCAGGGACCAAAACCGCTCCAAGGTGAAGGTGGCGAACTGAGTCCACGCCAGCTTTATTATACTTTCAGCTGTGAATGAAAGAATATGTGGGCAGTTAAACTACAACTCATGTGGCCTTCAGGGCCAAAGAACAAAATGGTCAAAAACCATTGAGTAATTTGGAAAAAGTGATCAATTACAAATCAGTAACTAAGACTAATATTCTTATCTAGATTTTCCACCAGATACGTCAAACATGTGACTCTGAGATGCCATTGGGAAACAGTATCGGGTCGGTTTTCCAACCCCAGGATCATATCTTGTTTTCAAGACTATGAACTGTTGCCTCTGGGCTTGTTCCAAGAGTCTCATGCCTTATAGCATCCAGTTTATCAATAATTATACATTTCTTTTGCAGCCCTTGCTGGGGCCTGCTTTGTTTTATTCTTCCTGTCTCCTACACTGGGGCCTACTTAGGTCTTGTAGTGCATACTGAAGTGTTGTTCTAGGCTCTATTTCCTCATTCCCAGAACCAGAAGTGAGGTTGCCTGTGCTAGTGAGGAGCCAGCACGCCTAGACAGAGTCATCCTCAGATCCTGGCATGCACGCCCAGGCCTCAAATGCAAAGCTCATACAGGGTCAGTCACATTTCAGTCTCCACCAAAGATACACAGAGAGCAGAGCTGCAATTTCAGGAATGTACGAGCCTGGACCCAATAAGAAAGTACTGTCAGTGTTGGTGCTGGCAACAGGGTTGGTGCTACAAACAGTAGACACACTGCAGGCATGCCTGACTCCAAACCCAGACTCCTTGAAGCCATGGAAATATTTGAACAAATCCCCCACCCTGACCATTTTGCAGGTTCTGATGATAGAAGATAGCTTGTGAAAACACAAACACATCAGAAGATTTGCTGAGGACTTAGTGATGGCCCAGTGGAAAATGTTGATTCTGGTTGAACAAAATATTGAGATTCATGAATTAGACTTGGAAAAAAACCAGTTGCCAGAAAGTGCCCTGAGGATGTTCATCAGAAGAAGGAGGAGATGGAGGAAGACTACCAAGAAATTGGAAAGCTTCCAGTGCCAATCTACATCTCTCACCAGAGACAGAAAACAAACAAACAAACAAAAAAAACCCACAGGAAGTACTTAGAGTTGGAGAGAACTCACACAGTGTCTCACAGTTGTGAGAGGAGAAATGGCAAAAAGAGATTCCACAGAGTCTTATCAGCTTATTCTTCAGACCAGGAATCTTCTGATTACAGCCATGTTCCCTCCATTAACTACTAGTCCTCATCAGATGCCACCTGACCACTAAAGATCCCCAGTGGAACACCACCAGCTCATTGTTCTATGCCACAAGCCTGGCCTCACTACTGTCTTTAAGGGCAGTCTTGAGATCGATCAAGAAGGACACCTGAGTGAACCCCAGAGGAAAGAGATTATAGGCCAAAGCAAGAAGCACAAATCTTTTCACAAGGAAATAAACTTCTGGAGGATGTCAAGCATGATTAGAATTTAACAACTTTGTTCAGCAAGAAATCACACAGGGCAGTCTCAAAAGAGAAAAAGCAAAGGTTGCTCTCAGAAGACAGAACAAAAGAGGGACTTCCATGGTGGTCCAGTGGCTAAAACTCCATGCTCCCAATGCAGGGGACCTGAGTTCAATCCCTGGTCAGGGATTTATATCCCACACGATGAAACCAAAGATCCTACATGCCACAACTAAGACTCAGCACAGCCAAATAAATATATATACATTTTTTAAAGAAGATAGAACAAAGGAGAAATCAACCTCTAGTGGTGCTGAGAAAGAGAAAGAAACAACATCAAGAAGTCTATCTTCCTTGGAGGTTTCTTCATATAACTTCTTAAGAAGCCAAAACACAAATACTCAGAGAAAACCAAATCATATCAAGCAAGCAACGTCCAGAGGGTGTAGACATAGGAAAGGAGGTAGGAGCCTTGTCCAGGGAAAACAAAAAGGTTTCTAAAACATAAAGTTTCAAGAAGGGAAACTAAAACTTCACACGGGGATAGAAAACCAGTGAGCTCTTTCCCTGAAGTTGAAGAGGCAAGTATGGATGATGAATTCTAGTAGCCCACCATGTCCTATGCGTCACATCTTAGCTATGACCAGCCTCAGAAGAAAAATAAAGAATGTGAAAACTTTGGTCACTCTAATTGGAGAGACAAGACCTACAAGAATTGATCAGTTCTAAAAGCCATAGTGAAAAACAACATGGGACCCATTCAGAAATTACCTAATATAAAAGAAAACAAGTCAGAGAAGCTGCAGCCAACTGGAGCTAATTCTGCCAAGCTGGAAAAGGTCCTCACCAAGGCATTACCAGTGTGTCCAGACCTCCCATTATCCAAGTAACTAATCAATGGCCATCTGCTTTCTGCCCTAAAATTGATGTCCTCCTTCTAATTAAATCAAAAAAGAAACAAACAAACAAACAAACAAACAAAAAAACCCACTATCATCCTCCAGGAAGTAAAGAAGTTGGACTTCCTATACTCAGAATGAATTTTAAGACATTAAGTATATTCTGGTTTCCACGAATGCTTATACTCCCCCCAAGTAAATAAAAGTAGAAAATAGAAATAAAGTTGAATCAAATGCTTAAATAACAAAAGCTATACCCCTTGTATACTTATTAGTGGAATATGATTCACACCAGTTACAAATAGTTGCTGGAAGCTTTCCTGTGTTTTCCCTTGACAGTCAGCTAATCAACATTCATGAAGACTCTGTTTTTCATGGGCATATTATTAGCAACTACAAAATGAACTGCCATTTCCTTTAAACCTGGAAGTCTATTCAGGAAGACAGTTTACATGCTAATGAAAAAATTAAGAAGTGTGATTATTCAGTCATAACTTTTTAAAGGATATTTTGGAAAAAGCATTTCTTAGGTCCAAATCTACTTTAATTGACAATTTTCTTTAACACTATTGCTTTAAATGACATTGCCTTCACATCATTTGTAGGTTCAGCAGCACATACAGATAAAGCAATGTTCTTAAATTTTTAAAGGTTTAAAATGTTCTTAAATTTTTAAAGGTCATGTCCCTTCTATTTTTGTTGGTTTGTTTGTTTTGCATTTAGGTATATTTTAGCTTAGTTGTAAAAGTTGGAAGTTTCAAAACGTTGGAAGATTTTTAAGCAGAAAGTAAAAAATCTTGGTCAAACTGGGCTAGAATAAAAATATTAAAGATGTCCAGGCTTATAGCTGATAACTCACCTGTGTTTGGAAATAGTCTGAAAATAATATATATTTTAATAAATCTTAAAACTGCTAGGCATGGAAAATGGTTCTTGAATGAGAAAAAGGAATACATATTAGTAAAAATGAATTAGTATTAGGAAGCATGTTTGAGAACTGAAGTGTTGTGGAAGTTTAACAAATGGACTTTCCTCAAGATCATTGTTAGGAAATGCAAATAATTTTTCACTTGCAACTAGTAACATATAGTATCTCTCCCAGCCTGATACTTGAATATATATTGTAATAAACACTGAAGAGAACTTTGATATGGAGGAAATTACATGAAAAAGGTACACGTGAAGAGTGTTTAGTATTGTTGTGGCACATAAGTATTACATAATCTAACTGTCACTATTATTGCTACAGTACAGAAACAGTGAAAAATGTTCAGTTGTGAAGACATGTCTGATTCTTTGTAAACCCCTGTAGCCCACCAGGCTCCTCTGTCCATAGGATTCTCCTGGCAAGAATACTAGAGTGGGTTGCCATTTCCTTCTCCATGGTATCTTCTCTACCCAGGGATCAAACCTGAGCCTCTTGCATTGCAGGTGAATTCTTTACCAACTGAACCACCTGGGAAGCCAGTTACATCTATTTGTTTCCCCCAACCTGATACTTGAATATATATTATAATAAAAGCTGGAGAGAACTTTGCTATGGAAAAAATTACATGAAAAAGTAATACATGAGGAGTGTTTAGAATAGTTTGTGGCACATAATAAGTATTATATCATATAACTATCATTATTACTGCTACAGTACAGAAAAGATGAAAAAGAATAACTTCACAGGGCATAAGGTTAACATCAATTGTAACGAGTCATGTTGATGGTATGCAACTTTACGTCTGGAGTTTTCCTTCTTCAAGCCCAAAATTCTAGATTAATCACACACACACACACACACACACACACACAAATAAATTCTAATCGTGGATGTCCTACAAAATATCTGACCATTACTCCCCAGAACTATCATCGTTATGAACAAGCTGTATCTGTTCATATTACAGCAGGGGGGTGTCTGAGGAGACATGGTGACTAAGCGTAATGCGATCTCTTGGGTGGGATCCCGAAACAGAAAAGGAGCATTAGCTAAAAACTAAGTCTAAATAAAGTATGGATTTTACTTAAAAGTAATACATTTATATTAGTTTACTAACTGTGGCTAACGTACTATACTAATGTATAGTGATGATAGACAAAACTGGACTTGGGTTACACGGGTACTCCCTTTATCACTTTTAAAAATCTAAAGCTATTCTAAAAACCAAAATATTTTGTTTAAAAAATACTACTGGAAGTATGCCTGAGTCATTTTGTAAAAACAAATTAATCAATTGAAGCAAAAAGAAATAAAAAATAAAAAAGGGAAAGGAAGGAAAGAACGAAAATAAGTGCAAAATGGAGCACCCATTATGTCCAGGGTGCTCTGTCATGCACCGTTCATATGCAATGTAATTTACTCAATGTCTCATATTAGCATATAATAAAAGCTTTGTTAAATTTTTAATTTTAAGTGAGTGAGGTAAGTAAGTGAGGTTAAGTGATCTGTCTAGTATCAAATATGCAGCAAAGAATGGCAAGAGTTTTAACCTAGTTGTCTGTTTAAAATTTTTATTGTGGTATATAAATATAATATAAACATTTCCATTTTAACCAGTTTTAAGTGAAGAATTCAGGGACATTGATTATAGTCACAATGCTATATAACTATCCCCACTAATTCCAAACTTTCTCATCACTTCAAACACAAGCTATGTTTTTTTTCAAACCCAAACTTTGTATCCATTCCCACTTTTGAAAGCTTCAGATAGCCACTAATCTACTTTATGTTTCTATGAATTTGTTTATTCTACATATTTTAAATAAGTGAAATCACACAATTTTTATTCTGTATATAGCTATTTCATTTAACATGTTTAAAAATTTTATCTATGTTGTAATATATATCAAAATTTCATTATTTTGTATAGCTGAATAATATTCCATTATCTTTTTATGTACATTTGGTTTGTAATTCCGTATGAATTTAGGGAATAACTTTTCCATTTCTAAAGAAAAGGTAGGAAGAACTTTGATAAGGATGATGTTAAATCCATAGATTGGTGCTTTAGGTAGCTTTGACATATTAATAGTATTAAATCTTTTACCCATGAGCTATGACATATTTTTCAATTAATTTTAGGTCTCCTCCAATTTCTTTCTGAAATTATTTTGCTCTTCTCAGTTTATAAATATTTCAGTTTGTAGTTAAATGTATTCCTAGATATCCACCTGCAATGTGGGAAACCTGGTTTGATTCCTGGGTTGGGTATACCCCTGGAGAAGGGAAAGGCTAACCACTCCAGTATTCTGGCCTGGAGAATTCCATGGACTAAGTCCATGGGGTCAAAAAGAGTCAGACATGACTGAAAGACTTTCACTTTCACTTTACTTTCACTAGATATTTTATTGTATGCTCTTCTAAACAGAGTAGCTTTTTAATTTACTTTTCAGATTGTCCCCTGTGAGAGTATAGAAACACAAGTGACTTTTGCATTTTGATCTTATATCATTCTGCTTTGTTGAATTTATTTTATAGCTCTGGTAGCTTTCTGGTGGATCATTTAGGGTTTTCCATATATAGGATCATGCCATCTGTGAATAGAGTTAGAGTTTTATCTTCTTCTTTCCAACTTGGGTGCTTTTATTTTGTCTGTTTTCTTTTTTTTAAAAAATTATTTATTTATTTATTTATTTTATATTGGTTTTGCCATACAATGACATGATATCGCCATGGGTATACATATGCTCCCCCTCCAGAACCCCCTCCCTCCTCCCTCCAGACTCCCTCCCCCCAGGAAATCTCGGTGCAGCAGCCCCGAGCATCAATCCTGGGCTGGCGATTGATTTCACATATGATAATTAACATGTTTCAATGCCGTTCTCCCATATCATCCCACCCCTTCCCTCATCCACAGAGTCCACAAGTCTGTTCTATACATCTGCGTTCCTTTTGCTGTCTCGCATGCTGGGTTCTCGTTACCGTCTTTCTAAATTCCATATATATGCATTAGTATACTGTATTGTTGTTTTTCCTTCTGGCTTACTTCACTCTGGATAATGGGCTCCAGTTCTGTCCACCTGAGTAGAACTGATTCAAATGAATTTTTTTTTTTTAATGCTGAGTAATATTCCATTGTGTATATGTACCACAGCTTTCTTATCCATTCATCAGTTGATGGGCATCTAGGTTGCTTCCATGTCCTGGCTATTGTAAACAATGCAGTGATGAACATTGGGGTACACGTGGCTCTTTCAATTCTGGTTTCCTCGGTGTATATGTCCAGCAGTGGGATTGCTGGGTCATATGGCAGGTCTATTTGCAGTTTTTTAAGGAACCTCCACACTGTTTTCCATAGTGGCTGTACTAGTTTGCATTCCCACCAACAGTGTAAGAGGGTTCCCTTTTCTCCACATCCTCTCCAGCATTTATTGCTTGTAGATTTTTGGATTGCAGCCATTCTAACTGGTGTAAAGTGGTACCTCATTGTGGTTTTGATTTGCATTTCTCTGATAATGAGTGATGTTGAGCATCTTTTCATGTGTTTGTTAGCCATTTTTATATCTTCTTTGGAGAAATGTCTGTTAAGTTCTTTGGCCCACTTTTTGATTGGGTCATTTATTTTTCTAGAATGGAGCTGCAGGAGTTCCTTATATATTTTTGAGATTAATTATTTGTCCGTTGCTTCATTGGCTATTATTTTCTCCCATTCTGAAGGCTGCCTTTTCACCTTGCTTATAGTTTCCTTTGTTGTGCAGAAGCTTTTAATTTTAATTAGTTCCCATTTGTTTATTCATGTTTTTATTTCCAATATTCTGGGAGGTGGGTCATAGAGGATCCCGCTTTGTTTTATGTCGGAAAGTGTTTTGCCTATGTTATTCTCTAGGAGTTTTATAGTTTCTGGTCTTATGCTTAGATCTTTGATCCATTTTGAGTTTATCTTTGTGTATGGTGTTAGAAAGTGATCTAGTTTCATTCTTTTACAAGTGGCTGTCCAGTTTTCCCAGCACCACTTGTTAAAGAGGTTGTCTTTTCTCCATTGTATATTCTTGCCTCCTTTGTCAAAGATAAGGTGTCCATAGATGTGTGGATTTATCTCTGGGCTTTCTATTTTGTTCCATTGATCTATATTTCTGTCTTTATGCCAGTACCATACTGTCTTAATGACTGTGGATTTGTAGTATAGCCTAAAGTCAGGTAGGTTGATTCCTCCAGTTCCATTCTTCTTTCTCAAGATTGCTTTGGCTATACAAGGTTTTTTGTCTGTTTTCTAATTATTCTGACTAGAGCTTCCTGTGCAATGTTGAATGGAAGTAATAAAAGCAAGCTTCCTTGTCTTATTTCTGATCTTAGTGGAAAATAATTCAGTCCTTACCAATAAGCATAATCTTATTTGTGGGGTTTTCATTAATGATCATACTGTGAAAATTTACTTATATTTCTAGAATTCTTAGAGTTATTAACATAAAGGGGTATTTCATTTTTTCAATTGTACTTTTTGAGTCAATTGAGACAATTATGTCTGTGTCATTCATTAATTCCATTTAATGTGGTATGTGCCACAGGTTGATTTTCTTATCATGAAACCCTTTGCTTCTTGGGACAAATTCTATCTAGTCATGGTGTATCATTCTACTAATATTCTGTTGTATTTAATTTGCTATTTTTCCCCAGATTTGTGTGTCTATATTCTTAAGGGGTATTGTTATGTTATATTCAATCTTACAGTCTCTTATTCTGGCTTCTGAGTAATGCTGGCTTGCAGAATGAATTAAGAAGTCTTGTCTTCTAATTTGGAAAAGCATTTCAGAAGTATTGATGCTCATTCTTTTTAAAATTAGTTTGATAATATGGTGTATAAATAGAAAATCTGATGTATTAAAGAGTCCAACAAATAAGGAGATAATCGGTCACTGAAAAGGTAACTTGCTATGCATGGTTCCCAAGAGAAGAAGGTGTGACATGCCATAGAAAGGGGTCTTAGTGAAACACCAGGGTCTGTCAGGAGGCAAAGGGAAGGGCAGGATCAAAGCAAGATAATTTATTGTGATTTCTGTGGGATAGAAAGGGAAAGGCAGGATATGCAGATATAGGACTGTCAAGTTTGCATTATTTCAGTGGAAAAGAGGATGTGGCTAGTTGTTTTGTAGATGGTGCTGGGGTGGCTATGGCAGGTGAATAGTACCCCTGCCCTAGACTGATAGAGATGGTTTTGAGAGTGTTAACTCTTAATTGGTTGGTTTGTATTTGAAAAGTACACTTGTTAAAGTTATAACACTCTAGTTCATACTGTTGTTCATTTCCTAAGTTGTGTTCAACTCTTTTCAACCCCATGGACTGCAGCAGTCCAGGCTTCTCTGTCCTTCACTTTTTCCTGGAATTTGTTCAGACTCGTGTCCATTGAGTCAGTGATGGCAACCAAACAACTCATCCTCTGTAGCTCCCTTCTCCTCTTGCCCTCAGTATTTCCCAGCATCAGGGTCTTTTCCAATGAGTCAGCTCTTTGCATCAGGTGGCGAAAGTATTGAATTTTCAGCATCAGTCCTTACAATTAATATTGAGGCTCAATTTCTTTTAGGATTGACTGATTTGATCTCATTTTAGTCCAAGGGACTCTCAAGAGTCTTCTCCAGCACCATAGTTTGAAAGCATCAATTCTTTGGTGCCCCACGTCTTCTTGGTGATCCAGCTCTCACATCTGTACATTTCTACTAGAAAACCTATAGCTTTAATATACAGACCTTTGTTGTCAAAGTGATGTCTCTGCTTTTTAATACATTGTCTAAGTTTGTCATACCTTTTCTTCCAAGGAGCAAGATTTATATTTTGTGGCTCCAGTCACTATTCAGTGATTTTGGAGCACAAGAAAATAAAATCTGTCAGTTTCCATTTTCCCCCCAATATATTTGCCAAGAAGTGTTGGGACTAGATGCCATGATCTTTGTTTTTTGAATGTTAAGTTTCACGCCAGTTTTTTTACTCTCCTCTTTCACCTTTGTCAACAGTCTCTTTAGTTCATGTTGATATAACTCAATTTCAGCAGCATTCAGAATGCTTCTTTATCTTGCCGTCCTTCCCTCCAAATATTGCTGTTATTAATGTATCTTTAAATACTGTATGTCTGGGCTTCCCTGTTGGCGCAGGTGGTAAAGAATTTGCCTGCAGTGTGGGAGACCTAGATTTGATCCCTGGATTGGGAAAATCCCCTGGAGGAGGGCATGGCAACCACTCCAGTATTCTTGCCTGGATAATCCCCATGGACAGAGGAGCCTTGTGGGCTACAGTCTATGGGGTCACAAAGAATAGGACAGGACTGAGCAACTCAACATAAATGTTGCATGTTAAGTAACATATTTAGGATTATTTTAATAATTTTTTTCTTTTAAATCCTGTGTGAAATAAAAGCTGTATTTACAAACCCAAGATAAAATACTGACTTTTATATATGTCCATGTATTTACCATTACTGGAGATTTTTACTTTTTCATGTGGCTTTGAGTTATTGTCTAGTATCATTGCAACCTGAAGGATTCCTTTTCACTTATTTTGCACAAAAATTATAGTTGTAATTAATTACATTTTTTATTTTTCATTTGCAAATGTCTCAATTTCCCACTTATTTTTGAAAGATAGTTTTGGAAGTCATTATTTTTTTTGACCCTCTTACAGCATTTCATCTATTTCATCCCACTAACTTCTATTATTCAAGTTTTCCAATGAGAAGTAAGTTACTCATTTTTGAAGAATCATTTGAACATAATGAGTGGCTTCCTTTTTTGCCATTTTCAAGATTCTGTCTTTCTCTTTGGCATTCAAGACTTATGTAATGTGTCTGTGGTAAAATCTATTAGAAGTAATTATATTCCTAGTTTGTTTAGTTTGTTGGATATTTAATCATGTTTTTGCTCAGAAGTTGGTGGGTTGTTGCAATTATTTGCCTAACTATTTTTTTCACCTCTTTCTTTTCCACTTGGGAATCCCCTATTTGTATACTGATCTACTTAATAATATCTCACAGGTCCTTTAGTTAGTCTTCTTTATTATTTTTCCTTTTACTTTTCAGACTCAATATTTTTAACTGTCTTGCCTTGTAGTTTGTTTATTTTTCTTCTGCCTACTCAAATCTCTTGTTCTATCTCTATAATAAGCTTTTAATTTCAGTTACTGTGTTTTTCAACTCTAGAATGTCTGCTTGGTTCCTTCATGTAATTCCTGTAACTTTATAGTCTCATTTTTTTATATATATTATTTTTCTTATTCCTTTTACTTTATTGTTTGTTTTTAGCCAGGAGGTTGTGGGTAGTCATTCACATAAGCAATTATTAATTACACTTTTATCTCACTTTTCTGGTTAAATAAGTTTTACTGGTTCATGTGTAGTCACTAAAAAACAATTCATAGTATGGGGAAAGTGAAGAATGTGTTTAGAACTTTTATAATATTAAAGAATTAGATAGGCATTTAAAAAACAAGAGTAAAAAAGAAAAACTGAAGAAAAAAAGATAATATCTGCTAAATGCTAAAAACCTATTTGTATGGGTTGCATTTAAAAATATTTCCTCCTCCACTTCTGTGATATTCACTAACCTAGAATCCAGTGGTTAAGTTTCAAGGATGGGCACAGGAAGGTGGGGACCTTGCTATAATCAGGTGGTATATTTGGGTTAAGGAAGTGAAGCTGAGAGCCTGGAAAAGTAAGGCAGCCATGGATTTTAAAACAAATTACCAAAGGGGATGAAGCTGCACACAGAAAAACTTCTGGAGATCTCCTAAGGTCTTCTTCACGTATTCATAAGAATCCTCAACAAAGCATTTGTCCAGAAAACTACTCAAGGCTGGGAAAAGAACCACCTTAAATAACTGGAGGGAACAGTACCTCATACTCAAAGAAACTTGGGATTTTGTCTATTCCCAGGAGCAATAATTGAAAGCTCCATACATAATTAGTGCTGTGTTAGTTGCTCAGTCGTGCATGCCCAACTCTTTGTGACCCCATGGACTACAGCCCACCAGGCTTCTCTGTCCATGACATTTTCCAGGCAAGGATACTGGGGTCACTTGCCATTTCCTGGGTAAAATAATCAATACCACTCAGATCATTACTAACTAATACATCTTCAAATCAAAACTTGAAAAGATCCAGTTGTTTTCTAACAACTTAACTGCATCCCAGAGCAAAGGTCTAAAATATTTATAGGAAAAATCTAGCATTTAACTGGCCAAAATTAACAATATCTGGCTCATAGTCAAATAATAAGTCATTAAAGAAGCTAGAACATATAATTCTTACTGAAGTAAAAAAAATAATTCTAAGTTTTCTCAATCTGACTGAATTGGTACAAAAAAATGCAAATAGTTATTATAGTTGCATTCCCCATGTTCAGAATATTAAAGAGAGACATAAAAATGTTAAGAATAGGTATATAATTAGATAACACTCTAATGTCCTGGTGAAAACATACTGAATAAAATTTTAAAAATATTAAACCTTACAGTAGAAAAGATTAGTACATTTCAGACAGAATAAAAGAAATCATCTAAAATAAAACACAGTAATAAAATTTTAAAATATGAATAGACATTCCCTGAAATGCTGGGCAACTTTGAACAGCCTAACATATTGTAAATGAAAACTTCAGAAGGGTTGAGAAAAAATTTAATGAGTGGACTTTTCCAAAATTGGATAAAAATGTATGAATCTACACATCCAGGAACCTCAATGAACTCCTAGCACAAGACTTATGAAGGAGAGAATGCCAAAGCACATTTTAATCAAATTTCTTATAACCAATGAAAAACAGTAATCTAATAAGTAACCAAAGAAAAAGATATGTTACAGTTATAGGAAAATGGATAAGAATAGGGGCAAATTTCTTATCATAAACCATGTAAGTGAAATGATAGTAGAGAAATAACTTTGAAGTAATACAAGAAAAGAAAACAGCCAATGAAGAATTCAATATAGAGCCAAACCATCAGCAGTAATATAGAATATTTAAGATACATTATCCAGTAACTTGACCTAATTTATATTTACATGAATACTCATTCATCTCAAGTACACATGTAATAATTATTAAGATATCAAAATTCTAGAACAAAAAGCCAACTTAATAAATGTAAAAATACTTAAGTCATACAAGCTATGCTCTCTGACCACAGCAGAATTACATTAGAAATAAATAACAGAAGGATTTCTGGAAAATCTTGAAATATAGGAAACTAAATAACATTTGTAAATACCCAACAGAATAAGATAATTAAAAGGGAAATGAAAATGCATTTTTCAATTAAATGCAAATTAAAATTAATTATATAAAATTATGGGTTACTGCTAAAACAATCCATCAGAGACACTTAAATCACCAAATAACAGTACCAGAAAAGACTAGTCTCAAATCAGTTTCTTCAGCTTCTTTCTTAAAAATCTTGACCAAGTCAGCTAACAAAACCAAAAGAAAGTAGAAGAATGGGACAATAAAGATCAAAGGATAAGACTGAGACCAAACATAGAAAACTATACACAAAACAAATGAAACAAAAACTAGAACTTCGAGAAGATAGGCAAAATTGATAAAACTCTAAGGGTACTGACCAAGAAAAAAAAAAAGATGATACAAATGGTCAGTATCAGTAATGAGACGTGGCATAAACTCAGGTTTTAAAGATATTAAAAATAATGTTATAAAATATATAATTTAATTAACAACTTCTTGCAATAAATGTGAAAGATAAAAAGTGCAAATTCCTACCAAACTCACTCAAGAAGAAATGGATAGCCCTGTATTTATTAACGACACTAAATATGTAATTTTAAACTTTTCTACAAAAGAATGATGAGATATATAAACAATTAAATAAGAAAAGGTACAAACTCTATACAAATTATTCCCCAAAAATTAAGTGGAAGAAATATTTCCTATTTTATATTCTAGGATCAGAATTACCCTGATATCAAAACTAAATAAGGGAAAATAGGTATCAAGATTTCTACTGAACATAAATGCAAGAATCTTAAATATGATTTCAACAAATAAAATCTAACAATTTATTAAAAGAATAAGATGCAATGACCAGTGCAGTTTATTCTAGGAATGCAATATTGATTTACCATTTGAAAAATGGTATGGTTTCTCTTTTTTACCATTTTATGTAAAAAAAAATAAAGAAGCCACATAACCAACTCAATAGAGGCAAAAAAAAAAAAAAAAAAGGCACAACCCAACACACTTCCCTAGTAAAGACTCTGAGCATAGCAGGAACATAAAGGAATTTTCTGAGATGTTTATCATCTGATCATATGAGACCTCATACACTAAGACAAAGATGTTGGCTTCCTTTGTTGATGATATAAGAGATCACTGTGCAGTTAGAAATGAAAGGAGGGTTCAGATACGGCCTGTTTGACCCTAAAGCCAGTCCCCGTTATATCAGGCCATGCCTATCAGGACCTGAAGCTAGTACAAAGCTTTCTCCTTTGATAGGTATTGTAAATAAGAGAATGACTTAATTATTGATATAGATCTTACAAAAAATTTATTGTGATTAAAAATTTATACACAAAATTTATCATCTTAACAATTTATAAGAGTACAGTTCAAGGATGTGAAGTATATTAATATTGTTTTGCAAACAAATTCCAGAACTTTTTTATATCACTAAATTGAAACTCTGTACTTTGTAACAACAACTCCCAAATTACCCCTCCTCTCAACTCCTGGCAACCACCAAACACCTTTGTATTTCTGTGAATTTGACTCTTCCAGATAACCTTATATAAATGGAATCACTCAGTGTTTATCTTTTTTTGTGACAGGCTTATTCCACTTAGTATAATGGCCACAAATTTAATTCATGCTGTAACATATGTTAGAATTTCCTTCATTTTAATACTGAGAAATAGTCCATTTTATGTGCTTGGGTGTCACTTAAAGAGGTGCAGGTCAGCAGTGGACTGCTGTGGAGGCAGGGGCTCTGGGTGCAGTAGACCTGGGTATGGCATAAGCCCTCTTGGAGGAGGTCACCATTAACCCACCAGAGAGCCACCAGAACTTACACAGGACTGGGGCAACAGACTCTGGGAGGGTACAAACAGAACACAGGAGAAAGGAGGAGTGACCCCACAAGAGACTGACCCAGAGTTGCCCGTGAGTGTCCAGGAGTCTCCAACGGAGGCGTGGGTCGGTGGTGGCCTGCTGCAGGGTTGAGGGCACTGAGTATAGCATTGCCTGCTTGGGACCTTTTGAAGGAGGTCACCATTATCTTCATTAACTCCACCACAGTTTGGCCTCAGGTCAAATAACAGGGAAAGAAAACAGCCCTGCTATTCAACAAAAAATTGGTTTAAATATTTCCTGAGCATGGTGTCACCCATCAGAATAAGACCCAGTTTCCCCCTCAGTCAGTCTCTCCCATCAGGAAGCTTCCATAAGCCTCTTACCTTTCTCCATCAGAGGGCAGAAAGAATGAAACCACAATAAACCAGAAAACTAATCAATCTGATCACATGGACCAAGGCCTTGTCTAACTTAAAGAAACTATGATCTATGTCCTATAGGGCCACCCAAAATGGATGTCTCATGGTGGAGAATTCTGACAAAATGTGGTTCACTGGATAAGGGAATGGCAAACCATTTCAGTATTCTTGCCTTGAGAACCCCATGAACAGAATGAAAAGACAAAAAGATAGGACACTGAAAGATGAACCCCCCAGGTTGATAGGTGCCAAATTTGCTAAAGGAGATTAGTGGAGAAATAAGTGCAAAAAGAATGAAAAGATGAAGCCAAAGCAAAAACAACACTCAGTTGTGGATGTGACTGGTGATAGAAGAAAAGTCCGATGATGTAAAGAGTAATATTGCATAGGAACCTGGAATGTTAGGTCCATGAATCAAGGCAAACTGGAAGTGCTCAAACAGAAGATGGCAAGAGTGAACATGAACATTTTAGGAATCAGCAAACTAAAATGGACTGGAAAGGGTGAATTTAACTCAGGTGACCATTTTATCTACTACTGTAGGCAAGAATCCCCCCCCTCAAAAAAAGAAGAAGAAGAAATGGAGTAGGCATCATAGTCAACAAAAGAGTATGAAATTCAGTACTTGGTTGCAATCTCAAAAACAACAGAATTATCTATATGTTTCCAAGGCAAACCAATCAATATCACAACAACCCAACTCTATGCTCTGACCAATAATGCTGAAGAAGTTGAAGCTGAAAGGTGCTATGAAGACATACAAGACGTTCTAGAACTAACACCCAAAAAAGATGTCCTTTTCATTATAGGGAACTGTACAAAAGTAAGAAATAAAGAAATACCTGGAGTAACAGGAAAATGTGGTCTTGGAGTAGAGAATGAAGCAGCGCAAAGGCTAACAGTTTTGCCAAGAGACTGCATTTGATCTTAGCAAACACCCTGTTTCAACAACAAAAGAGAAGACTCTACACATGCACATCACCAGATACTTAATATCGAAATCAGATTGATTATATTCTTGTCAGCCAAAGACAGAGAAGCCCTATATGGTCAGCAAAAACAAGACCAGGAGCTGACTGTGGCTCAGATCATGAACTCCTTAGTGCAAAATTCTGACTTAAATTGAAGAAAATAGGGAAGAACACTAGACCAATTAGGTATGACCTAAATCAAATCCCTTATGACTATACAGTGGAAACAGAGGAAAACAATAGAATGGAAAAGACTGGAGAGCTCCTCAAGAAAATTAGAGATACCAAAGTTACATTTCATGCAAAGATGGGCACACTAAAGGAAAGAGATGGTATGGACCTGAAGCAGAAGATATTAAGAGGTGGCAAGAATACACAGAAGAACTATACAAAAAAAATCTTCATGACCCAGATATCATGGTGGTGTGATCTCTCACCTAGGGGCAGACATCGTGGAATGAGAGGTCAGATGGGCCTTAGGAAGCATCTTTAGGAGCAAAAGTAGTTGAGGTGATAGAATTCCAATTGGCTTATTTCAAATCCTAAAAGATGATGCTGTGAAGGTGCTGCACTCAATATGCCAGCAAATTTGAAAACTCAGTAATGGCCACAGGACTGGAAAAGGACAGTTTTCATTCCAATCCCAAAGAAAAGCAATGACAAAGAATGTTCAAACTACAGTACAATTACACTCATCTCACATGCTAATAGAGTAATGATCAAAATTCTCCAAGCCAGGCTTCAATAGTACATGAACTGTGATGTTCAAGTTCAATACAGATGTTCAAGCTGTATTTCAAAAAAGGAGAGGAACCAGAGATCAAATTGCTAAAATTTATTGAATTATAGAAAAAGAAAGAGATTTTCAGAAAAATATCCACTTCTGCTTTATTGACTATGCCAAAGCCTTTGACTGTGTGGATCACAATAAACTGTGGAAAATTCTGAAAGACATGGGAATACCAGACCACCTGACTAGCTTCCTGAGAAATTTGTATGCACATCAAGAGACAACAGCTAGAAGTGGACATAAAACAGCAGACTGGTTCCAAATTGGGAAAGGTGTATGTTAGGCTGTATATTGTCACCCTCCTGATTTAACTTATATGCAGAGTACATCATGAGAAACACTGGGCTCAATGGAGCACAAGCTGGAATCAAGATTTCAGGGAGAAATATCAATAACCTCGGATATGCAGATGACACCACCATTATGGTAGAAAATGAAGAACTAAAGAGCCTCTTGATGAAAATGAAAGAGAAGAGTGAAAAAGTTAGCTTAAAATTCAACATTCGAAGAACTAAGATCATGGTTTTAGTCTTGTCCCATTACCTTACGGCAAATAGATGGGAAAACAGTGGAAACAGTAGCAGACTATTTTTAGGGCTCCACAATCCCTGCAGGTGGTGATGCAGCCATGAAAGTAAATAATTCTTGCTTCTTGGAAGAAAAGTTTTGACCAATCTAGACAGCATACTAAAAAGCAGAGACATTACTTTGCCAACAAAGGTCTGTCTAGTTAAAGCTATGGTTTTTCCAGTCATGTATGGATGTGAGAGTTGGACGGTGAAGAAAGCTGAGCGCCAAAGAATTGATGGTTTTGAAGTGTGGTGTTGGAGAAGACTCTTGAGAGTCTCTTGGACTGCAAGGAGATCCAATCAGTCCATCCTACGGGGCATCAGTCCTGAATATTCATTGGAAGGACTGATGCTGAAGCTGAAACTCTAATACTTTGGCCACCTAATGTGATGACATGACTCACTGGAAAAGTTCATGATGCTGGGAAAGATTGAAGGTGGAATGAGAAGGGGGTGACAGAGGATGAGATTGTTGGATGGTATCACCGACTCAATTGACCTGAGTTTTAGTAAACTCTGGGAGTTGGTGATAGACAGGGAGGCTTGTCATGCTGCAGCCCATAGGGTTGCAAAGAGTCAGATATGACTGAGTGACTGAACTGAACCAAACTGAACTGATGTGTATACCATATTTTGGTTATCCACTCCGCTCTAAACACACAATGGTGTTACTTCTGTGTGCATGCATGTGCTCAGTCACTTCAGTTGTGTTCCACTCTTTGTGACCCAGGGGTCTCTAGCCTGCCAGCCTCTTCTGTTCATAACATTCTCTAGGCGAGAATACTGGAGTAGGTTGCCATATTCTCTTCCATGGGATTTCCCAACCCAGGGAACGAATCGACGTTTCGTATTTCCCCCTGCATTGGCCGACAGGTTGTTAACCACTAGCGCCACCTGGGAAGACCTTTAGGACCATATAGTATCTCTATTTTTAAGTTTTTGACTAATCTCCATACTGTTTTCCATAGCAGTTGCACTAAATTACATTCTCACTAACAGGGAACAAGGTTTCTAATTCCTCCACATTCTCACTGATTCTTGTTATTTTATATATTTATATTAGCTTTCCTAATGATTCACATATACACTTTTAGTTTTAAGATTTGAGGAGTGATTTTTGTTTACTTGTTTTTGTTTTAACACAGTGTTGAAAACAGTATTCAATTTACGACACTGTCAGAAAATTAGGCTAGTGGATAAAATATCCCTTTGCTAAGAATTTCTACCAAAATATTGAAACATATAATTTAAAATTTTAAAGGCTAGTCTCTTGTTATTATAAACCTATTAGGAGTTCCATATAGGACCCCTAGTTCACATTCTCTACACATGACCAAGGAACTACAGAACAACTTTCTAATGCATTATTCATCCCTCATGGCTGTATCCCTGCTTTTCTATGCTGATCCATAAATGCATGAGTGCTTAATTTAATCTGATGTCACTCCCCAAAGCTGTTGCAGAGCCCTACTATTCCTGCTGTCACAGTTAAGGGCGGGTCAAGTGCCATGAAAAAGGGAGGCTTGAACAAAAGTATATATTTATGATTCAAACCTAATTACCAAGGTTTAGTCAAATTAATATTAAATTTACATAAGTTATGCTCTCTAAATAATCTATTTATTATTTAAAGAAATCCCCAGATTCTCTCTGGTACTGCCACTCTGGCACAGCCGAGGCATCCCAGGAACAGAGAGCAGACAAATTGTTCAGTGAGGTTTAATTTTTTATGCAGATTAGATCACACTCCAGCTGTTTCCTTTTAAGCCATATTGTTCCTGTTATGCTGCTCTGAGATAATAATAAGCACTTTTTTCTTCCTGGGGTTACACATCAACATGGCACAAATGTGTGTTACCCTGAGTTGTCTGCAAATCATCTCATGTCCCTTTTTTATGCAACGGTCATTATAGACTCTTTCTTTTGCTGGAGCCATCAAATTGTTCTTTAATTTTGTTGAGTTTGCTTATACATGTGAGTCTTCAAGGTTAAACAAATTGCCAAAGATCACCCAGTATGTTAGCACATGAGGTGTTATCATGTTACTCAATGAAGCAGTTTATTCTTCTATGCCTTTAATTAAGCCATATTAAGCTATGTAGTCAAGATACTTTTCTCCTGTATGAAACTTAATTCACTAACACATGGCTTATCTTTTCCAAGCATTTTCTCTTGATGAAATATATACTGAAAGAGATGGACATAGAAACATACTGGTCTCACTATAAAAACTTTTTAAAACTGTGGATAGAGAACAATTTACATAGGCTAAGCAGGTGTTCATTGAATACAAAACAGGTGTTTACTGATTAGGTACTATATCTAAGATACTGTTTAGGCAATTTCAGATATTAAAATAATATTAAGCAAATGCATGGCCTCTATGCAGAAGGAATGTATTTGCTGGTTATTAAGGAAAGACATAAAATAGCCCAAATCCCCTTCCTGAAAACACAAACACCCTCTATGAAATGTTCATCCTTGACAATATTATTCATTTAAGAATGAACTGTCTAGCTAGTTCTAGAACCTAATAACTCCTCTTCCTAAAATCACCTTTGACCATTCTTCCTTCATAAAATATCCTTTCTGCATAAGAGGGACCAGCTCAGGGAAGATAGACTGACAACCTAGTATGGAAGGGCTTAAAAATAATGCAAAAACATTGAAATTTATCCATTTTAGGATGCCAAAGAGCTATGTGGAAACTGAAAATGCATGGTAAATTGAACTAGTGAACAGATGAGATTCAAGACATTTTGACATGTTATCAAAATCCAATATAGTGACTGTGTTATATCAGTAATGTAGAAGATTTTTATAATTTATCAGTCCTCATTAGGAGAAAGCTAATGATCACACTCCTTAAGTAAGTGAAGCAAAAACTTAAATGTGTTTCTTCAGTTTCCTTGTCAATTGTGGTAATAAGTTGGCTTCCATATGACATTTCTTTTCTATTCAGATGTTAATATTTTTGTCCCTTACCTTAGAGCACTTACAGAAGCTTTTTATTGAAGGTTCTCTGAAATACAAAGGTCATATGTCTCTCTGTTTTTAAATGCTATCTTTTCCCTTATAGTTATAACTGGTGTTTTCACTTTTTGATCTCCCTAAATTTGTTATGTCATTCTCTCTTTGAGTATCAACAGTTTCAAACATCTGTCCTTGAAGAATTGTCATTTTTAGTAGACAATCACTAAATTAGATGTTTATCAAATACTTTGTTTCAGAGGTATAAGGAGTCCTCTGAAAAATGCTATTTCTATTTTTACTTTTAAATTGGACATTATAAGGAATAAACTATATTTGTATTGCTACTACCCTCATCGAGAAATCTTTAAACAAATTTGTTTATCTGTGACTAAGGAAGCAAAATAAAACATTTTCACTATATTCAAAATTTTCTATCTTTAATTGATGAATCAAAATATTTGAACCAATTAGGAAAAAACCCTACAAATTATTTCAATACTAAACAATACAACAATAACTGCTATAAGAAATTCAGATTAGAGGACACTGATAAGATAAATTAATTTTTAAATAAAAAGTGCATGCAAAATTTATGTTATATGGGAGATCTGACTTATGTCAGATTAAATATTAATGTAGTTAATTTTACCAAAATTATTGGATTGGCCAAAATTTTTCAGGTTTTCCTATAAGATGTTACAGAAAAATTGGAATGACCTTTCTGGTCAACCCAAATAATTACTTGGACACGTCCATGTTCTAGACACTGTGCTATGTGATAACAGTGAGAGACAGAGTAAATTCTAGCATCAGAGGAGTCAACAGAGGTAACTGACACACAAGCAAATGCTGCCAAACTTGAAAAAAAAATGTTAACAAAGAAAAAGCAAGAATCAAACATGAAGTGATCAAAAGAAGGGATTAATTAAAGTGTGGGTGGTTTGGAGTTTATAAATGGATAGTAATGGATGCATTTGCTAGGGCCACATTGGGTAGGACTAGGGTATAATAGGGTTTACACAAACTGCCAGGAATAAGGATATATTACTTTCTTATGGATACTGTAACAAAGTACAAGTTGAGTGACTTAAAATAACTCTAATCTATTGCCTTACCTTCCTGGATAAGGACAGAATGAGTTTTACTTAGGTAAAATCAAGGTTATAGGCAGGTCTGTATTGTTCCCTGGAGTATCTAGAAGAGAGAGATACTCTATTTCTCTGTATCCTTGTTAATGCTGGCTTCCAAAGGCCACTTGGATTTCTTGATTTATAGTCCCCACCTTTGTCCATCTTCAAACTTACCAAATATTTGACTTGTCCTCAGGGAAAATTATCCAATTTTAAGGATTGATGTAATTAAATTGATCCCACCTGGATAATTCATAATAATCTCCTCCTTTCCAGGTCCTGATTTTAGTTACACCTGTCAAATCCCTGTTGTCATGCAAACTGACATATTGACAGATTACTAGGGTTAGGATATGGACATCTTAGGGGACCATTACTGTGCCTACAATAGAGAGTATTTCATGTGTGCATAACATTTGTTTTTCTTACCCTTTTGTTTTATTAGCTGAACTTTTCTTGTTGACAGTGCTGTGAAAGGCTTTCTGTGCAATACCAATAACAATAAATTTATGGTGGCTCAGAAGGTAAAGAATCTGCCTATAATTCAGGAGACCCAGGTTCAATCCCTGGGTAAGGAAGATTCCCTGGAGAAGACAATGGCAATTCACCCCAGTATTCTTGCCTGGAGAATTCCATGGACTGAGGAGCCTGGTGAGCTACAGTCCATGAGGTTGCAAAGAGTCAGACATGATTGACTGACTAACAGACTAGTCCATATAAATCTGTAACAAAGCTGTATTTTAAATGAGCGTACACAGAAAGAAAGATATATAGATAGAGAAATAGGGACTTCTCTGTTGCTACTGGACCTAAGACTTCATCAGCTAATGCAGGAGATGTGGGTTCAGTCCTTGATAGGGGAACAAAGAGCCCACATACCTTTTGGCCAAACAGCCAAAACATAAAATGGGAGCAACATTATAACAAAACTGATAAAGAATTTAAGAATTGTCCATATAAAAATATTAAAAGAAAACTTTAAAAAAGTGAAATGAATCGCCAGCCCAGGATTGATGCATGATACAGGATGCTCAGGGCTGGTGAACTTGGATGACCCAGAGGGATAGAATCAGGAGGGAGGGGAGTTCTGGAAGGGGAACACATGTATACCCATGGCAGATTCATGTCAATGCATGGCAAAATCAAAACAATAATGTAAAGAAAATAAATAAATATATTTTAAAAAGTCTTTAAAAAGAAATAGATATAGTTGTAGATATAGCCATTGTATAAATATGTGCAGAAAAGTGTATGTATTTATATCATATCCCTTGTCTTCCACATTTCCTACAGTATTTAAAACAAGGATGTGTACAGAAGAGATATTTAGTAAATACACACTGATGAATAAAATGAGAACTCATGAAACTTAAGAAAGTGGCCAACATGGGTGCTTAAGCCTATGATAATACACTGAGATGATTCTATTTTATTTATAGAAACATAGCAAAGCATAAAGCAAACAACTTATTATGTTATATTCATTATTCTCTCTTATCAAAAGCACAAATAGAAATTATAGTCATCAGTATGCTGACTCTAATTTCTTCTAGAGTTGAACTTGAATAAGGAAATTCTCCCCACTGTGTACTACCCTGTAGTGCCAAGGACTGTATAATGATGCTTTCTCTTTATATTCCTTCTGCTCTTTGTGCTTGTATGTAGCTCATTCAGGTTGTGTTTATAACAGCATTGATACTGCATTATTAGTGCTTTGGAGCCTCATAGGCAAGAGGTGATAGAAAGGGAGTTGGGTCTCCCTTCAATATTGTTATTGTGTTGTCCAAAATATCATTTGGGTTTTTCCATAACATCTTATTGTAAAACCCAAATAAACTCTTTGGCCTACCCAATAAGGTAAAACATTTAAAATATAAACATTTATTTAATTAATTTAAAAGTGATAGCAGACATATAGTTTCACAAAAGATAGCTGTAGTTTTTAAAAGAACAATTTATTGAAAAGAGTGTCATTGGCTTGCCTTTTTAACTCATCCCAGTATCTAAAAGAAGACAGACAAATTCTCTCATCTGCATTCAGTCAATTACAGTATGTTCTTTAGCTTTCAATATAGAAGAAAATTCTATCCACACAGGCATGCAATTGGAAAATACATAATTAATTTAACAAGCATTTCAGATTATTGTGGATAACCTTTGATATATTATAACTCAACAAATTGCACTTTAAGATTAGTTACAATGCAGTATTTGAAAATATTTCAAAGAACTTTTAAACTCTGCTACCCTAAAAGTAATTGGTTTCTGCATTTGAATAATCTTTTACCCCATTCATGATTTTGTTACTTTGAACTATCCATTCACTAGATTTATGCATATTTTCCAAACTTTGACACATTATATAAAATGTACAATATCAAAAGTCACAATCATTCGTACCATTACTAATCTCATAAGAAAAATGACGACTATTGTGAAATGTCATATTTATTTTAGCTGATACAAGTTTTCCAAAATCTAATTTTTATTTGAAATCTTGGCATTCATTACTCACCCAAATACTTTTAGTTATTGTCCTTGGGGGTAATTACTTCACCTGGTTTATTTTCACCAAAGTGTCTGCCAAATTTCCAATCTGAAAAAGCATCTTTTGTCTCTCAGTCATTCAAGTAAAAATTGTGTTCCATTAACAAAAGAAGAAAGTTTACCTTGCAAGTGAATTTTACACGTTTTACTCTTTAGGAAACAATTCTATTTCAATATGCAGCAGAAAGGTGTCATGTGCCTTTCTGCTTTTTTTCACACAAAACTTTAAATGAATGAGTACTATCAAGTCATACTTAAAGAATTCAAACTAATTTTTACTTCATCAAGGATTTTTTTAAAATTAATTTTTATTGGAGTATATTTGCTTTACAATGTTGCATTAGTTTCTGCTGTAAAGCAAGGTAAATTAGTTATATATATATATTTATATATATATATATATATATATATATATATACATACACACACACACACACACACATACATGTTCTCTCAGTTTTTTATTTCCTTCCCTTTTAGGTCATCAACAGGGCACTGAGGACAGTTCCCTTATTAGTTTTCTATTATATATATAGTAGTATATATATGTCAACTCCAATCTCCCAATTCATCTCATCACTTCTCTTCCCTCTAGGTGTCCATACATTTGTTTTCTACATTTGTGTCTCTATTTCTGCTTTGCAAATAAGATCATCTATAGCATTTTCTAGATACCACATGTAAACAATATTATATTGTATTTGTTTTTCTGACTTACTACACTCTGTATGACAGTCTCTAGTTCCATCTACATCTCTATTAATGGCACAGTTTCATTCTTTTTTATGAGTGAAAGAATAATCTTAACTTATTGCTATTACATAGTGCTTACTTCTTGCTAAGGAATACCCATCAGTTTTATACCATCAGTGAAAACATATAAATGTTTTTATAATGAAAAAGACAAAGAACATCTTAGTTTTTAGTGAAAATAATGTTGGCTTTGCAGACACTTATAAATGTCTTAGACATTGCAGAGATTATGAAGCACAGACTTGAGAACTTGAGAGCCACTAATGCATAAAATGAAGCTTCCCAGGTGACACAGTGGTAAAGAATGTGCCCGCCAAGCAAGAGACACAGGAGACGTGGCTTCAATCCCTGTGTGGGGAAGAGCCTCTGGAGTAGGAAATATCAACCTGCTCCAGTATTCTTGCCCAAAAATTTCTGTGGACATAGGATCTTGGCAAGCTACAATCCACAGGGTCGCAGAGAGTTGGATGTGACTGACTGACTGAACATACACAATTTATAAAATACAGAATAAAATTCAACATAGCAGGAAATAACTATAACCCTAAATCTTCTAGTGTTGATATTTTGGTGTACAGTTTTCCAGATTATTTTTCTGGAAAGACTGAATGCCTTAGCATAGGGACAGTTATATAGCAAGCAACAGAGAAATATTTGTTGACTGTATAAAGAACACACACACAGAGGTTATATCCTAGATCAAAACCATCCAAAATGATGGTCACTAACCACATGTGACTGTTTTAAATAGTCACATTGCAATTTATGAAAACATTGAAATTTTAATAAAATTTTATCTTTTACTTTATAGTATATCATATTATCAACATAATTTTGGTCAAGAAAATTCCTCAGGTGAAGAAAGAGGAAAAGATAATTTCATATATATTTTAGGCTTCCAGTGTATTAAAGTAAGACATGTTTGAATTGATTTATAAATTTTATATTTACCTTTAACTGTTAGAGGGTTTTTACTCATACTACTTTCATTTCAATTACACCTCTGAGTATATATATTTGGAGAAAACATCATGACATTGATCTCCATTCTAAATGTGAGACTAAGGTCACTTATAGCTTCCTTCTTCTTCCTTTGCTATTACTAACCTCATTAACTTACTGGTGTATATATATATATATATACACACACATACATACATATATATATGTATATACACACATATATTTTTTGGACTTCCTAGGTGGTTCAGTGGTAAAGAATCTGTGTGCCAATGCAGGACACACAGGATCAATCCCTGGGTTGGGAAGATCCCTTGGAGAAGGAAATGGCAACCCACTCCAGAGTTTGTACCTGGAGAATCCCATGTACATAGGAGCCTGGAAGGTTACAGTCCATAGGGTCACAAAGAGTTGGACATGGCTAAGCAACTGAACACACACACATACACACACATATGCTATTTAATCAATACAATACAATCTTCAGTACTTTTGCATATTTTTTCTCATTATTGTCTCATTTTAAATCCATAGATTTGAAATTTCTGGGTCAAGTAGTTATGAACTGTTTAGAATCTTTAGGGCACATTTCTTAATTATATCCCAAAATATCTACAACTTTTGAAATCTCTTCTAGTCTTGTTTGAAGTGTGATTATTTTATACAAGCTGGTTTCATACCAGCATATTTCATATCCTTCTTTTTAAAGTGTGCCTAACTGATGTGATTAAAATATGCTATCCAGTTATGTTAATTTGTATTGTTGATTTTATTTTATTTTATTATTATTTTTTAATGTTTATTTTCCTTTTTTATTAGTGAACACCTATTATATGATTGTATTAATTATCTGAAACTCTTTACACTTATTTCCTCATAAATTATGCTTCCAGATATCAGTGACATTACACAATGAAATATTTACATCTGAACATACAAGAGCCAATGAAGCAATGGACAAATAATTAATCTCAAAAATATATAAGGAACTCCTGCAGCTCCATTCTAGAAAAATAAATGACCCAATCAAAAAGTGGGCCAAAGAACTTAACAGACATTTCTCCAAAGAAGACATAAAAATGGCTAACAAACACATGAAAAGATGCTCAACATCACTCATTATCAGAGAAATGCAAGTCAAAACCACAATGAGGTATCACTTTACACCAGTCAGAATGGCTGCCATCCAAAAATCTACAAGCAATAAATGCTGGAGAGGATGTGGAGAAAAGGGAACCCTCTTACACTGTTGGTGGGAATGCAAACTAGTACAGCCACTATGGAAAACAGTGTGGAGGTTCCTTAAAAAACTGCAAATAGACCTGCCATATGACCCAGCAATCCCACTGCTGGGCATACACACTGAGGAAACCAGAATTGAAAAAGACACCCCAATGTTCATCGCTGCATTGTTTACAATAGCCAGGACATGGAAGCAACCTAGATGCCCATCAACTGACGAATGGATAAGAAAGCTGTGGTACATATACACAATGGAATATTACTTAGCATTAAAAAAAAATTCATTTGAAGCAATTCTACTCAGATGGACGAAACTGGAGCCCATTATCCAGAGTGAAGTAAGCCAGAAGCAAAAACAACAATACAGTATATTAACACATATATATATGGAATTTAGAAAGATGGTAATGAGAACCCAACATGTGAGACAGCAAAAGGAACGCAGATGTATAGAATAGACTCGTGGACTTTGTGGATGAGAGTAAGGGTGGGATGATATGGGAGAAGGGCATTGAAACAAGCTAATTATCATATGTCTAACCAATCGCCAGCCCAGGACTGATGCTCCGGGCTGGGGCAGCGAGATTTCCTGAGGGGGAGGGAGGAGGGAGGGGGGTTCTGGAGGGGGAGTATATATAAACCCATGGTGATATCATGACATTGTATGACAAAAACAATAATAAATAAATAAATAAATAAATAAATAAAAGGAAAAAAAAAGAAAGCTGTGGTACATATACACAATGGAATATTACTCAGCATTAAAAAAAAATTCATTTGAATTAGTTCTACTTAGGTGGATGAAACTGGAGCCTATTATCCAGAGTGAAGTAAGCCAGAAGGAAAAACAACAATACAGTATACTAATGCATATATATTGAATTTAGAAAGATGGTAACGAGAACCCTGCATGCGAGACAGCAAAAGAAACGCAGATGATTTTATTTTCTTGAGCAGAACTTTAAAGAAGAAAGATTGGACAAGCTTTAGGTTGTAGGAGTCAGGGGAGAAGAAAGGAAAGGGGGGCTTTTCTTGTAGGGAAAATAAAAAAAACAGACACATGCTCCAATAGTTCAACTGAATTATGTTTCTTTCCTAGCCAGTAATAGTTGACTAAATAAATTCCAAGTGCATATATTATGTGCTATGGTCGTCTTGCAAAATCAGGAAGGACTAGCTCTCAAAATCCATCAAAATTGAGGACATCATACAGATACCAAGAGGCTATAAAAAGCAGCTTTCAATACTGTATATAAGTAATAAACTTAAATAATTGAGGTATCAGGCAAAGGAGAGTAGGCCTCTCAGACACTTCCAAAATGGTTTGAGAGAGCAAAGAAAGCCAAGTGGTCTGGCTGTTGACCATGGTTCAGAGTTAAGGGTTCTCATGGGCAAGCAGGGACTTGTATGGTTAGACTCTTTCACTGGCTCCAAAGGAGAACACCCAGACTTCCTTTTTCTCTTTCCAAGATGTAGAGCCCAAGCAGAAAATGAAGGAATGGGACTAAAAAGCAGTCACACATCAAAATATGGGGTCAAATTCCACATTGCAGTGTGGTTGTGTGCATTTTGACTAGTCTCAACTATTCTTGTTAACATGAAAGTAATCCTCTGCTTTCCTGGTGGCTCAGCTGGTAAAGAATCCACCTGCAATGTGGGAGACCTGGGTTTGATCCCTGGGTTGGGAAGATTCCCCTAGCTAATGGCTACCCACTCCAGTATCCTGGCCTGGAGAATTCCATGGACTGTACAGTCTGTGGTGTCTCAGAGAGTCAGAAAAGACTGAGTGACTTTCACTTTCACTTCAATCCTCTGCTATATACCTACCAGTTTCACAAAACAACCCTCATTTTTGTGAAACTGCATTGCTTTTTGTTTTTGTTTCTATAGCCTCAGCAGAAATCCTTGGCTTACTTCCTTCTTCCTCTTTTCTTTGTTCATTAACAGCCCAGATGCCCTTGAGAATTGCTTTTTATTGTTTGTTTTTTAGTTTGGAGATTCTAAAAAAATTCATTGCTTAAAGTATTTATAAAGCTCATATCCCAAAACCTGATAAAAAGAAAACTGCTTTTCATGGCTAATATTCATATATATATATATATATATATATATATATATATATATATATATACACACACATACACATATATATATCACATCTGTCTTGTCCATTCATCTGTTGATGGACTTTTTGATTGCTTGCATATCCTGGATTTTGTGAATAGTGCTTCAGTGAACATTGGAGTGCATGTCTTTAGAAGGAACAAAACTGGATCATTTGAAGAGATGTGGATGGACTGAGAATCTGTCATATAGAGTGAAGTAAGACAAAAAGAGAAAAGCACATATCATACATTAATACATATATGTGGAATCTAGAAAAATGGTACAGGTGAACCTATTTGTATAACAAGAGACTTAGAAAATGGACATTTGGACCCAGGGGAAGAGGGAATGGGATGAATAGAAGATTGGGATTGACCCATGTGTATTGCCATGTGTAAAACAGATAGCTAATGGGAAGATGTTGTATAGCACAGGGAGCATATCCCAGTACTCTGTGGTAACCTAGACAGGTGGCATGGAGGGTAGGGGTTGGGAGGGAGGTCCAAGAGCAAGGGAATATATATATACATATAGCTGATTCACTTTGTTGTACAGCAGAAACTAACACACATTGTAAAGTAACTGTAACCCAATTTAGAAAAGAAAAAGGGCTTTGTCTTTCAAAAAATATGTCAGTAATTTTTGTGTGACTTTCACAGAGATAGTTCCTGACTCCAATTTCTATACCGAGTCTGATAAATGCCCATGAGGACAAGGGTGACATTATCATTAAAGGTGATCCAAGTGTCTCATTTGTGGAAGGCAGAATTCTAAGATAGTGTACAAAAGTCTTATCCTATAGGACTGTACTTTGTATAATTGCCAGGGCTTGTCAAGATGGTTGGAGAGTCATTCCAAATGAGAAGGTCAAGTTATGTGACACAGTTGACATCAAGAAAGAGAGATTATCCTGAGTTGACATGGCTTTATTAGATGAGCCCTCACAAAGGACTATGATCTCCCAGAAAAGGCAGATTCTCCATTGTTAGCTTTGGAGTTGGAAAGACCACCTTTCCTGAGACTACAAATGTCTAAGAAAATGTTTGTAGACAGTGCCTTGTATCCTCATCAATTGCTCTTACAGCTTATCCTTCTCTGACTTGACTCAATGACTTATAATAACGTTTACTGAGAGACCCTACTATGTGCTATATACTGGTCTTCAAGCAGTCACAATAGGAGACTGAAATCTCAGTGAAATATTTCTGTTATGATTGAAAATGTGTTCAAACTCCATGAATAATTTCAGGGAGCTAAACCCAGACATACATTGTCCTCTTTATTTTAGTCAAAATTTCATTTTTGACCCAAATGATTTGAGTCTGCTGATGATTTACCAGCCTTGTCCTCCTGAGGCAGGGGCTAGAAAGAGAAATTTGCCAGGGCAGAGAATCTGTCTGATCTGATAAAAAGATAAGGTATCCAGAATAGCTTCCAGCCTCTGGATATTTTTAAAACTAGCCATACTTTTTAATTCAGTGGCTTTCAAAGACATGCTTCCTTGGATTAGTGGAAAATATTGATTTCACATCTTGTGATTGGTTAAAAGGCATGTGGTTTATTTAGCATAGTTCCCCTTTAAACTGCTGAAAAAGCAATGGATCTACTGCCAGAAAACGTAAACTGAAATGCCACCTAACATTGTTTTACAGTATTTTTAGCTATATCTCTGATTCATTAGGAAAGACCCTGATTCTGGGAAAGATTGAAGGCAGGAGGAAAAGGGGATGGCAGAGCATGAGATGGTTGGATGGCATTGCTGGGGCCAGTGTGAGAAAAGCAAGAGAGACTCCATCTTAAAGCCTGTAATCTATCTTAAAGACAGATGTGGACTGGGCATGAACCTTGCAACAGGAAACTGTTGCTAATGAAATCCAGGTCTCCTGGAGACTTCTCTGCCTACCTATGACAAAACGAGATTGAAGTTGAGGTCAGGCTGTTGCTGTTAGATTAACCATGGAGACATCCCCCCTTGATGTATAATCATTGTTCCCCCCACCCTTTAATTTTAATTGTTTGTTCTCCTAGTACCTATTTGTTGTAAAACTCAGTCATATACAACAAAGAGATTGCTAACAGGTAACCAATCACATACCGGGGGGGGGGGTTGTGTATAAAACTGGACCTCCCAGAAACATCAGGGTCTTTGTTGGGAACTGATTCCCCTTGGACCCACTGGAGTAATAAACGGTATTCCACTGTCTTGAGTGTCTTCAGAAGTGTGTTTTGTGACTCCAGATTCCACAACAGCATCACTGACTGGATGGACATGAGTTTGAAGCAAGCTCCAAGAGTTGGTGATGGACAGGAAAGACTGCTGTGCTGCAGTCCATGGGGTCACAGAGTCAAACATAACTAAGCAACTGAACTGAAGTGACTGAATTAACAGATGACGATATCTCTTCCCTAGCTTCCATTTCAGAAATCTCCCCCAAAATTGTGTGCAAAAGATAACATTGAAAAGGTCTTGAGGAATTGATAAGCCTGCACAGAAGTCTGCACACAGTGGAGGATGGTGACCACTCAACACTCCATGTCAATGATTAACTGAGATGACTTTCCTGTTTTCCTTTAAAAATTTTATGGCAGAGTGAAATCTTTGGAGGTGGTTTTGGAGGGACACTGAGTCCGTCTTCTCCCCAGATTGCTCTAATTCTGAGTAAAGGCAACTTTCCTTTCCTTTCAGCCTTTTGAAAATATTACTTTTTTCAACAGTATGCAGCTAAATCAGATTCAGTAACAAAGATGAGGTCAGTATCCTTGGTTTCTCTAACTGTGCGACATGGTTGAGGCACATAGAAAGCTTACTTAAAATGAAACTTGAATCTAAGTTGATCAGGCTGTTCAGGAAGGCAAGCTAGCTCAGTACTTTTCCCTTAATGTGATGGAAATGGAAGTAATTATGTAGATCTTGAAAAAGATCTACCTAATTTAGGTATTTTTTGTTTGTTCTTGAAATACGAGTAAATGGCCCAATATAACACTTTAAAATAACAAAGAGAAGTAAAATGCTTTTGTTTTCCCCTTCAAACTTTGTGGAGGTCACCAAGTTTCATTTTAGAATACATTAAATCAATCATATATTCATCACTAATTTGGGATTTTTTTAATTGCAATTATTAGAAAAATGGAATTTTGCATTTGTAAAAAGGTGTCTGCTGACCTTTGGAAACCTTGGTTCTTTAGTTAACTAATAGTATGCAAATGAAAAAATCAGTGAGCATATTTAAGTGTAAATTTTACATCTCTTTTTCTCACTTTTTAAGTCAGTTTAGTTCTTTCATTGGTTTTGTTCCAAGAGCTCAAGAATGTGATTTATTTATGTTTCCATTTCTGCTGTGTACCTAATATGTGAAAACAGTCTGTGCCATCATTAAAAAGTCATTTTAACAAATGACCACAGCAAGCCTCGCCACTTCTACTCATCCTCCTGTCTCTCTTTGAAAGAGCTGGAAACACTTGGGTTCATACTTCCTTGAAAACCAAGGCAACCTGCATGCAAATCTGAGATTCCAAGAGCACAAACTTTCTCATGCTATCATCATCAAACAAGATTGATGAGACTTCCACCTACTGACACCACTGAGCTTGTTCAGTTTCTATACCATTTGAAGAATTCTTAGTAAAGTCAATTCATGCTGATACCAATGTGGTGAACACAGAGAGACATGGGGAGGAGAAGGAGGATGAATTCTTACTGAATTTGTGGTCTATGCCCCACACTGTGCAAGGCTTTCTACATATCCCATGTGTCATTAAATACTCATAACCCAGCAAAGCAGGCATCCTTATACTCATATGCAGATGACAAACGTGAGTATCAACTTGGAAAAAAATAGACCAAAGTCAAACAACTACAAGGCAAGAGAATTACAATTTAAATCTAGGTTTTTCCAAGACTAGATTTCTTAAAATTATTTTGCTTTGTCTCACCTCCCTTCCATAACCCCTTTCTCCCCCAAATATATACACACAAATAAACCCAGAGGTTGTACTTGGTCTTATATTATATGTAAAGTCAATAAATATTACTCACAGGCTCTGACAGAGAATTTTTCTCCTATAAAATACCCCATTGTATTTCTTTGTCAATTTCTGAAATTCACACCACCTGAGATTTTAGAGGATTAGATGTTTCATCACTCTTTCAACATGTTAATTTATTCTTTTGCCTTGCTTCAGTTGTGTCTGTGCTTTATTCTACTGACAATCCTGAGTTAGATAAATAAATCAAATTATATGTGGACTACCCAAAACAACCACCATGCATGACAATCTTGATTTCCAATACCAAGCCAAGGGTAGTAAGTAAGACACATCACACAAAGCACACAGAACCCACTTCACCTATGCTTCCAACAAGAGCTACACAGCAGCCTGTCAGCAGCACAATGCACATCATCCATGTGCTCCTCCTTGGGCCTGTTTAACCCTGCAGAGACAGGAGCCTGTCTGCCACCAGACTCACTTGGATCAGGCCTTCTCACTGTGGTGGAAAAACATGTTACTGAATTGGGCCCTTTTGTTGGTAGAGAGTTGCCTTTAATCAGAATTGCAGCAACTGGGGAGATTGCGACTCAGTGTCCCTAAAGAATTGCCTCTGAAGATTCTTCTTGACTGTGAAAACGTTAAAGGAAAAGAGGGAAGTAATCTCAGTTAATCCTTGAAACAAGGGTCAGAATGATCAGCACTCTCTACTGTATGCATACTCCTCGTGATCTTTCCTGAGAGGTTATCTTGTTCACACAGTTCCTTTGTGAGATTACTGAAGGGGTGCTAGGGAAGAGATCACTCATCTGTTAATTACTTATTCTTCATTTCTACTTCTTTAATCTATAGAAAGAACCCACAAATTAGTCAGAGTATTGTGTGATTAGAAGAATGAAAGATATGCTGGGGCTGGAGAAAAGTAGAGCATGGGGGTACCTGGTTTAAAGTTAGTGACTAGACAAAATGGTGCCTCTGGCAAAGAATTCTTTCCAGCTCTATTTGTACAGTCATAATGGAAGAGTTGATCTTTTCCCTTCTTCAAGTTAGAACTTCACAAATCGTAAAAGACAATAATACCCACCTTGGTGTGCTGTGAAAACTACATAGAGAATACTTATCTTAGTGCTCAAGATGTAGTCCTTGAGTTTAGGCATTATATCATTAAAGTGTAAATTCCATGTAAGGACTAAATATTAGTTTCTGTCATCTGATATGACTAGTCAATATCCATCTGATTCCTAGATAATAAAATGCAGTTACAAACTAGGAGATATATTTATATCCACTTGTTAATTGTCCTAATGCTCGGCACATAGCAACCACTTTAAATATGTATGTATTTTAGATGAACTATCTACCTATCTAAATATGTGATTATTTACTTATGATCTGTTCAATAGTCTACTTTCTCTCTTTCTATTTATATATTTATGGGTGTAAAAAGGTGAAAGAGGCAAGTTTATTCTATGTGAAATAGTTGTGAGTGACCTTTCAAAGAGTGAGCATATAACGATTTATAAACAAAAGAAGCTCCTTATGAATTTATAATTAAGAAGTAAATACATATAAAAAATGTCAACACTTTAAAATTTTCAAAATACTCAAGAAAATTTGCATGGATTTCAAACATATTCCCAGTGTTCATTAAAAGGGCAGTTTGTAGGCTGGGAAAACAAAGAAGCATTTGGGACACAGAGCTTAAAAGGTGAATAAGAGATTACTGCTGTTTGCAAGGAACTGAAGGTATTTATAGGTATTTGCATGACTTATTTAATTTTGATAGCACTGTAAAGTAGATATTATTTGTCATCATTGCATAAATGAGAAATCTAACGCTAAGGTCACACAGCTTGTATGAAGCAGAGCAGGTTTTGAATTCATAATCCTTTAATTTTCATAAAACTCTGCCTCTTCAAAGAAGAGTCCTAGGTTATCATAGGTGAATTCGAAGGCATACTTGAAGATGTGGCACACAATGGAAGGGAGGAGAAAAGGCAGTTTATTTAAATGAAAGGAAGTTAATGGATTATTAAGTTTTTTTCATTTATTTATATTTATAAAGGAAGAAAACATTTATGCTTGTATTTATAAAGGAAGAAAAAAAGAAAGGAAAAAGAAAAAATCATAATAGACTGTTGCACAATTCATCAGGTTTTGGAAGTATTTTGTATGTAAAATTATTTGCCAAAATGCAAATCTGATCATACTAGTTAAACCATCCTGGTTATTTGTCCTGGTTAAACTCTTTATATGACTCACCATCATGTAAAAGATGTGACCTCAACTGTTAGTTGGCATTACAAATGGGCCATCCTCCACCACTTCACAAAACACACACACATACACTCACACATATCCATTCTCCGGCTCTTGGCTACTTCATCAGTCATCAGTTTCAACTGTTGCTGTGCATTTGGTTTTTCAGAAACTTTATAAAGTTTATGGTTGTTTCCCAGTTGGATTTCTCTGTACCCATCTTGGTGTTTTCACACTCATGCCTTTGCCCATTTCTCTCTCTTTTCCTCAATATGGATATAGTTATTTTGGTGGGAGGAGTCAGAAAATGAATTCTATTTCTCTACTTTCTTCTACAAAGTGTTCCAAATCTCTGAAGCCTTCACACACTCTAACACACTGCAAATCAGTTAGAATGATGTCCTTTTTGCCTCTGGTGACTATTTCTGTCCTAGAACTTTAGCTATGATATTATAATGATCTATGACTAAATCTCTCCTTCATCTAAGCCATGGATTTCTTGAAGATAAGAACCATAGATTTTACTTATCTTTGTGTTCCTAATACTATCAGCTATCTGGTAAAAAAAAAAGTTTTTAAAGAATAATAAATAGTGAATATCTCTCAGATGACTACATTTTCAAATCTAACACATTTTTCAGTTTCTATTTGAAAAAAAAGTATTGCTTATAGTTGACAGCATCAGACATAACTCTGGATGACACATGCGTGTTTACTTCCTGATCTCCACACCTTTGTGTAACTTCCTCCCATTGAATGTGGGCCAGACCAGGTGACTTGCTTCTGTGGGCAATAAAGTGAGAAAAAAGTGATAGAATGTGTCACTTTTCAAATTTGTTTATAAAAGACTAAATTTTATCTTAACTCTCTCTCTCCGGGCTCCTAGCTTGCCAACTCTAATGAAATTAGCTGCTACAAGGAGAGTCCCATGTGGCAGGGATCTGAGGGTAGCATTTGGTCTACAGACAAAGAAATAAGACCTTCAGTGCGGCAGCCCACAAGAAACTACATCCTGTCAATAACCACATGGCAGGAGTAAGTTTGAAAACAGATCTTTTCACTGTCAAACCTTGAGATGAGACCACAGTCCCCCCTGAATCTTGACTGCAACCTTTGAGGGCCTCTGAGGAAGAGAGTCACAGCTGAGCCACACTGGATTCTGATCTATAAAAACTGTAAAATAATAATTGCTGTTATTTTAAACCACTACAGTTTAGGCAATGATATGTGTATTAATAATGACTAATGCATTATGCTAGAAGAGTTCAAGCTCTATCAAGTTTGTTTTGTGCTTGTACGTACACACACACACACACACACACACCCCTTAGGAATTCCATTACTTTTATGATTTGAACAGACCTAGTTAAATCGAGATACATATTGCTGAAATAATACATGCCCTCCATTGTTAAAATGACTTGAACACTAGTATGAATTAAAATGAAGCCTAGATATAAAATAATTCTCATGTCTCACAAGCATTAGAAGGCTGCTTCTTGTGAATTCTAATTCTTACCAGAGAGAGAACTTGTGAAAATTAGATAATTTTTGTAAAAGCATCCATTTGTATTTAGCCATTTACTACCTAGTCTCAAATCTAGATTGGGATCTTTTTAAAGATTTGACTGGTCTCAGCCATTGAAAATGAGTTATATCCTGAAGGTTGTACAATGCACAATCATAATAGTTTTTAATAGCAGGTTGCAAATCTGATGAAGTTTATTCCAGAATAATCTAATGGCATTTATGCTTAATGTCATCACATATGAGTAGTGGCTCTATTTTATTTTTCCTCTAGAAATACCCAGGGATAACAATCAATATTTTCAATTAAGGAGATTCAATAATCATCAACTAGACATCTCTAAAAACACATAAAAGCACAAAGAAAAACAACAGAAAACAGCTGAATGGTGCAAAAAGAAAGTAAGTGTTGGTAAAACTTTCTCAACGCAATATACTTTACATGTTTACCAATCCTATCTAATTTTTACCACTAGTTCAAAATTCAGTGTTAAAGTAGCTGAGAAATGGAAATTGAAATCATATAGAGTATGATTTTCAAGCCAAATATCTTAAAATGGTTACACCCACTGATTTCTTCTCAGAGCATGAAACAGAGGCCAAGACAGAGTGTAAAGTGAGACATTTCCAACTATACAGTCATACCAGCACAAAAAGGCATTTTCTTACCGAAAGGCAAAGGAAGTGAAACTGCTAAAGCCAGAAAAAGAAGTATATTAAGGAAATGAATTTTAAAATGCATCTTATTTGAACATATTGCATAGCTTATCACCATAGACCAAAGTTCACATTTCATGTAGCTCTCAGAAAACATGAGAAAAGGCAATCATCTTACACATGTAATAGCTTTGTTTGTAGTAATGCTTCCTAAGGCTAACTTGACTTCACACTTCAGGATATCCACTCTAGATGAGTGACCACACCATCGTGGTTATCCAGGTCATTAAGACCTTTCTTGATTAGTTCTTCTGTGTATACTTGCCACTGTTTCTCAGTTTCTTCTTCTGTTAGGTCTTTACCATTTCTGTCCTTTATTGTGCCCATCCTTGCATGAAACATTCACTTGATATCTCCAATTTTCTTGAAGAGATTTCTAGCATTTTCCATTCTATTCTTTTCCTCTATTTCTTTGCATTGTTTATTTAAGAAGGCTTTTTTTTTTTCTCTCTTTGCCATTCTCTGAAATTGTGCATTCAGTTAGGTATATCTTTCCCTTTTACATTTCTCTTCTTTTTACAGCTATTTAAAGCCTCTTCAGATAACCACTTTGCCTTCTTTCATGTCTTTTTGGGGGCATGGTTCTGGTCACTGCCTCCTGTACATTGTTACAAACCTCTGTCCATAGTTCTTCAGGCACTGTGTCTACCAGATCTAATCCCTTAAATCTATTCATCATCTCCCCTATATAATCATAAGAAATTTGATTTAGGTTATACCTAAATGGTCCAGTGGTTTTCCCAACTTTCTTTAATTTAAGCCTGAATTGTGCAATAAGGAGTTTATGATCTGAGCCAGTCAGCTTCAGGTCTTGTTTTATTCACTGTATAGAGCTTCTTCATCTTTGGCTGCAAAGAACATAGTCAGTATGATTTGGGTAATGATCATTTGGTGATGTTTCTTGAGTTGTTAAAAAAAGGTGTTTCTAGCATGTTCTCATGACAAAACTGTGTTAGCCTTTGCTCTGCTTCATTTTGTACTCCAAGATCAAATTTGCTTGTTATTCCCAGTATCTTTTGATGTCCTACTATTGCATTCCAATTGTCTTTGATAAAAAAAATATATCTTTTTTTTGGTTTTAATTCTAGAAGGTTTTGTAAGTCTTCACACAGCCAGTCAACTTTAGCTTCTTTAGCATCAGTGGTTGGGGCATAGGCTTGGCTTATTTAGATAGTTAGAATAGGAAAAAGAAATCCAAAAGAGCAGTGGCTAAAAGACAAAGAAAGGAAAAAGCTCGCAAAATGGAACGATGGAACAAAAGAATATCTGAGGACTGGAGTGAGAACATCAGGTGAAACAAACAGCCCACCCACATATGACATGCTGGTTGGGTGGGTGGGGGGAGACTAATGCATAAAAGGTGGAAGCCAAGATGAATTGAGACCTCTCCTTTGGGGTCGGCGCGCCCTCACACCTCAAGGGTGTACTATCCTTTGCTTGCCAAATAAAACTGAGCTATAAGCAAGCTGTAACAGTGGTCTGCTGTTTCAAATTTTTGCTGTGGTGAGACAGAATGAAGGAAATTACACAGTCCCCAACACTGTGATGTTTAATGATTTGCCTTGGAAACAAAACAAATCCATTTTGTCAATTTTGAGATTGCACACGTACTGCATTTCAGAATCTTTTGTTGACTCTAAGGGCTCCTCCATTTCTTCAAAGGGATTCTTTCCCAAGTTAGTAGATAAAATAGTCATCAGAATTAAATTTTCCCATCCTGTTCATTTCAGTTCACTGATTCCTAAGATGTTGATGTTCAATCTTGCCATGTCCTGCATGACCACATCTAATTTACCTTGATTCCATTCACCTAACAAGACAGATTTCTAGGCACTATTGTTCTTTACAGCCTTGGACTTCACTTTCACCCTAGACACATCCGCAGCCAAGCGTTCTTCCCTTTTTGACCCAGCTGCTTAATTCTTACTGAGTTATTATTATTTTTTATTAGTAATTACTAATTAACTAGGGTAGAGTCACAGTATGTAGCCTCCTCAGAAAGACTATCAGATTGAGTGACCTATGTATATATTTCTGATTGGACAGAAGTTTTTTGTGAAATTGTTAGTACTTCAGGTTTGCCTATTGGTTAATGACAGTTTCCAAAACAGGAGATATATATCAAATGAAAGAAATATTAAAATTGTTTTATTGTTTCTACTTTACATAAATATTGTCTATTAGGGGAATAGTTTCTGAGGTAGAACAAAGAGAAATATTTTAACCCTCCTATAAACATCTGCTATTTCTGCTATCTTCCAATCCAGAAACATGGGATTTTGGACCATTTCTTTATGTCTTCTTTAATTTTTTTTCAGTAAGATTTTGTAGTTTTCAGTGTACAGGTCTTTTACCTGCTTGCTTAAGTTTATTCCTAAATATTTTATTCATTATTATTCTGTTGTAATTTGATTTTTCCTTAATTTCTTTTTTGGTATGCTCATTGTTAATGTATGCACTTCAAATTAATTTGATTTTGTATTGATTTTGGATCTTGCAAATTTTCTGAATGCACTTAGTTGTAATAAATAGGGGGTCTTGCTTTTTTATTTAGGTGTGGAATTTTTTAGAATTTTCTGCATGAAAGATTAGTGAAAAGGGATAATTTTACCATTTCCTTTCCCAATTAGGTGAGTTTTATTTATTCTTCTTGCTTAATTGCTCTGGCTAGTGCTTCCAGTACAGGATAGCATAGAATAGGAAAAGGAGCCATGATTTTCTTGCTCATGATCATAGAAAAAGCTTTCATCTTTCACAATTATGAGGTTAGCTATGGGATTTTCGTATATGAGCTTTAACATGTTGAGGAATATCTTTTTTAGTCCTATTTCATTTACCATTTTTATCATGAAAGGATGTTGAATTATGTTGAATTATTTTTCTTTCTCTATTGATATGATCATTTTTTCCCTCTCATTCTACCAGTTTGCCATATTATATCAACTAACTTTTGTATGTTGAAGTTTTCCTTCAATCTGAGAATAAATCTCTCTTGCTATGGATTATAATCCTACTACACTGATGAATTTTGTTTGTGGGTATTTCTTGTTGAGAATTTTGTATCAATATTATTAAGGAGTATAGGTCTATAGCTTTCTTTTAACATATTTGTTTAATCTGGCTATCAGGGTTATGTGGACTATAATGAAGAAGTTAAGGAGCATTTCCTTATTTGAGTGAAGAATGAGTGAAGTCGCTCAGTCGTTTCCGACTCTTTGCAACCCCATGGACTGTAGTCTACCAGACTCCTCCATCCATGGGATTCTCCAGGCAAGAATACTGGAGTGGATTGCCCTTTCCTTCTTGAGGGGCTCTGCCTGACCCAAGGATCGAACCCTGGTCTCCCGCATTGGGGGCAGATGCTTTAACCTTTGAGGCACTTTATTAATGAAGAACCTGCTCCAGGGATATTCTTTTGTTAAGAAGTATTAATTGTTAATTCAATTTACTTACTAGTTATAAGTCTATTCAGATTTTTATTTATTGTAACATAGTCTTGTAATGTATGTTTTTAGAAATTTGTACATGTCATTTGGTTATTCAATTTCTTGGTGTACAATTATTCATTGTATTATTTTATAATCTTTTTATTTCTGTAAAGTCTGTAAAAACATTTTCATGTTGATTCCTGATTTAGTAATTGGAGATTTTTAGCTTTTTTTTCCCTGGGGAACATAATTAATGGTTTGCTAATTTTCTTGAATATTTCCAAACACCAACTTTTGGTTTTATTGACTTACTCTATTGTTTTTCTATTGTATAAGTTATTTATCTCTGCTACAATCATTATTGTTATTATCATCATTCCTTCTGCAAAATTTAGGTTTAGTTTGCTATTCTTTTTCTAGATATAAATTTAGCTTGTTGATCTGATATCTCTATTTTTTATTAATTCATGTTTTTCCATCTATAACTTTCCCTCTTGATTGTTATTTCACAATATCCCATACATTTTGATATGCTATGTTTTTCTTTTAATTTGTCTCAAAGCATTTCTTGATTTCCTTTATGTTTTCTTCTTTGATTCATTGGTTGTTTGAATGTGTTGTTTAATTTCCACTTACCTATATATTTATAATTTTCATTCTATTTTCTTATAGATTTGTCCCAATGAGATTAGAAAGGATATTTTTCATAATTCAAATCTTTCTAATTTTCTTGCAACTTGTTTTATGGCCAAACATATGGTCTAACTTTAGAATGTACAGTGTGCATGTGAAAAAGATGTCAGATGTTGTAAACTAGAGTTTTCTGTATGTATCTTTCAGGTCCAATTAGTTGATAGGATTGTTTAGGTCCTATATTTGCTTACTGATATTCTGTGTAAATATTTTATTCATTGTTGAAGTTAGAGTATTTAAGGCTTCAACTATTACTATTATTATAAATATGTATTTCTCCCTTCAATTCTAGCAACATTTGCTTCATATATTTGGGGGTTTTGATATTTGGTTTATATTGAATTGCCACAGCCTCTTGGTTACCTGACCCTTTCATCAACATATAATATGCTTATTTTTCTCTCACAACAGTTTTTAACTTACAGTCTGAAGTGTCTATTAGTGTAGCTACCTCTATACTCTTTGATTACTATTTGAACAAAATATATTTTCCCATTCTTACACTTTTAACTTACTTGTATTTTTAGAAATAAAGTGAGTCACTTGTAGGTAATATATCTACCTACAATACAGATAGTGGATCCTGTATTTGTTTCTTCAACCATTTAATCAATTATATTTTGAATTCAGTTACTGATAAGGAAAGATTTACTTCTAGCATCTTGCTATTTGTTTTCTGTATGTTATAAAGCTTTTATACAACATATAACTTGTAGATAATTTAAAATTAAGTTTAAAATTAAAATTTTAATAATACTAGCTTTCATATTAGCCCTTGTGTTTGCCTTTACCACAGAACTTTCTATCTTCACATAAATTGGAGTTGTTGTCTAGTGTTTTTTCATTTCAACTTCAATGAATTTGTGTGTGTGTGTGTGTGTGTTTCTTACAGGTCAAGTCTAGTGCTGAAAAACTCTCTCAGCATTTGTTTATATAGAAATATCTTGATTTCTCCCTCATTTTTAAAGGACATTTTTAGCAGATATAGAATTCTTGGTTGACCTATATTTTTCTTTCAGCATTTTAAGCATATCATCACACTGCCTTCTGGGCCGTGAAGTTACAGATGAAAAATCTGCTGATATTATTGATGATCACTTTTTTGGGTTATTTAGTACTGGGTGATTTTTAGTACCTTTCAAGATTTTCTCTGTGCCTTTGGATTTTGGCTGTTTGTATATAAGATATCTCAATGTGGATCTCTGAATTTATTCCCAATTGAGCTATTGCATTATTAACCTTAAAATTTTCTTCAAATTTTGGGGGATTTTCAGCTGTATTTCTTCCAGTAATATTTCCATCTCTTTATCTTTCTCTTCTCCTTCTGAAATTGCATAGTGCATATACTGTTCATATCCCATAAGTCCCTTAGGATCTGTTTGGGTTTCTTCAGTATTTTGTCTTTTTGCTTCTCAGATTCATGAATATTAATTTTTATATCTTTAAGTTCTCTGTTTCTTCTGCCTTCTTAAATCTTCTGTTAAGATTTAAATATTAGCTGGTATTTAATTTTAACTAAATTAATTAATATTTAGTTTCAGTTATTGCAATTTTCATTTCAGTCTTTGTACTTTTTCTTCCTGGGTTGGGGAAATGCCCTGGAGAAAAGAATGACTACCCACTCCAGTATTCATGCCTGGAAAATCCCATGGACATAGGAGCCTTATGGGCTACAGTTCCACGGTGTTTCAAAGAGCCAGACACGACTAAGCAACTTTTACTTTCACATTTTACTTTTCAGTTCCAGAAGTTTTTAGGTTATTTTCAATATAATTCCTATCTCTGTTATAGTCTTATTTTTTAATATATAATTTCCTTTAGTTTTTTGGTCTTCATTTTTTCTTAGCTATTTAGGAACACTTGGCACAAATGATTAAAAACCAGTCAGGTGTCTAGAGTTCCTCAAGGATCATTTCTGTCAACGTATTTTGCTCCTTTGTCTTAACTTGTCTTTAACTTTTTCTTTTCTTGTTTATTTATTTTATAAATTTTATTTAAATTGAGCATTTAATTGTGACAATATGCTAACTATGGAAATTGGATTTCCTTTTTCATGGGTTTAATGATTTTCACTGTTCATATTATCAAAGGCTGTAGTGGTCCTTTTATTTTGAAACGTCCAATTTTTTTTCTTTTTTGCAAAGACTTGCTTGTCAATTATGACAACTGAAGTCTATGCTCCTTTGGCTCATATTTGGCTAATGTATGTAAAGAGATTTCCTTAGTCCCAGAAGTTGACTAAAGCAAAAACAAACAAACAAAAACTACTATAAGATGAAAAAAAAAACAGAGAGAGAGAGAGAGAATGACCATATTTCTTTTTTTTTTCTGAGTTATACAAAAGGGAATGATTATTTCACTTCAGTTTTTTAGATATTTACCAGTAAAGTGAGAAAATATTTGCATGATAATTTCCTAATAAGATTTATTCTGCTCCCTTGGGTTGAGGGATGTGTTAACGAGTCTGAGCTTGAAATGCTTGCTGCATAACAGGACAATAAATTGAGAGATGAGATGTTGGAGCAAGGAATAGTGGCTTTAATTGGAAAGCCAGCAAACCAAGAAGATGATGGACTAATGTCCCAAAGAACCATGTGACTGAAGTTGGAATTCAGGCTTCTTTTACACTAAAAGAAAGAGATGTGCTGATTGTTGTAAACTTCTTGGTGCTGGCCAGATTCCTAAGGTAATGTCATAGTCTTTTGTTCTTGCAACTAGCTGTGCAAGAAGGTCTGGTTGTGATGTTCCTATAAACCTCCAAGAAGACAAAACTTAGTCTATATTCTGCAAACTTTTATCTCTTTATGAATGGAAAAGTGGGAGGTAGAGCCTTGTAAATGGGAAATCATGCATTTTTCAGGCTATAGACAATATTATTTTACAAAGTTGCTGAGCCCTCAAAACTAATAATTGAAAACGAGCACAAAATTTAGAGCCAAAGAAGTAATTGGGTTTTTTTGTTTGTTTGTTTTTTGGGTTTATTTTTTTTGTTTGTTACAGAGGAGCAATGAGAGTCAAGCTGCTGCACTGAAGCCCAGGGAGATAACAGGCAAAGGTGAGTAAAAGTGCCATAAAACTTTCTGTTTTGGAGACTGATGTTTTTCTTTTGATTGAGCGTTTGTGTGTATATTGAACACCTCTGACTATATTCCAGACTTCTAACAAAATGACTCAGGTGACATCTGGTTGTTCCTTTGATGCTTGTGTACTATAACAAGAGCTTAGGGTTTTCTAGTCTACCATCGTGTTGACATCACTCCTCCACAACATCTATTTTAAAACCTATTTTTTAGTGCTTAGTTTGATTAGTTAATAATAATATGTAAAACATTATTTTTTGAATGCCACTGAGAGTTCTCATGTTTCTTAATTTTGTCAAGGAGATACATTTTCCATTTTATAAGTATTTTTTAATTGAATTTGCCACTTTACATATTGAAAATTTTCTATTAAGTTTGAATACATTTTACAGGATAAAAATGTTAGTCATTCTTACTATACTTTCTTTTATTATTTTAAGCTTCTGTGAATGATGGTAGTATTATTTTCTGAAATTTGTAATATGGAACAAATGATTAATAACTGATTGTATCCTAAACGAAAATTTGTTATTCTGAGGGTTTATATTTTTGG